>OY998178.1:178178408-178520908 GCA_963921935.1 Galeruca laticollis | reverse complement strand
TGCTCATTTTAGTACCAACGTCCTTCAAACCCCCTGTCTTCACGTTTTGTCTTTCAGTCGACCTTTTTGTTATATCTTCCTGCTATCTATATATCTCAAATATATTTCATTCATATTTCATGAGTTGCAAGAAACTCTATTCATTGAAGCGGCTTAAGAACAAAATGGATCGGCTAATTACAAAAATATATATGAACAGCACCCTATCTGCTTTTAAGATTGGATGTAATGAGTCTCATATATCCAACAATATCCATGAAAATATGATTATTAATACATGTACATCAAGAGTCATACATTTTGGTGGAGTTATGTTTGATTTTATAGGGAAAATTATATTTCCAGATTGTGGAAAAAATCATGTTTAGTATACGTTAGCATATCTTTCCTTCACTTGTACCAAAAATAGTTTGAATGTTTTTAGCGTTCTTCAGCGACAAAAATTAAATATTAAACGTGATTAGTTCTTTTAATGATCATATTCAATTCACCATTAAAATAGAAGACGATCGTTCTTTACCATTTTTAGGGACTAGAGTATTCAGAGACACTAATAATAATGATATTAGATTTGTTCCAAAAGCCTACAGAATCACTTAACATAAAAGTGATAGCAGATTAAAGGAAAATACTTGTGCCATCGTAGAACACAATTTAAAGACAGGTCATAATTTTGATTATGACAATATCAGGTTGGATGCCACTGTCGGTTATAAGCGTCAGAAAATGTTTTGCGTATGTGACACTGCCGCTTATAAGCGTGTTATGTGCTTTAATGGGTTTGGTTAGTCAGTTTGGTCGTGATCGCGTTTGTGTTAATGTTAGCAGGCACTGAAGTAAAGGTATTTAGAGATCAAAAATACACGTGATTCTTTTTTTTTTCGCGGCAAAGGATTGTATTACGTTTATTGGAAGGTCATTTGAATGTTGGTCATGTTTATCTCGACAATTATTACAACCAACAGTTTTGCTTTGGCCAGAACCCTATTGTAGAAGCAGAGTCATTGCACTGGAACATTACGATCAAACAGGAACGAAACACCAGATATTGTAATTTCTACCAAACTCAAAAAAGGAGACACTATTGCACGGTATTCCAAAGGGGTTACTATAGGTAAATGGAAGGATAAAAGAGACGCCCTCTATATTTTAAATGAATATGAAAATAGAATGGTCAAAGTAGTAACCAAAAGAAAGGAAAGAGTTTCGTTGCCTATAGTGGAGTATAATAAATATATGTCCGGTATTGACCACCACGACCAAATGTTGTACTACTATCTGCATGAAAGAAAAACCATTCGTTGGCCAAAAAAACGTTTTTTCCACATTATTGAAACGATGCTAATCAATGCATTCCATTTTGCCAACTTCCATGGAAAATAATGCAAAAATACCTAAAATAACGGACACAGGCTCAGAAAACGAGAAGCTACACCGGGTAAAAAGCAAGTGTCTCGAAAAAGGTGCAAAATCTGCTCAGAGCGACGCAATATACCTAAGGATACAACAATTGAATGCGAAACATGTCCTGGAAGTCCAGGGTATTGTCTCAATTGTAGCATTATGACTCATAAATAAAATATTTTTTTCAAATAATTTTAGGTTTTTAAAAACACCAAATTATTTTAATTTTGTAATATTTTAGTGCTTACAAATTCCGTTGTAACACATACATACGGATCGAAACCAAACTCGAAACAGAAATTGGTTGGGCAGAAATCTTGGACGAGTTCGTAAACGGGCCATTTCGGCAAAGTAGAAACAAAATGGCGGCCTGTCAAAGTTGAAAAAAGATCGTAATTCTTTTGTTTTTAATCTGACTCAAAAAAGTTACATAGATTTTTTATAGACCTTAACACATTCCGCAACTTTTGTATCCAACGCTTTTTTCTAAAACGTACATGAAAACATTTCATTAAGAAAATTCACAATTTTTTTTGTTTTTGATCCAAAAATTTTACTTGAAATTAGCCTGTCCAATTGGTCTTGTGCCATTAGGATATTTTTAAATCCCGCAAATACTCAGGAAATGGAAAAAAGAAATTGGTCAAGCATCTTTCAATCTTGAAAAATCGCATTTCTTGTTTTATTGAAATAAACGGACGTTTTCCTGTTTATTATGAGATTTCTGTTAGGATATAAAGTATTTTTACTGCCTTGGCCAAAGAAAATGTGTGAATTGTAGGTTGTAAGAGGCTCTGCAATCAATCACTTCGACCTATTAATATAAGATCTTTTGTGCATAACCCTTAATCTATTCGAGGTCCAGGATTCTGAGATTTCGTGCGAAGTTTATTAGTTTCCTGTGAGCTAAGTTCCTGACATCAGAGGGCGTTGGAAAGGCCCCTCTCAGGAACTTCAGCCTTTAGCAGAAAACTGCTGGTCATTCACAAAGCAAATGTTCTGCAGTTTCAGCAAGGTTCTCGCAGTATAGGCAACGTTCACTCTCTGATTTGTAAATTTTTTTGAGGTGCTGCCTCAGCGGGCAGTGTCCAGTGAGGAGTCCCGTTACCAATTCCAAGTTTTTCTTGTCTAACTCGAGAAGTTATTTTGCTTTCCTTGGCGAAAGGCTTACTCTTGCCTTTGTCCTGGCACTTTATTCCAGTGAGATTACATTGAATCGGTTTCCCATTATCGAATCTCTCCTTTAAAGTGGGCTTTAGAGAATCCACAGAAGGATTCTTGTCTAAGGAATTCGGAATTTGCTCCTCCTTTGGCAAGGCTGTCTGCTTCCTCATTACATCTAAAGCCTTTGTGACCTGGCACCCACATAAGAGTGACTCGGTTGGTTGCTGCCGTTGGTCTTAGGGATTGTTTACAGTCCCAAATCAGCATACACTTGCAAGTGTATAACTTCAAAGTTTTGAATGCTGTCTGATCGTATATACCTAAGGATACAACAATTGAATGCGAAACCTGTTCTGGAAGTCCAGGGTATTGTCTCAATTGTAGCATTATAACTCATAAATAAAATATTTTTACCTGTTTTTTTCAAATAATTTTAGGTTTTTAAAAATACCAAATTATTTTAATTTTGTAATATTTTAGTGCTTACAAATTCCGTTGTAACACATACATACGGATCGAAACCAAACTCGAAACAGAAATTGGTTGGGCAGAAATCATGGACGAGTCCGTAAACGGGCCATTTCGGCAAAGTAGAAACAAAATGGCGGCCTGTCAAAGTTGAAAAAAGATCGTAATTCTTTTGTTTTTAATCTGACTCAAAAAAGTTACATAGATTTTTTATAGACCTTAACACATTCCGCAACTTTTGTATTCAACGCTTTTTTCTAAAACGTACATGAAAACATTTCATTAAGAAAATTCACAATTTTTTTTGTTTTTGATCCAAAAATTTTACTTGAAATTAGCCTGTCCAATTGGTCTTGTGCCATTAGGATATTTTTAAATCCCGCAAATACTCAGGAAATGGAAAAAAGAAATTGGTCAAGCATCTTTCAATCTTGAAAAATCGCATTTCTTGTTTTATTGAAATAAACGGACGTTTTCCTGTTTATTATGAGATTTCTGTTAGGATATAAAGTATTTTTACTGCCTTGGCCAAAGAAAATGTGTGAATTGTAGGTTGTAAGAGGCTCTGCAATCAATCACTTCGACCTATTAATATAAGATCTTTTGTGCATAACCCTTAATCTATTCGAGGTCCAGGATTCTGAGATTTCGTACGAAGTTTATTAGTTTCCTGTGAGCTAAGTTCCTGACATCAGAGGGCGTTGGAAAGGCCCCTCTCAGGAACTTCAGCCTTTAGCAGAAAACTGCTGGTCATTCACAAAGCAAATGTTCTGCAGTTTCAGCAAGGTTCTCGCAGTATAGGCAACGTTCACTCTCTGATTTGTAAATTTTTTTGAGGTGCTGCCTCAGCGGGCAGTGTCCATTGAGGAGTCCCGTTACCAATTCCAAGTTTTTCTTGTCTAACTCGAGAAGTTATTTTGCTTTCCTTGGCGAAAGGCTTACTCTTGCCTTTGTCCTGGCACTTTATTCCAGTGAGATTACATTGAATCGGTTTCCCATTATCGAATCTCTCCTTTAAAGTGGGCTTTAGAGAATCCACAGAAGGATTCTTGTCTAAGGAATTCGGAGTTTGCTCCTCCTTTGGCAAGGCTGTCTGCTTCCTCATTACATCTAAAGCCTTTGTGACCTGGCACCCACATAAGAGTGACTCGGTTGGTTGCTGCCGTTGGTCTTAGGGATTGTTTACAGTCCCAAATCAGCTTACACTTGCAAGTGTATAACTTCAAAGTTTTGAATGCTGTCTGGCTAACTGATCGTATATAGATTTTTGCCCTCCGGCCATCACGCCCACTCCAGCCCTTCTATCCATCTTGGATCCATCAGTGTACGAAACTGATGCGTGGCTTCCCAGTTGAGGTCCATTCTCTGTTCATATTTGGTGGTTGTTTGTGACCACAAACTACCTTCGAAAGTCGTACTTAACTGGCCTAGTATTTTGTCGGTTTGGACAAGGCTTCTAGGTACATGTGATCCAAAATATTAAGGTATCCGATCAGATTTCCTACTTTTAGTTGTATTACACATAGGTGTAGTGGTAGAAGGTTCAGCATTGCCTCTAGAGCTGCAGTAGGGCACGTAGGTTTTGCTCCTGTGATACCTGCAATCTGACTTGTGGCGAGGTTTGTTGTATATTTGGCCACCATATCAGTGAAGGATAGGCAACCATGGGTTTGATGATCGTTTGGTTTATTAAGTAAATCATTTTTGGTTTAATGTTGGAATTCTGAGAACATCTGTAAGATCTATAAGTCGAAATCTGTAAGAGTTACAGGAAATGCGATTCTAACCTTACCTGTTACTTACAGATTCGTAAATATTTACGGACTAGACATCTGTCACTGTAAGCAGTACAGGGAGTGGTACAGAGCGTTGTATTATTATTATCATTTTTCGTGTATTATTAGTTAAAAAGTTGTAGAATTCTTAGTTTTTTTTGTGAGATTTAATGATTATTAAGTTTTTAAGTGAACATCATTGACATTAATATGAACGGACACTTAAATATTTTCGCCGATATTCTGTTGGAAGAGGATGACAATCGGTTTGTAAATATTTTTTTTGGTATTATTATAAAATACACTTTCCATTTTTCCAGAAATCATATGAGAATGCCACGAAGACATTTAAGGGATCAATTAAATCCGTTTGATATGCCAGACAGGCATTTTAGACAAATGTTTCGGTTGGACAAAAATAATGTTCAATTCTTAATTCATAATTTAAGACGTCATGTTATGGAGAATAATTTAGGAATTCCCTATGTAGTGAAAGTAATAATAATTAATTCACAGTCTTTTTAGAATTCATTCAAATATATTTTTTTAGGTTTTTACTACTCTAAACTTTCTGGCCACGGGCTCATTTCAGAATGCTGTTGGCTGTAATGCTTGGATAGCAATTAGCCAGACATATGAGTAGAGTCATTTCACAAGAATGTGAATTGATTGTTCAATTATTGATGAGGACATAAAATTTCCCGTAAATGAGGAACAAAAAAATTCCGTAAAACAAGGGTAAGTTTTATAAGTAGCAAGTAGTGACCAAAATGTGTATTCATTTTTTTCAGGTTTTATGAAAAATATAATTTTCGTGGAATTGTGGGTGCTATTTATGGTACCCATGTGGAAATATTGGCTCCACCATTGAACGACATTGAATACCCTCCATATGTTTATATAAACAGAAAAGAAAAACATTCTATTGATATTATGCTGGTAAATATGGATAATATTTAGTTACCCTTTTATTTGAGTTATTTAAACATTTGTAGATATCGGATTCGAAATGCAAAATAATAGGATGTTCAGTTAGATATCCTGGCTCAGCTCATGATGCAGCAATTTGGAGTACCAGTTCAATTCGAGCTCATTTACTCTCCAAATATCTGAGAGGGGATACAAGTTCCCGTTTATTAGGTAAATTACAGTATTTTAATGAAACGGAAACATCATGTGTTATTTTTTAGGAGACAGTGGTTATCCATTGGAACCATGGCTCTTCATCTACATAGTATTGCAATAGATGCAAATTTGGAAATTGCAGAAGATAATATAGATTACCCTGAAGACAATAGTATACCAAAATAAATCTATGAATCGATAAAAAAATTAATTAATTTTTTAGATAATATTGTAGACCAGGAGGCACATCAAGAATACTTAAATTCTGGTAGAATTGCTAGAGAAAACTATATTAGAGAAAATATTTTAAACAAATAAATAATTAATAAAAATATTCCAGTCTATTTATTCAAATAGACAAATAAAACACAAAACATTCTCAATCAAAATAAGAAACATTCTTACAAATTAAAAAAAACAACTTTCTATAACAAGCATTTTCCTATATCACGATTTTGTGGCATATTTCCAATCCAAAAATCTCTAAAAAAATTAAACAAGGTGAATACAAAAAGCAATGTAAGTGTATATCATTTTTTTACCTTCTTCCACTCTTCGACAGAAAGAGAGCGGCCTTTTCAAAGGGCATTTAATTGCGCCATTAGTTCTTCCCACTTTTTTATTAAATAAAATTGGTATATAAAGTAGGGTTTATAGTATTACTGCGAAAAATGTTATCATTTTCCATGAATTGTAAGTATAACTCCAATTGCTCTGGAGAAGTATTTTTGGTCCATTTTCTTTTTACACCTTGCGTTATACAATATACGTATATTTAAATAAATAAATAACATATTGAATATATTATTTCAGTAGTTTACTCACGCCATTCTTTTATTACAAATTGTAAAAATATCAATTAGTATTAAGGTTTACCAGGTCGGTACACACACAGCTTTTAAATACTTTTAATGGTTTTAGGCTAGAATTTTGGCATTATAAACAGAAGTGAAGTTGAAACATGTAAGGTAAAGATCTGTAACTATGACTCTTACAGATTTGGTTCCAAAATATCAAATTTTACAAATCTGTAAAGGTTCAAGTTACAGATCCTATATCTTCCAGATTCTATAGCTTATAGGTAAATTCTCATAATCCCAATATAAGACTCCATGTTTTAACTAAGACTCTGCGGTATGTACAGCTTGCCGCTATCGCTCTGGAAAGCAAATGGTTAATTTTGCTGTTCCATGTCAGTTTTTAGTCGATTATGATGCCCAAGTATTTAACTTCATTGAAAATATTAACTGGGTTCCACTCAAAGTTGGGCTTTAAGTTTGTATTTCCCCTCCTGGTGAATGGAACCTCACTGTTTTACTAGGGTGAACATTAAGTCCTTGCTTTGTACACCAGCTTTCGATTATGTTAAGGGCTACTTGTATGCAATCAGAAATTACTCTGTCATGTCTGCCTCTGACGGTTACAACCAGGTCATCGGCATAACCTTGAGTCGTAAAACCCGATTCGTAGTGGTTCACTATCAGGCTGTCGATATCGAGTGACCCCAGTTGAGGCAATAGAACTTCCACTTCGGGGCAACATCTTCCTGTTGTGATCCTGACCGTCTCCCCTACAAGTCTCGCTACAATAATTCTGCTTTCCAGCATAGATTTTACCCAAAGGATAAGAGAGTCGTTCATGTTTATTTCCTCTAGTGATGGAGGGATGTGCGGTGTCATTGAAAGCACCTTCTATGTCAGTGAAGGCACAATGCGCCAGTATTTATTTTGCCGCATATGTTTTTTCAATGCTTTCAGCTTAGGCACTGTAGGGCAACAATCGTGGGTGTACCTGGTTGATAAGCAAACTGTTTCTTGTGGAGCGGTCTTAACCCAAGGAGCTCGCTCCTGATATAATAATCTATTATTTTCTCCATTGCTTTCAGGAGAAAGGTCAAACTAATTGCGAGGTAAGGCTTTGGTTCGTCCACCAGTCGTCTACCAGTCTTAGGTATGAACACCACTGCAGCCTCCCTCCAAGCCTCCGGTATGTAATCGAATATAAAACTGGCTTTGAGTAGCCTTCCCAAGGCGGGCTCTACTATTTCAAGTCCACGTTGCAGTAAGGTGGAAAATATCCCCTCCTTTTCAGGCGACTTAAATGGCTTAAAGTTTTTGGTAGGCCACTCGGTTCTTGGAGTGGCCTAGGCTTTTGCGGGATCTGTTGTTGGGGTTGTGGACAATCCCTTCCACGAGAGCACTGTGCTTTTCATTCTCCACATCCCTTTTAGAACTGGGAAAGTGCGTCTGCAAGAGAACACTTAAACTTTCCTTGGGGTTTTCCGTGTATCCTTCTTCCGGTCTTTTCATCAGACCGATGCCATTGGAATGATCCTTTGAGAAAACTTTTTGGAGGCGTTGTGATGGGGCCAAATTATTAATCCCCTGGCACATTTGTTGCTTTGTCCTCCTTTTCGATTTCCAGAGATATTTTCAGTACCTCGGAGGTAAACTGCACTATGTCGTTTTTATCAACTTTTCAGTAGAGGGATTTGAGTTATTGTCGATTGCTTTCCTACATATTTTATTATTATATTTCGACCAACAATGTATTCGGTATTCGGAATTAATTTTATACATAGCGTAACAGCTATTGTTTAATAATATAATGCAAAAAGTTTCTATTTTTCATTTTACAATAAAAAATGATAATTTTATGCGACATAGTGTAGTATACATTCAACAATCCTATCACATTCTTTAAAAAAAATTTTACACTATAAAATATTTTTGAGTAAAAAATGCTGCAAATTAGAAAAAAAATTTAATAAAGTATTAGACAAACATGAACATTATGGACAATAATATGATTTGACTGAAACTTAGTCAGTCATCTTCATCTTCGGGATAATCAGCTACATTGGTATTTGTTTCTGTTTTGAGAAAATGCATGTCACTCGCTTCAAACGAATTCCAAAAGGTCTATTAGATCTTTGTATTTCTTTTCCGATATTGGTCTAGAAGTCTTTCTGAGTGGATTTAATATAGCCGGAATAATTCCTCTTCTTCGCTTCAAACAAATTTGCTTGAAATTCGTATCTCTTTTCACAAATAAGTCTTTATAGTACAAAACCCCAATATTTTCTTGTTAGATTTGGAACTGAAAGGCTTGCTTATCATTATCCAGTTTCCTGTTTATGGAAGGCGACCTGGAAGTATTGTATAGTGACTTAAATGATTATGTTATGGACGATGTACTTATTTGCGCATTGTCTTACTAACTGCTGCCAATGAATTGGTGTTAAAATAGTTAAGGTATTTTCAAGCAGACGTTCTTTCTTTTCAATTGCGGCATGAGTGGTATCTGCCTCCTTGTGTGTGTGACCTTTCAACAAGAATTTGTGGTTTATATCTTTAATTTGTGGCCACTTCGTCACGATCCAAAAATAGCAGCAGATAATCATAATATTCTTGTTTTGACCGTAACAGTTATCGGACCAAAAAGTGATTTTTTCTCTTCTAGAACCTGGAATAGTGGCTTCTGCTCAGGCTAGCAATGCAGAAGCAGTTTCTTCTCCCCCTCGACCAGCTTTAGTTTCATCCCACATCATGCAGTGCGCTGTCTTGTCTGATGAGTCGTAGAGCGTAAAGTCGAAAGTCCACAATTTCCTTTCATAGAACGAGGTGCCGCAGGATAACAAGGGTGTTGGGAGGCATTTTTGTAGGTCCATTGTCAAATCCTGTGATTAGTACTAGCATTAATGGTATCGGCGCTCTTTAATTTGTACCTAGTATTTGCAACATGAAGGTGAGCATCGTGATATTTTTCTACTTTTTCAATGTTTATGTTTTCTTTCTTAGCAGTCACAAAAGTACCACAAGTATCACATGTATCATTCTGTGGTGGTTTGAATCCCAAGTTAAATTGCTTATTAAAATTGTCGTGATTAACCCATTTCTTTGCAATATTTTTCAACTCTATATTATTTTCTTTACAGCTTTCGACGTACAATTAATACATTGTTTCTATACTTAATTCTGGGGACAAGAATTTTTTTGAACACTTCTCTCTAGTGTAGTGGCTCTCATAAGCGGGAAAAGAAGATATGTGCCTAAAAACGCTGTCGATCACAGTTTGAGAAGTTTTATATTCTTGGGCTCATGTTTACCTCTTCCATCTATTTTAACCAATCCTCCTGTTACTCGTTTTCTGATAGCTGTATTAAAGACAGTATTTTGATATAGATAACGTGTTCAAAAACATAACTTTGCAAACTTTAATGTCATTTCCATTGACAAAATACGTGTAAGTAAGTGATTTCGTTTTCTGTTTTTTTACTATTGATCTATGAAAAGATGGTTCTTCTGTTTTCACGGATGAAATAATAAATTGGCGCTCATCATCATTAGTTTTTTCAGGACTCCAATAATTCTTAAATATTTCCATCCTTTAAGCTTCTGTTGTTTTTTAAAAACATTTTAATCTGCATGAACTAGATGGTTTGATTGTTCTTTCTGAAATATACTTTCCTTGTTTATTTATGTAACTTTCTCCTGCAGCTCGGCTAGTTTTTCTAATGTTAGATAAACACAAATTCTCATGTTTTACTCTCTTTTTGCCTTTATGCTTGATTTTGGAAACATCTATCACTTTTCGTTTCGGCGTAGCCGTGCGATTTTCACTTGTATCTGAATCAGAACCAGATAAGGCCAGTTCTTCAGCACTTGGAACATAGAAATCCTCCATTTCGATGTCAACCAATTCATGACTTAGTGGAGATTGCGACTGCTCTGTTGCCAAGGCCTCATAATCAAATTCCTCCCCTCCTAGAAAATTAAACACGTTGTGTAAATTTCTCTGTCAGAGTTTCGTTGTCTAAAAATATCTCGCCTGATGATTTTTTGTTGACTCCAAGACTTATTAGCACATCTTCAGTAGTCTCTATTATTATAAGATTCTCATCATTAGGTCCACCATCTGTAAAAATTAAACTTACTATACAATATTCTGCTTAAATAATAAAGATTATAAAATATATCAACAAAGTATACAGGAGAGTAACTAGTAACTTACTAGGTTGATGGGAGTCATTGAACTCATCGGAATTATTACCTATTTCTGCTCCTCCAATATCCGCATTAGTGGTAGATGCTATAATCTGTGGCACTGTCTCCACTGTAAAGAAATGACATTTAAAAAATTTGCAGGTTCAAAAATAATTCAAGTAGTACAGGAGAAGCGCAACTTACTAGATTGGTTAGAGTGCTCGAACTCATCTGAATGATTTCCTGTTTCTGGAATGTAGTTTTCTCCTCCAATATTCGCATTACTGGTAGAATCTATGATAATGTCATTTGAAAAATTGCAGATACAAAACTGAATCAAATTTTGCAACAAATTCTATACCATTAATATTATGTTTAAATGAAAGTAGAAAAAATTGTGGTATCCATTGATTTTTTATGTAAATACCTGTTATTCTTCACATAAAAATAAGTTTGTAATAATAAAAGTTTGTTACTTACCACGTGCCGTTTGCACAAGCATTTTTCCACGGGAATTCATTTGTGTTCCTAGATTAATGAAACAATAACAACAAAACTAAATTATTATACAAATTGCACGATAATATCCGTAAAACGAATACACACGGTTTATAATAATAAAACCCACGATTATTTTGTACACGAAACCAAATAACCAATTGAGCAATAACATCTTACGAAAATAATAAAAACCACGATTATTTTGTAAACAAAACCAACCTTCCACTTGCCTGCGTTATTACAAACTGACGCTATGTCACATTTACGACATGGTTCTTGGCTAGACCGCCAGAGGCACAAAACACTATGTCGACATAGAGTTCCCATTTTAACAAAATGGAACAATCCATATCGACATAGTGTTTTATACTTTTAAGCAAGATACAAACAAAATGGGAGGTAGAGTACGTCATGTATACATGGCGCCTTTTACCTCTAAAATATATTGAACATAGTGTTATATTTTTGGGATTAATTTTGATATTCTGCTATTAATAACATAGTGTAATATACTTCTAGAAAAAACTCGAAGAGCTGAGTCCATTGATGAACTTTTTGCGAAATAACACCAAGTCGACATAGTGCAGTGTACACGAGTTACTGTATTGTACTACGAAAGAGCTATTCTGTAGTCTTCCCAGTATCCTAGACTGTTAGCTCTATTAAAAACTATTCTGTGAAGACAATGAGATTTGAAATGTCCTGTTGACATCTGTGACTGCGATGAAGGTTAGCTTAACGCATTAGTCTCCTCCCATAACATGTGGCTATCGACGAGGAACGAATTGTGAAAGCAGAAGTTCCAGAAAGATCACGTAATGTTAAATATATTCAAGAAAGAGAAAGAACGAGGAAGAAGAACAAAAAGAGAGTTTTGAAAGTTCTAGTTAAGTGTCGGAACATATGTGAGAGTATATAGACAGCGACGTCACGCAGAAAGACTAGTTGGGTTGAATTTGAAATAGTTGTATTAGATGTTATGCTTTGCACTTGTGATTATTGTCGGTTTGACGTTATGTTTTTGTGAAAAGTCGTTAATAAAGCTGCTTCGTTATCCCACCTGAGTTTATGTAAAAGTAATATTTGCAACACGTTTATTCCAACTTCGACAGATATAATATGAATTTAGCTCCAATTCCGGAATTAAGGTATCTAGATCTGAGAAAAAATGAAATGGAAGATATTCAGTATTTCAGAGGATTTTGACAACAAAAATTTAGATGATCCTCGATTTGGAATAATAAAAATTCATTATATTTTCAGAAAAACGTAGTCTCTTAATATGTAAATACAACCACAAGATAGGCCAATTTACTAAATCCTCAAAATCCAAAATTTAAAAAATTCGTAAGACGCGTTTCCAAAATAATTGGAGCTCAAGAATCCATCTATACTACTGTTGAAAAAATTTGAGTAAAACCTTACGAACCAAAGTTAACTTTTGTTATATTCACACCCCTCATAACTTTGACAAACGTGATATTCGTTTCACACCCCCGCTTTGTTTCGGAATCGTAATGTGGCCAAAGAATAGTACGGTTATTCTTCGCCACGGTTGCGTAGCCACCCTCGCAACTGGAGACTGAGATTGAGGTGTAACCGTGTGGAAGTTATCACTGACGATAAGTCATACGCCATGACTTCATCATCCCGGCTAATAAACATCACCCTGATTTAAATACCAGATTGTAGATGAT
Source organism: Galeruca laticollis (assembly GCA_963921935.1). Taxonomy (NCBI): domain Eukaryota; kingdom Metazoa; phylum Arthropoda; class Insecta; order Coleoptera; family Chrysomelidae; genus Galeruca; species Galeruca laticollis. The sequence goes on along the minus strand of OY998178.1, from coordinate 178,507,789 downwards.
ACGTTTCCTAACAGTGGCGGAACAAGGATGATATCAATATGTAGTTGAAATATTATCTGATAATTTCTAATTGTCAGTTACATGGTAGCTTCGACATCTTGGCATATTGATCTACACAATTACCAGATTTCATCGACGTCTTTGTGGAAGAGATCAACACATTATAGAAAATAGAAAAAGCTCGAGAAACCAAAAATATTTTGATCTTCTAAAGTGTTTGTGGAAATTATTGGATGGTAAAACTTCAGAAATTGTGGAAATTATTGAATGAGAAAGCCTCAAATATTTCGAATATTTCATTGTACTGAATCCTTTTTTAGTAGATTTTACGACGCGACGGCGAACTTTTGTTAATTTTCCTGTAACTGAATGTGAAAATTAGAAAATGATTACCGATATATTGTATCATTAAGGTATTCTATACAATACCTAGGCAATGTGTAAAATACCTGGCGCGTCTAAGCAAGATATGAAATAGTATGAATATTATTAAAAGATTAATTTCATCCATAACTCAAATGTGACTAACAGTAATTTTTGAATAATATGTCAAATTTCCCTTTTTTTTGTAGGGAAATTTTGGAATCAATAGCTATCCAAAAAAACCAGCAGGCCATTAACAATAAAAAAGATTTAAACAACCTCAGTAAAATATATCTAGCAGTACTGTAAATAATTTTAATGTGTACAAACGTTGTGGATTCTTTGTTGTGAATGTTTGTTTTTAGTAAGATTGATAAGAATATATTATGTTTCGACGAAGTTCTTGACTGAACATTTTAATGTATATTGACAACTATTATTCTACGTTTGGGGTAAGTAGAAAGGATTGTTTGTAGTATTGTATCTCTTAGTGAGAAAATAATTTTATTTTAGATGTAGTATTATTTTGAAAAAGGCTGAATAAGCCGAAACGTAATAATAATATATATATATATATATATATATATATATATATATATATATATATATATATATATATATATATATATATATATATATATATCTCGGAACAACGGGTCATTTTGGCATCAGGGAACGCCAAAACGAAAAAACTGCATTGACATTTTTCCGAAGTCGCGTCATGCTACTCTCTACAATAGTTCTATTTCATTCTGAAATAAGCCTAATACAAGACATAATATATAAAAATACAAATTTAAATTAATAATTATAATACAATGTTAGCATCGTACATCATACCAAATATTGAACTACGCCAATGTAACTCAAATGTCTAGGGTAGATTGCAGAATTCTGCCACTGAACAATAAGGTCTCTCAAGCAGAAACGCCGTTGTCAATCTCCGGAACCTATTAAATGTATTTGGCACTTATAATTCTAAAGGTAGCTGATTGAACAGTTTTTTGGCATTGAAGGTGATGGAACTTTTTACCAGATCAGAGGTGGGTATTGTTAAGTAAGTATCGAAATTTTTTCTTCCAGGGTAACTATCAATTGGTCTCTCAGTTAAATTGTGAAAGTGTTTGCGAACCAAACACACGGATTCCAAAATGAATAGAGCAGGAAGAGATAAAATTTTGTATTTTTTAAAATAGAATTCGCAATGCGTCCTACGACTCAAACCATAAATGTAACGAATAGCTCTTTTTTGTAGTTTGAAGATAGATGCGAAGAGGTGCAAACTACAAGACACCCAGAAAGGCAAACCATAGCGAAGGTGCGATTCGAACAAATAGTGGTATGTTGTTAAAGCAGTACAAGAATCAAGTTGTTTAGACACAGATTTAATGGCGAAACAAGTCGAGGATAATTTTTTAGCTAAAATGTCTACATGTACAGACCATTTAAGGGCACTGTCAATATGGAGACCAAGAAACTAAATCGAATTTGAAGATCTTATTAAGTCATTGTTTGAGAGGTTACTTAACTCCTTTGTAAGATAAAACTAAAGTTTTCTCAGTGTTAAAACAAAGCCCGTTTGAGTCAGACCAGGACTTGCTAGTAACGAGATCTTTGCCTATGGTAGAATGTAAAGTTCGTATATCTGAACTGCTCCAGGTGACACTAGTGTCATCAGCAAATAAAGTGAATTTACCATTTATTCGTGAGTTTGTGACATCGTCATTGAATACCATGAAAATAATTGGACCTAAAACTGAACACTGCTAACTGGTAAATTTTTCGAAACTTTTCCATTTGCTCGTACCAGTTGTTTTCTACATTCCAAGTAAGATTCGAACCATTTCAAAGGAATACCACGGATGCCATGATATTCTAGTTTGTTTATCAAAATTTCATGATCAACACAATCGAAGGCCTTTGCGAAGTCACAAAAAACCGAAGCCGTGAAAAGTTTATTATTAAATGAGGTATATGTTTTAATAAGAACAGAAAACATTGCGTCATTAGTACATTTATTAGGTAGGAAGCCGAATTGTTGGAATTTCAAGATTTTATTTATATTTAAAAAGAAAGGGTTTTTAACCAATAAAAATTTCCACAGGGTAAAACCTACTTCATTTCTTGGTTTCTACCAAAAGCCGATTCAAAAAATTTCCTTTCCAAATAAATGAAGGAGATCACTTTGTCTCTCTCCCACAACCTAACAAATACTCTAAACTTGACAAGTTTTCTTGGTGACCTAACTAGTAGGTACCAATAAATCAAAAATACAGATTTTACCAAAAGCCACTGGCGTATCTCAAAATTAACACGTTACAACATTAGAAGGAAATTTTCTGAAGTTAAATATTATATCTGTGACTTCCACATTTACAGGCAATCACTTATACACACTTATCGTTATTTTGCGTTCGTTGTGAGCAGTCTTATTGAAACGGGAGTTGATGAAGACAACCTTAAAGAGGATAAGGATTTATCGAGTGTTTCTGAGCAACTATCCTCCGCTGAATATTGAAATCAGGTTGATTATTACTCAAATCCATAGGTGAAAAAAATTCCTCCACCTCAGAAGTAAAATTGAATTAGGAAATTTTAAAAATCCTCGAATAAATAGCATGGTCAAGACCTGAAAAATTGCATGTAGTTAATGCAATTATGTGAAATACTTTTTTATAATTCACGTATAGAAAATTTACTTTGGGTCACAAAATAATCATTTCAGCATCGTTTTTGGTAACTTTTTATACAGTTGGAAGCAATGTTTAGCTTATGGCTGACAAACTGACATTTATAACTGGCATTGGATCCATGGCTTGATAAATTTTTTATAAAGTTTGAAGAATTTAAATGATTTGAATATAAACAATATATAATTATAAGGTGTAATGATTTGTAATGTCAATCGTATGTATTTCAATTTCTAGTTATTCATCATTGAAATTTTGTCACGTGCAGAACAAATGACAGAATTATGAACGTAAATTGAAGCAAATCAAAACATAAATACCACATACATATTTTTGTTTAGATTTTTCAGGTAGTAAATCATTAATTAACTGGATTATCAGTAGTATTGCGAAGTTCTGGTGGTGTGCATGATAATTAGCTGTTTAGTTCCATATTCATAAATTCCGAACTATGTATTAATAACTTAATAAACCTTAATAAATTTTTTAACTGTCAATTGTATATGTGAGGGTTACCAACATAAATAAAGAAACAAAAAAGCCCTAAAATTGCAATTATATTTTTATGAAAAACATTTTTGCACGTTCATTATAAAAAATAGTATGTGAAACTCTTATCACAATGACATTTTGTAGTGTTCGTGCTTTGCGTTACTCACCGCTTCACGGTTCGTTACGCAAACTGCATTCTTAATGAGTCATTGTGACACTTGTTTTACAATATACTATTGAAGAAGCATCCAAATTACTACATTGAGAAATGTATGTTGGGGAGTGAGATAAAATATGAGTATAACACTTTTAACTCGTACATCTGACAAAGCGGATATCAAGTCAATGAACTAAATGTTGAAATACTAGTCTATTTACCTCGCAAATTTATGTATATGTCAAATGCGTATTTCCTAAGTAGATTTGTCCATATAATATAATTTATTTATTTCATTAAAAATTGAAAAAAAAAACCACCGAGCCCGGGTTCGAATCACCTTACTGTTTGTCAGAAATCGAGTGTACGGACGCTTATCCCGCTCGGCCATTCCATCGCTGTTACGTTGTGTTCTTATCAAAGATACTTCTAGCGCTAGGAAAATATAGACAACAGTTTATTTATTCTTAAAAATAATGTGTGTTTACATCGACATTTCTTGGACTTTCATGTTATTAAAACAAAAAATATCCGTTTTCAATTATTTGAAGCATAGTTTAAACAATGAATTCTTAAAACAGCTAATTAATACTTTCAATCCCCTACAGGTAGGCAACATGATAAACGCCGTGCTAATAATTTTTTTGAAAAAGTAGGCGTCGAACAATTCATGTAAAGTGTCAAAAGTTTTTTTACAGTGAAAATATTAAAATTATCTGTTGATTATCTTCGTACAGCTGTACAATATTTGATAGAAACCTGAAAAAACTATGGATACGGACGACAGTAATTGCGATAGTGGATGCACTCCGCCAGAAATTGTCGAAGCAGCAAAAATAACATGCTTAAAAATCCTACCTACAAAATCACGAACCAGATATGAACGTACATATGAAGAATTTATAAATTGGAGAAAAGGTAAAGATATGAAAAGTTCATTTTCAGAAAATGTACTACTTGCATATATGGAGGAATTATCCAAAAAAGTACGGCCAACTACATTGTTGTCAATATATTCTATGCTGCGTACTACTTTATATATAAACCACAATGTAAATATTGCTAAATATCTAAAAACAAAGGCATTCTTAAAAAGAAAGAATGATGGTTATAAACCAAAGAAATCGTCTATCTTAACCACCTTGCAAATAAACGATTTCATAACACAAGCTTCTGACGATCAGTTTTTATTTATTAAGGTGAGTTTAAAAAAGTTGTATATTGCTCACGTGTTTTACCAATAAGTGTTATATTAATTTTTAGGCAGTCCTAATCATTGGAATTAGTGGAGCATGCCGCAAACAAGAACTAGTAAATTTTAGTGTAGATGATATAGGTTCTGCAGCGATAATTAAAATTTACAATACAAAAAATAAAATTGACAGGAAATTTATTGTAACAGATATATTTTATGAAAAATATAAAAAATACGCTGATTTAAGACCTGCAATACACGAGAAAAGGTTTTTTCTCAACTATCAAAACAAAAAATGTACCAAACAAGTTGTAGGTATAAACAAAATAGGTTCTGTACCTACTGTAGTTGCCAAATTTTTGAAACTTGACAATGCAAAAACCTACACATCCGCCACAATATTGGTAGATGCAGGAGGGTGTATTACAACATGGAGGATGGAAATCCTCTACTGTCGCTGAGGTATATATAGACGACTCGACTACCAATAGAATAAATGTTGCATCCAAAATTGTAGACGCTGTGCAAGGAGGATGCAAAGATACTGCAGAATCAGCGATATTGGAAAATATTAATCAGCATCCCTCAACTTCGAGTACAATTACAAGTAACATCCGAGAAAATATCGAAAACAATCTTGCACATACACCATTGCAATTTATAAATTGCACTAATAATAATTTTACTTTTAATTTTTACAGTGATTCAAATAAATAATTAATTCTGAATCGCAATATTTAGGTAACAAAAACAGTCTTATTTCTGATGTTCTGTTTCCAATTTTTGTTAGTTGTTATAATAAATGTTCGTACTATTTTGTGTACCAATATTTATTCTAACTTTTTTATGAGGGCACCATTTTTCATCGCATAAACATTACAATTTCCTGGGCCCTTTTCAAAGGTAAGTAGTCAAAACTATATAAAGTAATTACAAATACACATATATAAAACCTCTCACATCTACATAAAAACGCAAGATTGTACATGTCTGGTTCGGTAAAAGTATATCGCGTGGTCGTAAGAAAAATAGTGTACATAACTTGTGCGAAAGTAATTTCTCACACTCGTGGGATTATATCAATCGGTTTGCGCCTCGTGAGATAATACTTCCCACTCGTGTGAAAAATGTCACTTTCCGCACTCGTTACGTAATATACTATAACGGATTGTAGCATCAGAAAGAGAATACAAAAAGATCCTCTAAACGATTTGTTTCAGACATTTTAATCTGGTCCTTATTTCAGTACTGATGAAAGTAGAGTTTAACTGAAGATTTTCTGTCACTTATTTATGCAAGATGGACCCTGTTGTGATATACAAAAATTATCATTCACATCGTAATCAGCTAAAATTGTTGTCCTGGGAGAATAGTATTAATGAATTGGAAATATGCCTCCTGCAGTTGCGCGATTAGTCAATGCAGTAGATTAAATGATTGAATAGGAAAAAATTGAGGAAGTGATTCAGTGGTAAGTTATGAAGAAATCAACGAAATTGTTTGTCTAAAAATCAAAGATTATTTTATTTTCTATACAGAATACATTTTCTATACAGAACACAATGTGAGAACAATAAATCGTACTTGAAAATCGGTTAAACAACATTCAACGTTAATTATTCGTTTCTTCTAATCTTTACGACTTTCACAAAATTAGATTTGATAGATATTGTCACTTTGACATCTCAGGTGATTCGATTATTTCTTTTGTACAAATCACAAAAATAGATTATTACATATACTATCCAATTTTGGCAATCATGTTTCCCATAATTTCTCCAATTTATTCTTTTTATTTTTAACAGTGAGTATGTTCAAAGAAGGTTAGGATAAATATGATTGGAGATTTAGAGTAGATAATCATACACAAATATCAGTACTGAAATCAGTACTCAAGGGTCAACTATATTATATTACTGTAAATCAGAAATTAGTTCATCTTGGAAATTTCCTTATTCTTGGACATTCTTCCTTTCTTGAATAACCGTTTTAAGGATTCCAGATACTTTGCCTTTAAAACAAGAGTGGAATTTATCACCGCTGCAAACGAGCAAACAATACATCTCTTGTTGTATGTCCAAAAAGGGAAATGTCCGTCAAAAATTTCCAATCATGGCTGGCATGGAAAGAGAGCATTAGCCATGATATAAATGGTATTTGTCATGCTATTGTGGAAAATAGAGTTGGACCCCAGGAGTTACAATAAAGAATACGCTAAGAAACGAGGAAATCTAGAAGAGAATGGCGATAATTACAGAAAAGTTTCCAGCGAGGAAAAGAGCCTCGCCAGATTTGAACTGGGAAAAGTATATGATTTAACTGATAGTTGAATAGTGACGCGAAATGGATAATTGGGAAAATAGAATCCTGTGGAAACAGGAGAATTGTCAATTCATGAGAAGAATAAGAACGAAGATTTCGCGTTAGTTGCTGCACAGTTCTTAAAAAACTTGACAACATTGAAATTTTATTTCATTATTCAAACCTTTTTTCTAACATTTTCCTGTGGTGCTCGCTGATTTCCATTTATTTACCACAGGCTTGATTGTAATTTTTATGTTCAAAGCCAGAAACTTTTAACAACACTCAATTTTACTATTTTCAACAAACTGTCCTATTAAGTTGATAGTGACAAGGATAATACTAACGAGAGGAAGTTACATTTACAAAGAAACAGAAGTTAACGATAAAAAATACTTTAAAATGTCATCTCCTCAATGGATGCAAATTTAAAAATGGGTTAAGTAGGTCGAGCTTCCAAATGATGGCGTTATTGATCTCTCCCTAGGGAGACTGCTCTGAAGCATTCCCGTCTTTGCCGATTTGTCCGTTTGTATCTAACCGAATAGTAAACTGGGATATATTAATTATACTATATTTACATATAATAATGTTCGTAAATTGATATATATTATTAACGGTTACGAAATTTTCATTCGTTATTTGTCGTATATCTACGTAACACTTAAAAATTCCTAGAACGCGTTGAGGGGATAGAACTGTAAGTGATTTATTGAGTAGTTTTTTTCATCTTTTTTTACAAAATTCAATGAAAATCGCAACATTCTTGTTAAAACCACAAAAAGTTGTCAACGGCAATAGGAAATAGCTCAAGAAAAAACAATTTTCTCAATATTATTTGAGAAAAAGTTTTTCCGAAACAAATGTTGAGAGAGAGAATTGTGACACTTCATAAAATACATTCAAAGGTTAACTATTGTTTTATTTAAAGTGATAATACAAGTACAGAACATTAGAAAAACATGAAAAATAGCGGTATAATAATATTATTTTTCTACTGGATAATTATCATTCCTTCAACGTTTTTTTAATAATACACTGCCGAGCTTAATATTGTGGTAAACCCGTAATTTGAAGTTATTTTAGAATTTCTTGATTCTATATATCTAATGGAACGGTATTTCCAATTGCTTCCTTGTTATACATACAGTGCAACACCAAATCATTGATATTATCAACCTTACTGTCGCAATCACAGGATTCTGTTTTTTTGAGATTTAATTTGTGACTACATTTTGATTTGAGCATGGTTGAAAAAACATCTAACACACATGAAATATATTTTTTCCATAACCATTTACAAATCAACAACTTTTTTCACGTTTTACTCCATCCGAAAACGCCAACACCAGTGATATCCCATAACGTTAACTTTCGTCTCTAGTGACGAAAGTGGTTACTAAGTTTTTGACTTCCCAATCATTTTAAATAACTGTTCTATCAATCAATATGTGGATCAAGAATACATTTTTAAATACACAATACTTTTTTTTAATATTCAAAGTTTGTAAATTAATACTAAAATAAAATTATTGTTGCAGTCTTAGATTCCATTAATAGGCAAAAGTTTAGGAAAGTTCAATTATGATATAAAGATAGATGCCAAAACAAGTTTGGGTGCCAAAACTGGGTTTACCCTTGAATCGCACATTTCATCGAGATGACTTTAAAGATAAGTCAACTGTTTGTTTTCCAATATTTTCACGACATAATTATTCTTGTATGAATCCTGAGATGAATTTTTTATAGCAGATAACAATAAATGAGAATCAGATATTATTACAATTTGGTGACAAGTTCTTCATGTGACTACTATTGCAAACAGTTCTACAAAATATAGCACTGTATTATCCACGTTTATACCAACACTTGTTATTCCTAACGGAATACTATTTCGCCTCGACAGTTGGAAGCTTTCATATTAAAATGAACATGCAGTAATGATTACTAAGAAGGTGAAATGTATTTAGAAAAGTATTGCACACAGGTCTTGTAAAAGGAATATAACGTAATATTTAGATAAAATTTCTAAAGAAATGTACGGCTTCCTTTACCTAAGCCCTTTTGTAATGAGATATCAATATTTCATCTATAGAAAACAATATAATGCTTTCTGTCCCATTGTTGTCTGAATAATAATTTTGGTTTGCAAATTTCATTTTCGAGATGAAATTTTATTTTCGATATCAGCGGCAATATTGTTTTGAAAGATCGTGACCAAATTAAATTGTCGATATGAGATTGACTATACAATGGCAGGCAAACTGGAAAGCTTGAAGTAGGTGGCGCTAGTTAGGCTGGAGGTGTTTTAACTGTCAATGTCAGCTTATTTTTATCCAAATACCAGTTACAAAGTTATTGTAGATCATGATTTTTTTCATTTTATTCTTGGCTTACCTCATCTCTTGTATAAGGCCGGACACCGCCATTGCTAATTCGTCAAGGTTTACTAATGAATGAAGTTCTCTGAACATATTGGGCAGCTCCGTGAATTTATTGATATCCGCGCTGGTACTGATGGGTTGGTTGGCGGTTCTGCTTGGTGGGGGTTGGGCGTGAACATTTTTGCGGGTTTTCTTGGATGGGAGACTGGGAAAATCTGCATAATTATTTGTTTTTTGTGTCCAAGGGTTAACTTTTGGAAAGGGGGTAAGAATGTATTTTGGGGCTGGTTTAGGAGTTTGATTAGCTCTTCTTTCTTCTAGCCAAATTTTTATCTTGACGAACTCGGGGCAAGCTTCTGAATTGGCAGGGAGGTCGCCTTTGCAGTTTGCACACCGAGCTGGTAGTGACCCCTCCTTTGTACAAATGGGGTATGATGCTGTCTCGCGCATTTCAAAACATCTGGGTGCTCGTTCACAGTTGGAGGTGGCATGTCCCCATAACTGGCAGATGTAGCACTGGATAATCGATTTGTTGTGCCTTATATGCTCCCAAATCACACTCGGGTGTTCGATGATTCTGACTGATTTATTTAAGTAGTCTGTTGTCGAACTTGTTACGACCTAATATAGTGGTCTACTTTTTGTCGTCATTCTGAAGACGTCCTTAATCTGAATTTTGTAAATTTTCTCTAGCTCCTCTTTGATGTCTATGATTTGGACGCCTACAGCTAAACCTCGAAGAACAAACACGTGAGTTTTTTCCTCGCGCCTAATATAAGTGTGTTGTACTTCTACTTTTCCACCTAACCTATCTAATATGCGAGAAAATTATTGGTTTATCCCAAAAAAGTTGGAATTTTGAAAAAAGAATTGTCGACGTCGTCGGCTACTTTTGGATACATGTCTTGTTAGCACGACATCTCACAGATGAACCCTATTGATTTTCAGCTCACCCGAGCCAGTTCAACGGGTGCTATGGTACTTGAAGTACGACATTTCTGTCATTTTTGGAGAAATGTCTGTTTGTTAGCACGATAAAGTCTCCGGAGTATATACAAGTGACCAATTTTATGATTGGATACTATTCAGAGCATCTCAAAGATGAACCCTATTGATATTGAGCTCACTAAAGCCAGTACAACGAGTGCTATGGTACTTGAAGTACCAAATTTTTGAAGAATTTTCAGTTAGCACGATATAGCCTCCAGAGTGTATACAAGTGACCAATTTTATGATTGAATATTGTTCAGGGCATCTTATAGATGAACATTATTGATTTTTAGGTCACCAGAGCTAGTACAACGGGTGCTATGGTACCTGAAGTGCCACATTTTTGGTCCTTTTTGGAGAAATTTCGGGGTAGTTAGCACGATTCATCCTCCGTAGTGTATACAAGTGACCAATTTTATAATTGGATATTTTTCAAGGTGCCTCACAGATGTACCCTATTGATTTTTAGCTGACTGGAGCGAGTACAGCGGGTCCTATAAACCCAGATATACTACATTTTTTGTTATTTTTGGAGATATTTCAGTTTGTTAGCACGATACATCCCCCGAAGTGTATACAAGTGATAATTTTATAATAAAATATTGGTCAGAGCATCTCACAGATGCGCAAAAGTTAGTTTTAATCTTTAATACCATTTATTTAATTATGAAATATTGTTTTTAGTTTTTCAAAGTCTTGTATTTCTTTGGTAAAAATTATATAAATATTTTTGGGGCTGGATTTCGTTATTTTATTATCTTGTTTATCTGAGTTGTCCTCGTCAGAACTATGGTCTAAGGGATTGAATTTTTTTAAATGAATTTTCTTTCTCTTCTTCCTTGTGGTGGTGTTCGTGTGAGCCTCTTCTCCTGAAAGCGAGGACAGCGACTCGTAAATGTAATATGTCTTGATTTGTGATTACATTATATTGGTATGGTTGAACATTTCGTCAAAATGTTAAAAGTAGTGTAATTTAATTTAAAAATATCTTTATTTCAATAATTTAACAAATCCAATTACACAGGAGGTGGAATAATAAATATACTGTGGCCGATGTTCTAGCATTTCATCGGAAGAAATATTATTAAAAAGGTTGCCGATTGTATCTTCTCCCATCTCCTAAACACTTTTTTATTCTATTAATTTCTTTCGCGTATTTTGAAGGAGACTGTGTATCTATATTAACGGCAGTGTGACGTGGTTCGTCGTAATCTTTCGATTTCGCTTCCCAGTCACTTTTTTTTTTAAAAGTTTTGTGTTTTGTACGTTTCGATAATCTTCTTATCTTGTTAATGTTTTTTTATTGATTGCCTTAATAATTTTAAACGTACCTTTATGTTTATGTCTAGGAGAAGCTTTCACTGAGATTACAGATTTATCAATACACACCTTTTGCCACTTGTTAAATTTTCGCTGTAACGTTTTGATTTTCTCTTTTAACCTCCCGGTATATTCAGCAGGGTGTTATTTTTAAAATGAGTGGTTCGTCAAATAAAATAACGTCATAGATAGAACCCCGAGATTTCGGGATATTAAAACTTAACGGAACCTGTTGATATTTCCCCGTCCTGTTTCGAGGATATTTTTTGCATTTGGTCTGTATAAAATCGACGAATATTACTTGGGTGTGTGTGGATGTATTTAGTCCACAGTGGATTGCTAATGACGTCAGGTAGCATAGTCGGCAGGTAGGTATTGTGTCGTGGGATCGTGACTTTGGTTTTAAGTAGCTCGGATGGAATTTAACGTTGACGGTAGCTTCTTTTTTCCTAATGGGAAGTGTGGCGTGATAGACGTCGTAATTTTCTTGAGGTCGGAGGAGTTGGAGTTGAAGATCAACCCCGTTTTTGAGTAGGGGATAATTCCGATCTCAAGTATGGAGATTAGGCTGTGGTAGTGGTACAGCATATCTCACCAGAAATGGGAAATTTCACATTTAAAGTGAGTACTATTTTTTTGTAATATACAAAAAAAGGAAATGTATAAATATTTAGTATTTGGGTGTGTCTTGTATAGATTTTGATGGTAGTTTTTGTTATTAGTTAAACATCAAGTATGGCCTTCAACCACACCATAAGGAATTAAAACTCGAGTGGCCTCCGGTGCGTCTTAAAATTTATTGATTCATATTTTTAAATTAATGATTTAGGATGAGAACAATATAATAGTGTAATGTTTTTCTTATTTATTTGAACAGTAAACGGGTGGGATAAACTTTAAACACTCGGTGGGTTCACTTATTTGATTTATTTAAACACTACACTGTTTACTAATTATATACACAGTATATTCACTTAATCTAATTTATATAAACAGTTCACTAATTTATATTCACTTATTTACTTGTTTATCTCACGATGTCAAATTATCAACTGAACGTATCCGCTGATCGGTCCATTATATATATTAGTTCCTTTTTTACTAGAAAATTCCGGACTGCAGCTCACTCAAAAACAATTGGCTTTCTGGCATTTTCTAGATAAGACTGGTCACAAAAACAAAGTAGATAATATAGTCACTATTCGTAAACAATTCTAGGAAACCCTGCGTGTCCGCCATAATTTTAACTTTCATACCTGGCTTAGACAGAGTCGGAATTAGGTGTAACGCCAATAATCGCCAAGCTGTCGTAGATTTAATATTGGCAAGCCTGTCGACGGAGAGAATTGAGAGGGTGCTGACTGTACGAAGTTAAAAATTCAGTCCTCCATTTGCCGTCAACGAGTAAAAACACACTTCCAACGTGAACATTTTTTGCATGTGCTCTGTGAGCCATAACGTATTTTGCGAAAAACCTGACAATTCCTACGCAGGGGAAGAAAATACGGCTTAAACCAACAGCTGGCAGCTCTGACCCGTTAAGCTACTGGTCCAGCCGATGACTAAGGATACCAGTAGAATAGATGGTATTGCGTTATTCGTGGTAAATTTCGTAGACGGCGTTGGTTAGAAGGATTCATTATCAAGGTAAATGGTTGAAAATACTTTCTCGAAATTAACAGTTCTATAGGTATATTAACGTAGGAATTTTAGCTATGAATCGTAGTTTATTGGAGTGTGTAATCTGGATTTCACGAGATAGTTTCGATACATTTCACAAATTCTTATTAGTTCATTTTCGTTATTGCTTTATATTTTTTTGAAATAAGAATATATCACGGGGACTGTATAAATATTCAGGAATGTGTCCAACGACATAGTTTATATATTATGTTTTTTTTGCTATCGTAGTTTTTTTGCTAAGCGGAAAAAAACCAGTCGTATAGTTTTTATTCTCAGTGTAAATGGCTTTTATACAGTTGAAAGTCGGGATGTATGATTATTTGCGAATTTCGGGTGATGTTTTTATAGTCAGTATAATGGTATATTACGGGAGGACGTCGAAAATCTGACCGGGGTAAAATGTAAACCCTATGTAGAGGCTAATTCGTTTCTCTATTTTAGGGTTTTTTATGTGGATATTAATTCACTGAATGGAGATTAATGAGTCAGTGAGACCAGTTCCAGGAGAGCTAGAATATTCTGGAGCGACTTCAGTTGTTGTTCTGGATACGAAAAATGATAAGTGAACAGTTTTCCTTTTTATTCTTCATTCATTTGTATATTCACCTTTATGCGTCACATTTCACAGTTTTTTTTGATGTAAAGTTTCATTTCTCTTTTTGCGGCAATTTCTATAATTTCACTTTACACTTTGAATTTGAAATTGTAATCTTTGCTTATAGTTTAAAATATTGGGCTGTTGGCTCTGAACGCTAGGATACTACGGTACGTACCTGGGTACTGCGTTATTTAGTGGATTTTTCAAACTCTGACGATTTTATGTATATAATTTTGCGCCGTACATAATTTCGATTTATATTTTCTTTAGCAACGCTAAGCTCGTTTGCTATTTAAATTTTATGCTTATGCATTTATTTATATTTATATTCATATTGGTATAAATTGCGGAAGTGTGAACCCTTGTAACTGTACAATGTTAATTTTTGGTATATATTATCATTGTATTTTGAGATATTGTACATGAACCATTTGGTCGTTTCTCTATAATTATAGAATTGAGTCATCGGTGTAGTTTGAAGCCCTCAGCTCTTCTGCACCCTGAGTTTGAAGCCTTCAGCTCTGCTCAGAGATTATAGAACCTGCTTGTCAGCTATTTCTTTAAGCTGTGATTTCGTTGTAACTGATAATTTAGCTTGCGAATTAGGATTTATGTAGATTCCGGCCTTCAGCCTATCTACATACTGAGTCTGCAGCCTTCAGCTGAGTTCAAACATTATTTGGGACATTGTTGTAGTAAAATTGTAATAAATATTTTGAAAAGAGACCTTTGGTCCAAAGTGATTAATTAAAACTTCAATCAGGGGATACTTGCAGACTTTTATTTTCTTATGATAATTTACCTATCAGTTTAACCTTTGGGGTGTGTAGTGAGTGTTGTTAACCCACTGAGGAGTTGTGGGCCAACTTAAGAAGTCTTGGGTGCTTGCCAAAACTTCTCTGGCGCCCTTTTTGAAAACTTAATAATTTTTTGAAGAATCCACCCCTTCTTCGACTCGAAGCTAGTCGACTGGTGAGCACGGGTTGTACCACGTGAGACAACCCGCATATCTATAACGAGCACTGAGAGGGTTGGTAGGTTTTCTATACCAGTGTGCTGTTTCGTAACAATAGAATTTATTGTTTCATATTTTCAATTCAAGGATATTGTATGAGAACAATATAAAGTAGTAGTAATAGTACGAGGGATTGTTGAATTAAATCAATACCCTTCTGGTAGTTATTTAAGGGCTTCACTATTTAGAAATACATGGATAGGTATAATGGGATTTCAAAACGATAATTTATAGGTAGTGATAAGTACCACTAAATGGGATATTTTGTTTAGAGTTTTAATGTTTGACGGTCTTGAATTATTATTGCTAATGAACTTTTGGAGTGTTATTACATATGGTTCCATAGTTGTGGGAGAACTTCCTTTTCATACCTGAAAACTGGATTAAGCGAGTTATTGGGTTAAGTTAGAAATATTTATATCTATGTAAAGTCGCACCTAGGGTGAGATAAATTTGATTTATCATTTATGTAAAGATTTATTTCGCCAAATATTCTTGAGAGGCCTCACAGGTTTTTTACGGCTTCTGTATGATATTTTTTTGTATAATAATTTATAAATTTTGGAACATTGAGGGGGAGGGGATCATTATAGCGGCTTTTGTATAGTAGTTTATATGTAAATTCATGAAATATTGGGGGTTTATGATAGAGATTTGGATTACGTAAACTTATAGAATATTGGAGGTTTATTGTAATCGATTTGGATTAGGTAAATATATGAAATATTGGAGTTTTATTATAATAGATTTGGATTGTGTAAATTTATGAAATATTGAGAGTTTATTATAATAGGTATGGATTATGCAAATTTATGAAATATTGGGGGATCTTATTATAGTGGATGTTGTTATATAGTAGGTTTTATATATAAATTTTAGTGGGAGTCTATGGTATAGAACTTTTGTTTAATGTTCGAAGAACACCTTAGGTTAAGCAACAAAATCCTCAATTAAATAGATAATATGTAGTATCTGATCCTGTAGAAATTCATTGACTTTTTAAAGACCGACTCGTTATTGTATATGATTGAAAAGACATCTCGCGATTAATGAAATTAAAGTTGAAGATTCCATTTCAAAACGTGTGCTTCATTTTTTTCCCTCCTGTTAGGTTGATAGGTTGCATAACGGGATATCGGTAACATTAGGTATCCGGGGTACAATAATCTATCTGGCGCCCATAAATTGAAATCAAGTAATAGGTTCGCGGCCAACCGACCCATCCCTTCTCCGATTTTTTTGTTAGCGAAGCGATACCTGATATTGGCATTCTATCGACGAACCAAGGTTTGATATATTTAAGGAGGTCAAAAGGGTATAGAGTGAACTCCGTGATTAGGGGTGAAGGAATGGATATGGAATCAATGAGAACTGTCCCTATTGATTCCTTTACCAAACACTATAACTTTAAAGAAATTTAAAAATAATATACGCTTTATTACCACAATTAGGAATATCTAAATATGTCGCCTTTAAACTCTTTAATTAGTATGAGAATGAATTGAAAAGTTCCTCTGTCAATCGGCATTCCTCTAACGAATAATAATGTCTGCTGTCTTCAATACCATTATAGTTTTCAGGCTCCTGGTCCTTAAAGTTACATAGTTTCGGTTGATGTTTTTGATCATCTGAGTTAGTAATGTCAAACCAAAAAATAAATAATTTCAATTTTTATTTGGCCCTCAGGCTTACCCGACATAACGCATTTCGATTTTTGATACAGATTTGCATAGAAAAGAAGTTAATACCAATTCCTTCATAATAAAAGAATATTGTGATTACTATAAAAATATTTTCAAAGTATCACAAAACACTTTCGTTTTTCCCAATAACCAACTCTGCACTAAGTTTGCTTTTTCACTAAAGCGATGTTCACACAGAATTTTTGATACACCAATCTGCAACTGTTAATTTTTTATTAAAAAAAAAAAACAATTTTTCGAGTAGTGTATATTTCAGATATAGAGTGAACAGCGCAAAAAGATGAACATTCTTCATAGAATCCGAAAGTGTCAAAATATAAAAGTGGTTTCATGATAAATGTAACTCAAAATCGCAACCCACGTGAGTAATTTCGAACAAATACCTACTGTCAGCTCGTTGCGACACACCTTGTATACATCGGTTGTCTTCTATGATTCTATGTACGGTTTCCAGTTTATATTTTCCGATCATTCAATTATTTAATAGGCATATTAACAATAAACAACTAATTTTATTATAAAGTTTAATTAATAGATAGTGATTAGGATTAATTAAATCATAATATTCTGCTGGATGTGCCAACTAAGGTACAAATGACGTTAAGTAAATATCTACGGTTTGAAGTAGTATTCAATGTAAAGGCCTTAATTAGATTCCGGAAAGCCCGATTTAATTTGCACTAATCCTGTCAAAAGATCCCTTCATTTAAATAAACGGTTCTTCCCTCAACTCATAGTTTCCCCTCTCTGTTATACCGTATTTTCACTAAAAAACTATTTTATACTGTATTGTCATTAAAAAACTATCACATGTTTAGAGTAAATCGACTTCGTTCACAAGAGTCGTCACCCAATATTTTGATTATAATAAATCACAAAAAAAATAATAATTCTGACACATTATATGAACAACTTAGTATTGGTTTTAATGATTTGAAAGCTAATTGAAAATTTTCCAAAAGAAATAAACCCGTTCTCTTTCAGAAAGCCGTTCCACACGCTCCGATCACCCGTACCGCAATCCGAGTTGAGTTTTATTTCACTTTATACTGTTACGAAACAGCACACTGGGATAGACCCTAAATCCGACTCTGTATAAGCCAGGTATCAAAGTTAAAATTCTGGCGGATACGCACTGTTTATTATAACTGTTTACGACTTATCTTATGTAAACATTGTTTTTGTTACCAGAGTTATCTAGAAAAGGCCAGAATCAATTGTTTCTGTGTAAGCCGCAGCCCAGAATTCACTAGTAAAAAAGGCACTGGTATATAAAAAGGACCGATCAGCGGACCAGTTAGTTGATAAAGTGATCTCAAGAAATAAACAAAGGATACACCGAACAGTAAAGTGCTAAATAATAATCAAGTTTGTGTGCATATAAATTAAATATAAGTGATTAGTTAAGTATATATAAATTAAGTGTTAGTGCGTTAGTGTTTAAATAAATTAGTAAGTAGCCATACCAAGTGTTTGAAATTTATCCCACCCGTAATAAAAACATTTAATAAATAAGAAAAACATTACAATACCTTAGGGTATATGGTTCTTGCCCGTTGAACCCGAGGAAGTGTAAGTAAATGGAAACCGTAAACTGCTACTGGGAGGGTTGAGTATTCACGTCCTAGTAGTGGTCGCGTTTTTGCCTTCAGCTATCTGATCCAACTACCCTGGAGGGGGTGGGGAAGGCTGAGTATTCACGCCCTAGAGGTAGTCGCGTTTGGGCCTTAAGCCATCCGATTGAAGCGAAGAGTTGCTGCTAGGGGGCTGAATATTCACGTCCTAGCAGTAGCCGCGTTTGGGCCTTCAGCCGCCCGATCAAGGGAAAAACTGCCACTGGGGGGCTGAGTATTCACTTCCTAGCGGTAGTCGTGTTTGATTCGTAAACCGCCCGTCTGGGGAATCCTGTTACCAGGGGAGCTGAGTGTTCAGCCCCTATTGACAGTCGCGAGTTCGGGATTTTAATATCGCGAGATCAGAGAGCCGTATCCCCGAAAGTAGAGCTTTAACTGACCTAAAGGCTCACGCCGTATTATTTCTGCTTGGCACACACCCGCCCTTCACCAATCCGCTAACCGTTCACTGCATCCCTCATTGTGCGTACGCTTGTATTTGCTTTGGTTTACTCACCGCTTTACTAGTAATTTGTTTGTCGCTCATTGCATCCCTCACCACCGTTGTAGTTAACCGAAAGAGACCTATTGAATCAGTATCATATTTAGAATTAGTGCTTTTGCCCCGCTCACCAGAATTATTGGTCTAATCGTTCAGTTTAGTTGAATATTCTTTTTCCGAATGCTCATTCAATTTCTTTCCAGATAGTTTTTACACTTTTTATTATCTTGCCGAATTGAGGCTCTTTGTAAATAGGTAACGTTCGGTTTTCTTTCTCAACTCCAATTATCACTATCCTCCGCATAAGGTAAGAACTTTAAGCAGCAAATACCCAGGTACCGAACCCAGGAAGGCAAGTAAAATCTGCCCGACTGGCTGTAACACTCTTGTCACCACCATAAGTGACCCCTGGAGTATTTCACTCCTTCACTAACGCTGCCCGGAGCAAGTAGAGCATACAACTATAATAAACTGGCGCCTGAGGCAACCCGTTACCTGTAGTCAGGGCGCCAATCCGAAAAAAAGCGGCGCAAGAGCGTTACAAACGCCGACTAACTATGGTTGATTAATAATAATAATAATCTTTATTCATCTATAAAAAATTTCACAATGTCTATGATCATATTCTTAGAACTACAAAATCACAGTAAGATCATACATTTCACAACTGAATATGTAAGGGCGTCGGCTACATGAGAAATCCGACGGAGCGCGAAATGGCGTCGTCACCTCCTCCAGCCCGAGGAGATAACCCCGTTAATCAATCCAAGCGCGAGCACCAGCTGTGTTTATTAGCTTGGCGCCCCTAAGGGAGTAATGGGGAAAGCCTGCTGGGTTGGGTAAGTGATTGATATTGTAAATTGCTGTACTAACACGAGCAAAAAGATATTCAGGCGGGGTAGAGCTCCAGTCTGGCTCTATTCGGACCCTTCAGGATCTGCCTCGCCTGAAGCAAAGTGAAGCAAATGGCTCCGCTGCAGAATCCGGGACCACAAGAATGCAATCGGAAATGTAATCTATTGAAAGAAGTGTCGAAACTCAAGATAAATAATTATCGCATCATGAAGATGTAGCTTCTCCAGAGAATCGACAAGAACAAGAAGGAATAGCGTCCCGCATAAGCTCCACCAAACATGAAAATGAGGATATTATGCGGGCTTACTTCCTGGAAACTGAATGCGACAAACATAAGCGGGGTTTCCGCAAAAATATGTTAGTCGAATGGAGAAGAATAAGACCACCGTAAGCGAAAGCCAATTGGCGAATCAAACACACAAACTCCTTACACAACTTGAAGTAGATAGCATCAGAATCAAATTCAAAGACAACAAAGTGCAAGAAGGATAGCGTACGAATTTGTAATAGATGCTACCGAAGCTCAAGAAAAAAGTGTGGAAAACAACACTACGATAGAGAAACATGAACAGGAACCTGAAACAAAAGAGGGAAATTAAGTAGAATGACATATAAAGGATATATTTCATAATAATCTAACCATTTACGATGAAACTGATCCGGCGTGCAGACCGAAATTACCAAATATAAGATCGAATAGAACAACGGAAGAAGTAATAAAGACAATCAGCGCAGAGATACCTATATTGCTCAGTGAAGAAGACACAACTGAAAGTATAGAGTGCAGCCATAACTGCAGTTGAGATAATGGGACGCAAAATGAGAGAGGGCAACGTAGTTAACCAAAACCAGGAACCATTATAGAAAAAGAGAATTGAATAATAAACCACGATATAAGAAGTAACCTGACGAAATTGTGCACATAGGAAAAAGGCAACAATAGCAAGAAACTGAAAAACTATGTCAAAAAATTGCTTTACACCACGAATATCAAGGTTGGAGACGAGGACTTTGAAACAAAAATAGCTGTGCTAAAAGATTAAATGAAGCAGTCAATAGCATTGCTTGGGAAGGTACAACAAAATCTACAAAAGTAGATAACCAAATACGAGATTCTTCAAAAACGAAAGGGCATTTTACTAAGAATGAATCTCCAACAAGCACAAGATCGAAAATATGCCAGACAAAAACAAGTTAGCGGAATTTTGGACAAACACATGGAAAACAAAAGGAGAACATCACAGAAGAGCCACATGTTTAAAAGCTGAGAAGAAAACCTGCGAAATAATAGAAGCTATGGAAGAAGTGAGAATCAAAGAAAAGGATGTAAAAAATATTGTCTCAAAATCACACAATTGGGAAGCGGCTGGAGGTGACCATTTGACAATTACTGGTGGAAGAATACGGCAGTATGGAAAATATAAGCAGCACAAATCAACCGTATTTTGAACAATAACGACACGATGCCTGGATACCTGACAAAAGGGATAACGATTATGATCCCTAAATCTGAAAAAAAAAACAAAAGAACCTAAGAATTACCGACCCATCATATGTTTGCCCACCTTATATAAAATAATTGCCACTGTTATAGCAAATGAAATAGAAAAACACCTCAGCGGACAGAATATACCTGCAGAAGAACAAAAAAGAAGCCGAGCCCGAGCACAAGGACGCAAAGAACAGCTCTTAATAGATAACGTGGTTACACAAGATGCAAGACAGCAACAAAGAAATATTGCTATGACCTGGGTCGATTACCAAAAGGCATTCGATTCAGTGCCTCACAGTTGGTTGATCGAAGTCCTGGAAGTATACAAGGTGCACGGAGGAATTGTGGAGTTTCTTAAAACATGCATGGCAACCTGGAGAACAAAACTGCTTGTCAATACACCCAAACAACAAATAACAACTAAGGAGAGATTCGCTTAGTTCGCTGTGGTTTATACTCAGTCTCAATCCACTATCGACGGCTCTTTGTCAATCGGCGCTAGGATAAAAACTTAAGAACGGCGACCAGTGTTATAACGTATCCCACATTTTCTATGTAGATGATCTCAAGCTCTATGCCTCAACAGAGAAAGATATAAATCGATTAACTAGCCTTACGGAAATATTTAGCAACGATATATAAATGAAATTCGGATTGGACAAATGTGCTAAGTTGATAGCTCGCAAGGAAAACCCCCAGGAAATTGACAACCTAGGAATGAAAATATCCGCCGTCTAAACAAAGACAATTATAAGTATCTAGGCTACGAACAGGAGCTAATAATAGACCGAAAATTCGCTAAAGAAAAATTACATAAAACCTTAGAATCCAGAGTGTTCAGCATTCTACGTACGGAATTCACTGCCAAAAGTAAAATAAAGGCCGTTAATTTATGGGTAGTACATGCGATAACCCACTCATTTGGGGTTATTGGGTGGTCACAAACTGAACTTGAGGCTGCAAATAGATCCATCCGAGTACAACTGACCAAGTTCAACATACACCATTCAAGAGCCTACAGACAACTTCTTCTGTTTAAAGCACTCAAATAGTTTTTCAAGATTAGATTCTGCTTTTTCTTTCAGTTGCATCCAATTATCTGTATTGTACATTATTGCAGTGTCGTTAGCAAAATATATGATCTGGCCACTTGATTGAAACATCAGCATGTCATTCAAATATATTACAATCAAAATTGGTACTAATACTGCCACTTGAAGAATCCCGCGTTTCCTTTTACTCAACGAATTATTGATCTTCGCATACTGGTAACGGTCGCTTAGGTAGCTGTTTATTAAGCTGTAGGTATTTCCTCTGAATACCAGATCCCCCAAATCTTCCAACAGATTTGTGTGATCTACAGTATCGAAAACCTTAGCTAGATCAAGAAATACACTTAAAGTTGGCTAGGGTTGGTTGTAGAGGTGCCATCTCTGAAAACGTATAAGTTTTTATCCTACACTGTAGGAAAGTTGAATTTTACGGAGACGAGAAGGTTACATTTTCCACGGCTAGCCAAGAAAATAAATTTTAGAATTTCAAGCTAGGTGTCGACCCAATTGACGTAAATCGAATAAACATTGCCAATTTGATTGATATCCCAATTAAAATAGCATAACCGATTTCAATCACATTAAATAGTCTAAAGAAATTAACGGAAATTGCTTAATATAAACAATGCCACTAAATGTCAGTATAAAAATAAATTATTGTTAACAGTTGTCAACGTCTACAAATTCCCTCAATCAAGAGTTGTCATATTTGATGTTTATTCGAAGTTAACTTGTCAGTTAACCAGCGTAGCGACAGGCTACGTTGAAGATTGTTTAAATAATAAAATAAATGTTACTAAAAAACTGTTCAACGCTAACGGCATGGCCGCATCTTCTACTATGACTAACACACCTAATGAATCTACATCTACTAAAACTGCTGAAAAGATTCCTTTAATAGAAAATATAATAGACACAGGAGCAACAACTTCAACTATTTACTTCTTTTTTTGAGCAAGTTCAGTTATCAAATTTACCCAAGCAAGGTATCTCTTTTGTTAACTGTACTATACGTAATGCAATTTCATCATCACTGTGAAAAATAATGATTCACAGTATTGAATTTTATATTATGAACTAAAATTTCTGTACAAAAAATATTACCAGCAATTATTGTGTAGGATAAAAATTTTTGTGTAACCACGGCAGTAAAGTGCCTTTTCAGGCCTCAAGAAGTGGCATGGCTCGGCTGCACCTCGCATGTCCATATCTTCTTTCGGCCTGAAAAATACCACTCTACCGCCTATACATTATACTAGTATTTTTGTTTATGGATAAATTCAGTTTTTTAGGATATTTTCAAAAAAATTTACCAAATTAGAAATTAATTATATCGGTCTTCAGATTTTGAACCCTTTTCAAGCTTTATTAAACCAATTATGAAATTAGTAGGACAGTATCCGGATTCCATTATCTTATTTACTAAATAAGACAATGGGGTAGCTACTTCGTTCTTCATTTGTTTCAAAGTTTCAGCTCTTATTTCATCAATACCTGACGCATTTTTGGGTTTTAATGAGTCCATAACTTCTAATACTTCATATTTTGTTGTAGGTATGAAAAAGTGAGGAATTATACTGATACGGTTTTTTTTTAGATGGCAAGCAGATAATGTTGGGATATTACTTGCCATATTTTTACCTATAGCGTACTGGTCATTGAAAAAATTTGCTATTGCTTCATCTCTTTTTATTAGCTCTCTGTTCTGATTTTTAATTTGTTTGACGATGGTTTCTCTTTTGATCGGAAATATTTCATTTACCACCTGTCAAAGGGCTATTGAGTTATTACCTAAGTTATCTATATTATTTTTATAGAAGTTTGTTTCTACCTGTTTTATTAGGTTATTTAGAGTGTTCGTGTATTTAGTATATTCCTGTTTTAAAAGTGAATTCGTTCAATCCCCTATTAATTGATGGAATAGTATATTTCTATGATTTACTGACTGAACAAGTCCATCAATAATCCACTCTTTGCGTTGCACTTTGTTATGAGAAAATTTAACTATTCTACTATTCTCGTCAATGACAGTTTTTGACACAAGTTAGCAAAAATAAGTCCAATACTTACTGTAAATGGAACGATTTTGAAAATCTTTCAACAGTGCTCCATCTATCGGCAAAAAAGTATTTCCAAGAAATATCTCAGATTCCTATAATGCAACCGTATAATATAAATCAATAATGGAACGAATCCCCTCAAAAATCGCATTGCGCATGTGGTGAACACATTCGCACGTTTTAAAAAAATGATCGCGTTAAGTCGCTTTTTATTTTGTGTATGACTATAATTATCCATCCACAAAAATTATCACTTAATGCCTGAAAAATAGGATCTCAAGAAAGTATAATAAGGCATTTTGATATTTACCACAAGCAGTAACTCCATCTACAACGCAAGATTCAAGTTACCCTCACAGTCAACTGTATTTTCATTATCGATATTGAATATGAATAGTCTTTCCGTCTGCTTTATAGTCCAATCAACGTGTGAAATGAATAAACATTAAATTATGTAGGGGGTGCATTCTGATCATAAATTTCAATTTGTGGGGTTCTCCGAGTGTAAGCTGAGACCTTGTGGCTAAAAACGCGTTTAATTCGATATCTCAAAAGCGGTTAGTCCCTATTTTTCATTTTTCGCCATTTAATCCTCAACGGTTCACTTTTATGAATTTTGCCTTATTATCAAATTTGTAAATCTTTGAATTATGAACAATTTTTTTCTCTACTACCAATATCTTCGAAGTTATAACTTACTTTACCGATCGAAATTCGCGTCATTGTCACAATATCATCGATGCCAGTGGGTATTCAGTACTGGAAAGAAATATTGAAGTATTCTATGATCATTTATTATCCAACTTACCTGAATAAAAATATGAAACGATTAAGCAACTCGATTAACCAACTCGATCTGAGATAGCCAAGCTTTCTTCGCAATCATTTAAATATTGTATATCTTTAATTTAGGTAATTTTATGGCATTCAATGGGATAATAATGTAAGTAAGGAACAGAAAAATAAGCAAATGAATATTAAAAACTTCTGATGAAAAACACTTTGTAAAGTTCTTAAAATTGAGCACCCGAGTTGGATGAATGCGATTCGTTTGTATCACTATGGGCCCTGTCAGTATAGTGACATATGTCGTCCTCGTACATTGAGTCGACAATATTAGTGACATTCGAACAATAGTTGTCTTGGCAATTTATACCAATCACTGAGTAATACAGGCCGGCCTTTCTTCATCCGCACGCTTTGCCGCAGATTGTTTACCATTTGAAAGCAATTGATCTTCCGGAGCTGGTTTCAGTGATATTTGTATCGGCTCCAATCCACGGGGGTGTGCGACTTCAGCTCCACTCATCATTCAGGTAATTTTAAGTTCAATTTTTTCACAACCCTGTATATACCAAGTAAAATTCTGATTTCATTCTCTATCGAATAATATATATATATATATATATATATATATATATATATATATATATATATATATATATATATATACATATATACATATATATATATATATATATATATATATATATATATTGAACCATATATCTTATATACGAAAGAGTATCAGCTGTTTGAAAACATTCTGCTTATTATTTGAAATGAATTGAAACTATGTAGTTAAAAACACATTAAGAAAAACACAATCATAAGTAAAAATGCATATAAAATCAGAATATATTAAATCATTTGTTTATAATAATTAAAAGAACAACAATAAAAATAAAAAAATTACCTTAATAATTGTCTAACGTTAGAAAATGCTTAACAAGTATAATGGAGAATATGAAATCTGCCCAAAATATGGATGTTTAGTTTTCATGAAGAAATCAGCTGTTTCATCTGAAATTGAACAAGTTTAGTTATCTAATTTAATAAGTAGTTAGTTGAAACAGTAATAATTTAAATCAATTTCATATTTAGTATCAAGAAATAGATAAATTTATAATAGAAAAATATAAAGACATAAAGATAATTTACATGTCATAATGTATATAAAATTTTATGAAATTAAATGATGATGGATTCAAAGAAATATTTGCTACTAGAGAACTTAAATAGTATAAACAATCAGAGCAAAAGATATTATATAAGAATTTATGTTCATAAATATAAATATTATTTTCAAATTATCATATATATATGTCAAAACAAAATTAGACATTGCCATGTCGACATATAAAAGGAATTTCACTATCAGTAAAAGATTTGTTCTATTGAAATTAGTTGAACAGTAAAAGAAAACAGATACTTTTCGGGTGGAATTTACATTTATATATGTTTCCAAAAAACTTCCTAAATTGTGAAAATAGTTCGACAGCTCCAGAAACAATGTGATTGGTGAAAAGTGACATGACAAATTTCGATCAACTAAAATTTAACAAAAAACTTATTGATAATTAGTGAGCTTAGAAACAATATATTGGTTGTTGATTAAAAAATTGACGATCAGATAGAAGCGTTGGGAGTTGGTTCTTGGCGTCGAAATGGTGAGGAGGTGATAAGAAACTTTTCCCGAAATTCCAAGTTAAATTACAAATTTTCATGATAAAAGCTACAGATTCTTAACAAATATAAAACCTAGAACACTTACATGTATTTGTTACCAGTTTTCCCGCGAGAATATCCAAATTTCTCAACAAATCAAGCAGCTAGAACTTTGGAAGGCGTAGTCCTGTATCCAGACGGGATATATCCAGTATCCAGGCATCAGGTCAGTGCTTCTTTAGATATTATTGGCCAATAATAAGAATAATAACTTTTGAGTATTAATTCAGTGACTATTTTCATGTATATATAAGAATTCTTGCGTCTTTATGATCGATCTATAAAAAAGAAAAAAGACTTTATGTATTTTATTCACTTGACAAATTCTAAATATTATTTAAAAAGGCCTATTCTATGATATAATAATGCTTGTACTTACGTATTTTCAAACCATATAAGAAAGATGCATCTTATTGCATTCACATAATTTTCCATTTGTATATATAAATTTTGTAACATATTTCTTCTGAACAATTTATTTAGTGTATGTATATAATTTTCAACGTAAATGCGCATAAGATAGTATATATTCTTTATGATTCTGTGTTAGTAAAAATCATAGGCGTAACCATATTGATTAAAAAATATATTTAAATAAAAAATTTCATTATAAAATTAAATGAATGAAAATATTGTGTTTCTTTTTATTCTGAATAAGCGAAATATATCCAAACAAAGCCAGGACTCAAAGAGTAGAGAAAGTCTCATGCTCCCGAACCAATATCATATAATAAATAATAAACTATATCAAATAATTAACAACTGAGCTAGCCACACACAAATTCAATAAATAAGCAAATATCTATATAAATAAATAAATTAAATTAAATCTAGTTATATATATATAAATATAAATATATTATACTGTTTTTCTACAGCTCCGTTGTTGCGATAATTTATAATAATGTACCTTTTTCATTTATTATTATTATTAGTTCGTTTTCTAATAAAGACTTTGTATATTATAAACTTACCTTCGGCTGCTCTTTATTACATAAAAGCCGGGGCATATAGACTCCTCTCTCTTTGGGTTCAGGCTGCCAATAACTTAATTCACTAATGATCAAAACCTTCTTTCCTTTTTTTAATTTTATGTATATACTTTGTTTAGAATAATTGAAATTAGCCATCAATTTATTTTATTCTTTTATGGATGGTAAATAAAATGTCATATATTTAATAAAAACTTTGACTTGATTTCTCTTTGATTTAATAATTACAAAAATTTAAATATTGTAACGCCACTGATATAGAAATTATGCGCCCTCGGTACATATACCAATTTTGCCAGCGTCTGCGCATATGATTATACTCGCGAGACACTCCTCAGCTGACTCAATGTTTTACGTGAGATGTATCAGTTGTGTTCGATGATACATGTAAGCTATTTACAAAGATTATACATATATATGTATATATACATATATACATATATACATATATTTATATATATATATATATACATATATACAAAATTGAAAGAATAGGATAAGATTCGACAATATCGCAATTACATATATGGATTCAAAGATAGCTGATGAAAGTAGAAATTATTATAATCAAATACATGCATTTGTACAAATTATGGATGATGAAATATTCTTATTTACTAATACGACAATAAAATTCAAGTAAGTAAAAGTTCGTTTAATATAGTTAGAATTCTTATGAATGTTTTCTAGCAGTTTATATTAAGCTTTTATATTAAGAGGCCTTCTCACTAAGTATTTTTATGAATTATTTATCATTTTTTTTCACCAAACGTTTTACTTTGGGACCCAAAGAAATGAAATCACTGACCTTTTTGTCCTGTTTTGAAAATGTCCGCACTGACGCTGATGATCTGGAACTACCCATTTTATTTATTTCTCTTTTAACAAGAAATATTCCTTTCCGGGCGTGGAATACTCGTTCACACTGACTTGGCACCTCTTTTTATCGATTTATGAAACTTATTTTATTTAAATGACGAATTTCACTATAATTTTAGCTATACTTTCTCTGACTCCAGCAACAAGCTGTTCTCTCTCCTTTTTGTTTTCGAATCAACAACTTCCTTCAAACAGGAAATTCATAGCACACTTACTGATACATCTTTGATAATAATTGACTGTTTATGTATAAATTATTCAAAATTGGCAAATAGTTCTTCATAATGTCTTGGAATATACTTTTTACACTGCACTTAGTTTATTCTTATCCCATAATTCGTCCTTGTGTACGGCGATAATACCCTTATTTTATTAATTTTCACCTGTTTATAGGTGTTATTATACTCTTTATTTACATAAATTCTATAGTCTAATTAATGGAAAGCCATATATGTAATTGTTTATTTTTAATTTTACTATCTCATCATCTGCTTATCCTTAATAAACTCTTAAAAATTTTAAATATTTAGTTTTTACATTTCACGTTTTTTCATTACTGTCAATTTTATGTTGGCAATGAATTCTATTATTTACGTCACATCCTATTGTAAAATTTTATCATTCCAACATATGTCTGTCATCACACCCTGCCGTATTCCGTATGGTAAATCAATACGTGTTCCATCCTATGGTTCATGTTATGTTCGTTAATTGTGATATATAAAAAAATAATAGTTATCTATTAGTAATTGTTATTCTAATTTTGATTTCAGTTCAGATATTAAACATATATATTTTGAAATTATTCAAACGTTCCTATATCAATGTTCAAAATGCGATCATATGTGCATAGTGCAATGACATTTGGACACATGTTTATAAAGGTAAGACTTCTTTTATTTGAAATATTATTACTTATCATATTTACCATCGTTATGTTCTTTTTATGATTCCATATATAGAATGTTTCAGAATAAAATAGCTAATTTCACTTATGTGTTGATTTGATTTCACTATTTATATGTAGGTTGTGTCTACTGATACGACTTACCATATAATTGTAATTTATATATATATATATATTATATAGGATTGTTGATGCTTTATTTTTTTAATGCCCCACGTTGGGCAGCAGTTATATATGATTGATGCTTTATTTTAATTGCCCCACGTTTGGGAGCAAGTTATTTATGATTGTAACTTTATTTAATAAATGCCCCACTTTTGGGGTAAGTTAATTATATGTGATTTAACTTTTACCTTTACGTTCTATATATATATATGTCTTTTACGTTGTGGTACAGTTAAATATGTGTGTAATGATTTGATTTTTTTAAGTACTCTATATTTATTAATATACTTTATACAAGTTGAATATGATTGGACTTCAAGTATTAATATATATCAATGTATGATTTGAATATATGGATATGTGAATATGAAATGATATTATATTTATTGCGAATTTTAAACTTTTTATACTATTGTTGGGTTCGCCAAATTACATATTTTTTATTCAATGCTTCCTTTTATTTATTATGCTATTTATGAACATGTAGTTTATTTAATTCTTATGTTTTCTTACCTCGGCTGCTCTTATTCGTTTACGACTCTTAAAATCAGTAGGGTTCTGGGCATATTATGATAATAAAATCAACCTTGCTTATTAATGTGATATATTTATGTGACTGATAGAAATTTTGTGAAATAAAACTTTTGAAAACACATATAAAAAATGATTCATATACAAACTATTTGTTACAGCTTATTATACAGTTAGACTGATGAAACTATTTATTAATAAAATAAATGATTAACCTTTTTGTTCTACCAATTCTTACGTTATACATAAATAATGAGTTATTTCATATATATCTAAATTTCCACTTTGAATATGACTTTCTTTATATTCCAAAAAAATTATACCTTTCTTTTTAACCACGACTTTTTCTGGCTCATTTGCATAACTTGGTCGAAATCTTGTGAGCGTTGAAATTCTTAGAAATTTGCAAACACCTGCTCTTTCTAACTTTGCTTCTATGTTAAACAAAAAAAAACTTTTTGAAGTGTTTCCTTTTTTTAACTAAGAGGATTTATGAAATGAATTTAAAATGTTAAATTTTAGTTTTCTTCGGGACGTGAACTTGGAAACATATTTGATATTTTATCGATTCAAAATTTACGTTTTTAAATATTATTTTACTGTATGGTAATAATTGTATTGATATAAACTGGAATTAGTTGTGGTCTGTTACTAGTGGAAATTTTTATATATATTTTTGGTGAAGTTCGACATGAAAGAAATTATACATTTATCTACACTTTATAATGGTAAGTTTTAATATTACTTTTCTCTGGTATATTATATTCATGTAAAGATAACAGAACTTTAAACCAGGTATATGAGCTCTTAAAATTTTTATATCACTTGAAATTATTATTTTAAAATTATTATTTATACGTTCTTATTTGAAAGTTTCATTTATTTGGTACCAAATATATTTAATAAACACACAACCGACCTTTTGTTCCTTTTTCTTGAAATGATGCTACATCGGAGGAGACGCTTCCCATATATCTTCCCGCCTTTGATGTTGAATACCTTTGCTTTTCATTATCTGGGTGATAATTTTCTTCCTCTGCTACTTGTAGTCTCACAAACGTTTGTTACACTTGATTTATTTTAAAATTGATTAGATTTTATGTTAATTTATATACTTTTCCTTTGACTAATTATAAATTTGTTACATTAAATAAAACTAGGATAACTTATTTAGTGTTACCTATCTGACCACTGACTCTCAACTACCAATTTCCCGCATTTTACATCGAACACAACCCTTTTTATCGTCTGTCACCGGAAGTGGTTTTTGTTCTCGAAAGTTCGATTGAAAATTTCACCTGTCACTTTGTTTATTGTTGTTTTTATTGTTTTTCTGACTTAAACTTATTGCAAACTATAGTTTTTTATACCTAATATACTTATTGTCATTGACTTATTCACTCACACCTTATTATTATTGTCTTTTTCCATATCACTGTTTATTTGCGCTGTTTTGATTGGTCAATGCAATTTCATTAATTCTACGTTTTCTACAATCTACATATTTACTTATTATACATATATACAATTCATTTCTCATTATGTTTGATATTATTACACCTATATACATAAACTATGTCGGTAATCATTTATTTCATTATTGTTTTTCACATTCAAAATAATTTATGTTGGTATAATTTGTCTCAACTGTTTTATTTTGGTATAAATTTGACCT
Organism: Galeruca laticollis; assembly: GCA_963921935.1. NCBI lineage: Eukaryota > Metazoa > Arthropoda > Insecta > Coleoptera > Chrysomelidae > Galeruca > Galeruca laticollis. The sequence continues at coordinate 178,475,667 of OY998178.1, read as the reverse complement.
TGCCCATATTACAGATTCCTACTTATTATACTATTTCCTATACCTACTTTTATGATTAATCATTAACTAAATATCTTATTCTATATATTTTATTACTTCTAAATGTCTTTTTATTGTTTAATCATTATAGTTTTAGTTACATTTGTTAGAAGTTTCTATTTATTTTTAAAATATAAACAGATGCTCTGGGTGTCTAAGATTCCATGCAGCGTTATATTATTTCTTGATCTGCGTTTACTTATGAGGTTCTGTCTAAGGTTGTTTTTATTAAGTTGAAGAATTAATTTTTGCAACTGTTTTTCTGATGTTTGTTTATGATTTCTTTTTATATTTATTTACTATCTTTTTGATTATAACCATTGGTCGTACTTAGTTATATTGTTATACGAGGTATTTTATTATTTTGATACATTATTTTTAAAAATTATTTTTATTGACAAAATTTTAATTTTATATCCTTTATCAGGATTCTATATGGGTTCTGTATATGTTCTATTTACAACAATATATATATATATATATATATATATATATATATATATATATATATATATATGTTATTAGTATTTATGTTATTATTAATGTATAGAATGATTTATTATAATCAGATTGTTTTATTTTTGTTATTGTATTTATGCGGTGAGCATGAGGTACTCTGTACACCCTTTGGATTCCGGCTGTAATTTTAACTCTTAATCTCATATATTTTATCTATGGTTTTTTTTATTATATATATAATAATGACCTTCAATATTTTACGTTGAGTCTTTATTTGATGCGCCTATGGTTCAAATTCTCATTAAGATAGTCTACCTTGCATCTCACTGTGAGAACAGATGTTATGCATATGTTTAAAAAGAAGTGAGTGAAAACATTCATTTGGAGAACAGTTTTAATAACATAATAAATAGTATTGGTCAGGAAATATGTGTATGACATTGAACAGAATAATTAATTTATGAAATGCTTTATACAAATATACAATTGAGAAAAGAAGTGAAAAAAACGTTCAATAGAAAAAAGGTAAGTACTATAGTTTGATTTACTTTTGATCAGATCTGTATTTGCTCAAGTTTCTGTTTTTTTTGCAATAACATAATATATATCTTATTTGATTGTTTATATGTAATTTCTTATTATTTACTGGATAGTTAGAAGTTCATTTGCTAGTTCTATTACTGATTTAGGACTTTTTAAAACATAATTTTGCTGATTTCATCTAAACTTCGTTATAATTAGAGTAAAATGTCCTCGCTCGTTGATCACCAAACATCTACTAACGCTTCCTCAATCAACAAACTTCCATTTGTTTTTTCTGGTTGCTATATAAATTCATGTGTATGTTAATTTCCTATTCACTACCGAATTCTTCAGTTTTAATTTATTTAGTGTCTATTTCTACATTCTTTCAATTATATTTCCTACTTATCGTGAGCTTTATTTATTTATAAATATTATTTGAGTCTTTTTTAATCCTATAAATGGTCTTAATTGTTTATATATTCAATGTAAACATCTTATCTAAAACTACTTATATTTATAAAACTACAACACGAATTCAATTTAAGTTATGTCCATATCTATTTTTAAATATTTTTATACCTCATTTATAATTCTTTTACTTAAACTTTTCCTTATTATTTCTATTTTTATCCCTAAATAATGCCATTATTTACATGACAACAAAAATTCATATATTTCCTGACGCAATAAGCTTAAATTCTATAGTTCTGCTTCTTTTTTTTAAACTGTCGTGTAATTTATCTACATTGAGATTTCTGACGTCCACGTCAATATGAAATATAACCCAATAAATTTCGTAAATGTTGAATCATTATAAAATTATCTGTTCATTCAAAACAGCTGTTACTAATTGTTCCAATAATCTAACTGAATATGGAGTACATGATTCTTTTAGTTGAGGAGCTTATAATTATACGCTGATATTTAATATGCAATACACTACATAAATGATTTCTAAATTTGATGAATATAAGGTAAGTCCTTTACTTGATTATTAACATTTCTTGTTAACAAATGTATAAATATCGTATTCTATCATGAACTGATTACTTTATCGCTAAATTCCCTTGCTTTGATATTGTATATTAAACAGTTAATACCTTATATTTTATTATGTACATGTGAGAGTAAGATTTTTAATCATGCCTTTATCTGAGCATTGTAGAATTATCTCTCATATATTTTATTTATACTTATCTATCCGTTATAATATATATATATATATATATATATATATATATATATATATATATATATAAAGGAGGATAGTCTTTGCTGACTAGTTAGGAATAAAACTAGTGAATATTGGGGAATTGCAGCAAGAAAATGGGAAAGTGTACTCTTAGCGGAAAGCTTTCGAGGATAACTGTCCTCATCCTCAGGGAGATTAAAATGAAAAATAACAGTCAAATACTGTGGTCAATAAAAGAATAATTTGAAATGAAATTCACAACCACGTGTGTACTTACCTCCGAAGTGAGGTCAGACCCCATCAAGTTGTAATAATGTAAACTACAGATAATGAATTGTGAAATCCCGTGCAGGAATTGAGTCTACGGAAGATCAATCAACCACATTACAACACCAAGTCAAAATGTCGCAACATTTTGTGAAATGAAATAAATAAATTCATCTTCAAGCGTGTTTATGTTGAGCGCCGGTAAGGAAATGATATAGTTTCCCTCTAAATGGGATGTAGCAAAAGACAAACAATGTTGCCAACAGTCAAAAATCGGAGAACTGTAGAACAACATTTCAGTAATGGCCTCTGTTGTAGGGCCAACACAATGGTTTAGTAAGAAGATGTATTATTTTAGAAGAAAAGAAGAGGGAGAGAGTGCGAGACAGAGAGAGGGGGAACGCTCTCAAATTGTGTAAGAAAGGATGACAAAATTGGAGTGTGTAGAGAACATAACTCCAATATAACTTACACTAAGGAAGAAGAGAGAAAGAAAACAGTACAATAACAGTATTATTATGTCGTAATAAAATATAATATAGTAATTATGTAAAATTGTAATGATTATATAATCTGGATGTATTTACCAACACCAATACATTCAAATTTAAGTTTTTTATTATTATTGAGTTAACGTAATAAGGGTGGTGCTGTTAGGAGCAATATGGTTGTTAAAAGCAACCTGGGGAGTACAGTTAGCATCTAAGGATAACAAAAAGGAATAGATCTCACTCAAGTGATCAATATCAGTTTTCTTATTAATCAAATTGTTGTATTGCGAGATTAAAGCCATTTCCAAGAATGATCTTTTCGTGCTGTTGGATTCAATCGCCAACACTTTCACAGCCTCATAATTCAACTGATGATCAGGAGAATTTACATGAAAAGCTAACACGCACCCCTCTGGGTGTAATCTACAGTCACTCTTGTGTGAGACGATACGGCTCGACAGAGATCTTAGAGTCTGTCCGATATACTGTTTATCACAATCTCTACTAGGAATACTATACACCACGTTAGTAAGTGAGGTCAAAGGACTCTTATCTTTTACTCTAGTGTAAATTGATCTAATTGAAAGAACAGTTTTGTTAGCAATCTTAAAGTTACCACATGCACTGAGCAATCAGGCAAGTCTTGGAGTTATGTCCCTAATATATGGCAAAGTAGCAAAAACCGGTCGAGAAGGGAACACATCAGTTCTAACATCCGTCTGAGCTAAGTTAGGATGGCTATCTTCAAGCAACAAGTCCACAGCATTAGATGTGCCAAATAACATTCTATTTAATAAAGGTCTTGGATAAGAGTTATCCAAGAAAATGTTAAGCAAAACATTGATATTTTATTATGAAAAACATTATTAGAAATTCTGAGTACTTTTTGCTTCATTTGTTTAACCAAATTCACTTTCATGGAATGCTTATGGTAGGAGTGATAATTAAGATATCTACCAGAACTGCATGGCTTCCTGTACCAATCTATAATAATTGTATTGTTGTTACGTATAAATTTAGTGTCTAAGAAAGGTACGGAATTATCGATGTCTTCCATTGCTATTGTGAATTGGATATTCGGATCATAGCTATTAAATGTATCCAGAACTTCATCTAGGCCTCCTCAAGGAAGTGCCAAAATAATGTCATCGACATACTTTTGTATGAAAAAAGGAGTGAAAGAAAGAACAGGTACGACTGTATCTAGCACATCGTCCATGACATATGCTGCCAAGATAGGAGATATTGAAGCATCCATGGTGTACCAAAGGTTTCTTTGTAAATTTTGTTATTGAAAGTGAAATGAGTACTGTCAAACAGAAAAACTAGCAATTCAAGAAAAACTTCCTTCGGGATGGAGCAATGGACACTGATACGATCCCAACCCTTATCGATTGCACTCAAACAAGCATCACTATTCACTAGTTTTATTCCTAACTAGTCAGCAAAGACTATATATATATATATATATATATATATATATATATATATATATATATATAAGATGTACGAACAGTCCGTGACATATGAACAACAAAGTGGGTATTGCACGCAAAAAGAAAATGGGGCGACTAAAAAGAGTGGTAACCGCAGACATGCATGTTTCTGGCGCATTAGCCGTCCTGAGTACGGTAAAACCAAGAAAGGGTGTGAAACCTGGGAGCAAAGGTGTTGAATGAGACATGAGAAAATACAACAGAATTCAACAGGATAGTCATACGCAACATTTGTGACACTAATATTGGATGATCTCGAATATTCGAGACAACTACCAACATAGGCACGGAGGCGCATATAACACTCCCGTCTGAAACTTCCGACCCAGAGTAATGAAACAACAGCAAGATGTACGAATAGTGCGTGACATATGAACAACAACTAACAAATATATAAGTAGGTATTGCACGCAAAAAGGAAAAGTGGCGACCAAAAAGAGTGGTAACCGCAGACATGCATGTTTCTGGCTCATTAGCCGTCCTCGGTACGGTACAACCAAGGAAGGGTGTGAAACCTGGGAGCAAGGTGTTGAATGAAACATGCGAAAATACAACAGAACTCAACAGGATAGTCAATCGCAACATTTGTGTCAGTAATATTGGATATACTCGAATATTCGAGACAACAACCAATAGACACGGAGGCGAGTTTTCTCGTTCAGACGCAATTTTTATTTTTCCGTAGATCGAATAATAAAAAAGTTGATTCCAGCTGCTCCTTCTACCGTCCGAAAAGCGAGGGGAGGGGGAATGGAAATAATTTTTTTGTTGCGCCGTTGACTCTCATATTCGAAAAAAGTAGCTGAAACCGTCTTTGAGATCGCAATAGTGAGAGCGAGAGGGTGTGGAAAAGGGTGATCGTTTTATTTGAGTTTTTTCCCCAAATTCCCTATTAATGGCAACTACACTAGCGTGGATTTCGCTCGGTGAAGGAAGCTATAACTTCGAATATATTGGTAGTATAGAAAAAAGTTTTAGACAAAAGTTGTTCGTAACTAAAAGATCTACAACTTTCATTTCATGAAAGTAAACTGTTGGAGACATGGTGAAAATTGAAAAATAGGTAGAACAAAAGGAAAACTTTGAATATTGATGTTGAAAAAAACTTCGGATAAAAAGGTAAGTAAATTTAATTTAGAAGAGAAATGGTTGCCAAACACCAACCTTTTTGGAGATATAGAAATTTATGCTCATAATGCACCCCCCTATTGTAGCATAGTTAATTAGTATGTTACAGTTGGCATTAGCAAGGTTGTTGTCTTGGACTGTCAACAGTCAAGATGTGTAGTGACAGAGATTATGTATTAGATTAGGTAGTTTGGACTTAGAGAGAAACATGTTAGTTCCAATCAATAAAGTTTATAAGTAACAATTATTGTCTCTCATTTGATGATATATCAAATAATATATGGCGCAATCAGTTATGTACTAAACGTTCCGGAAAGTAAAAAGTGAAGTATAATAAAAAGTTTATTGTTGGCATCACGTGGAAAAGCCCGCCATAATCATGTCTGGCTTTAATTTGCCGAAACCGCTCAAAATGTCTGGTAATATAAATGAAAATTGGAAATCTTTTAACAAATCATCAAATATACCTACGAGCTTCTGATCAGATGGCAAAAAATGATGATACAAAAATAGCAATTCTTCTCAACTGTATAGGAGATGATGGTCTAAAGACTTATAACAATTTTAAGTTCCAAAATGAACCCTTCCAAGATGTATTGAACAAGTTCGAAGAAATTTGTAATCCTAAAAAGAATATTCTTTATTGTAGGCATCTGTTTTATGAACGTTCACAGAATGCAATTGAACCTTTTAGTCATTTTTAATAGATGCTCAGACATTAGTGAGAGATTGTGAATTCACACTGATGTAAACGAAATTCTAAGAGATAGACTTGTTTTTGGATCAGCTGATAATGAAACTAAACAAAAAATTATTACAATGGAAAAGGTAACCTTGGAAGAAGCTATTAAGATGTTCAAAATAGCAGAAATAGAAAAAGCCCAAGCTAAAAGTGTATGCCAGGCGAGTAACAGCTTCAGTTCAAATGTGGACAAAATAAAAATGTCTAAGGTTAAGAAAAATACTACATACAAAAAGAAATATGGTAACAGAAACACTCAGAATGTAGTTGATTGTGGATGGTGTGGAGAAACACATGAACGTGACAAGGAAATGTGTCCAGCAAAAGTAAAAAGATGTAAGAAATGTGGAATAGAAAATCATTTCGCAAATGTATGCAAAACAAGAATTGGGAGAAGGCAAGTACAAGAAATAAATGCAGAAGAGTTCGAGGAAGAAGATGAAGACTATTATTGTGATTCAGTAAGTAATAAAATTGTAAATGCTATTTCTTGGTATCAAAAAATAAAAGTTGAAAATTGTGTAATAGATTTTAAACTTGATACAGGATCAGATGTAAATTTAATTCCTTCAAATTTGTTTGAATTAATAAGCAAATATTCAAAAAATCAAATAATAATAAATCACAATACCAATGTGAAGTTAGAAGCGTATAATGGAAGTAAAATTAATGTACTCGGTGAAACTTAAATATAAATAGTAAAGATAAAAAATATAAAATAAAATTTGTTATTGTAGAAAACAAATTAACACCAATTTTAGGTCTTGAAAGCTGTATAGAACTTGATTTAATTAAAAAATCATGTAAAATTCAAGAATGTTCTAACAAATATTTAACTAAAGAAAATATTTTGGAAACGTATAAAGATATATTTACTGGAATTGGTAAATGCTCAAAAGAGTATAGTATTAAATTGAAAACTAATGCATTACCTTGCTCGAACCCTCCTCATAGGGTTCCATTAAAAATAAAAGAAAAATTAAAAGAAGAGTTATTAAAATTGTGCAATAAGGGTATTATTTGTAAAACAAAAGAACCAGTTGAATGGGTGAATAGTTTACTAATTGTAGAAAAACCCAATGGTATATATAGTTTGCGTTTATGTCTAGATCCCAAATACTTGAATGAGTCAATTGTTACAGATTATTTTGGGATACCCAAATTTGAGGATCTAGCATCAAAATTGAAAAAAGCTAAGCATTTTATTGTTCAGGATCTAAAAGATTCATTTTGGCAAAGTCCTTTGAGTAAAGAAGGTTCAAAATATTGTACATTTTCAACACCGTTTGAATTATATTCATTTAATCGTTTACCATTTGGTATAAATATATCAGCAGAAGTTTTTCAAAAGTATTTGTCTGATAACTTCGAAAATATAAAAGGTGTCAATATATACATTGATTATATATTAATATATGCTGAAATTTTAAAAAATGTTTTAGAAAAAGCCAAACAAATTAATATAAAGTTTAACAAAGATAAATTTAAATTTTTGTTAAGTGAAATTAAATATTTAGGACATACTTTTGGAAATGGTACAATCAAGGTAGATGATGAAAAAATTAAAGCAATCGTATATTATGATACCTAAAAAGATAAAAAAGGACTGCAGCGATTTCTGGGTAATATCAATTATTTAAGAAACTTCATACCAAATATGTCAGAGAAAATATATCCATTAACATTACTGTTAAAAAAGGACACAGTATATTTGTATGGGAAAAAGATATTCATGATAAAGCGTTTAATTACCTCAAACAAATGTAAAGCTCCTGTATTAAAAAATTATGACAGTGAGTCTGAAATAGTAATACAGACAGATAGTAGTAAAAATGCTATAGGCTGTATTTTAACACAAAATGGTCACCCTGTCTGTTATGCATCAAAAGGTTTATCAGAAAGTGAAATAAACTATGGTCAAATAGATAAAGAATTTTTAGCTATATTGTTTGCGTTAGAAAAGTTTCACAACTATGTATATGGAAAAAATGTAACTGTACAGACTGATCATAAACCATTAGTTGCATTAATGAATAAGGGCATACACAAAATACAGTCAAACCGCTTACAAAGAATAAGACTCAAAATAAGTATTTATGACGTCAAAGTTACATTTGTACCTGGAAAACAAATGTTTATAGCAGATGCTATTAGTAGAGCAGCATCTAAAGCAAACTCATTTGTTTGCAAACAAATGAGAGACTGATAAAATGTTAAATAATGTTGTGCATTCTATGATGAAATAACTAAAAAGATAAGAAACTGTACCCTTTATGATCCAATTTTAAGTAAAATAAAAGAATTTCATATAAATGGATGGCCTAAGTCTTTTTCAAGATGTGAAACGAATTTAAAAAGTTATTACCAGTTAAAGAACTTAATATTTGTAGAAAATTACTTAGTATTCTTAGATAATAGATTAGTAATACCATCTAAACTAACAAATGAAATTATTAAAAAAGTTCATGAGACTCACTTTGGAATTATGAAGACAAAAAATCGAATTAAAACATTATTCTATTGGCCAAAAATGGATTCTGAAATTGAAAATTATGTGGAAAACTGTTCGGTATGTAAAAAATTTAGCACCAAAAACCCTAGAGAGCCGATGATTATAGAAAAGCCTTGTGAATACCCATTTCAAAAAGTTGCTCCAGATATTTTAACTTTTGCAGGGGAATCTTATCTAGTTATAATTGACTATTATTCAAAATGGCTAGAATTAGTAAAACTTAAACATAAAGATTCGAAAACACTTATTAATATTTTAAAGCAAGTATTTTCAACACACGGTATACCTGAAATATTGAGTGCAGATAATACGCCTTATGCATCTTTTGAACTTAATGAATTTGCAAATGCATGGAACTTCAAAATTATAACGTCAAGTCCATAATATCCAAAAGGAAATGCATTAGCTGAGAAGGGTGTGAACATTGCAAAGAACTTACTAAAACGTTGTAAAGAAGAAAATCTAGAAATAAAATTAGCACTATTAGAACACAGAAATATGCCAATATTAAATTCAAAATTTAGTCCTTCACAACTTCTTTTTAGTAGAAAAACGCGAACGATTTTACCAATTCATAGTAATCAGCTAAAACCGAAAATTGTAGATAACTTTGAGAACATACAAAATAAAAATAATGAAAGTAACAAAAAGTTCTATGATAAAAATACAAAAACTAGAAAACTTAACTTTATTGAAGGTCAAAAAATATATTACAGAAAAGATAGTATGTGTAAAATATGGTTACCTGGAAAATTTCTAAAGTATGGTGATATACCTAGGACAATTTTATTTTTTGATATCAACAATAAAGTCAAACGCAGAAATATCATAGATATTAAAGGAACTTGTAATTTATCTAAAAAGAATCAAAATAATAACTATTCAGATGAAAAAAAGAGTCTATGTATTTTTTAAATCAGAAAATATACATTCAGGATGAGATATAGAAGTGGACAATACTGATGGAAAAGAGACTAATATTACAGTAGAACACGAAAAGAGAGATGTAGTAAATAAGCCTGAAGTAGAAAATGGAGTTCGTAACACACGCACAAGAAAGCAACCTGAATATCTCAAATCGTATATCCTTTAATGATTGCTTTGCAACAGAGGGAGATGTAGCATAGTTAATTATTATGTTACAGTTGGCATTAGAAGGGTTGTTGTCTTGGACTGTCAACAGTCAAGATGTGTAGTGACAGAGATTATGTATTAGGTTACGTAGTTAAGACTTATAGCGAAACATGTCTCTTATTTGATGATATATTAAATAATACACCTATCAATCCCAACAATCCCCAAACTACATAATTTAATGTTTGTTTAACCCATTTTTAGCGACAATTTGATTGGACTATTAATGTAATATAAATGCGTGAATGATCAATTTCAAAGATACACGTACATTATTGATAAATATAAAACCTTGAGGTTTAATATAATGTAAATAATAAATTTTCATCAAACAATAGATAACGGACCATATACATATCTATATCGTTTTGCCAATAGGAGCAATGTATGAAACGTAGATATAGGTATGACATATGAAAGGAAATAGAATATAGTTTTATTGGAATCGTATTCTCGTTTAATTAGTTTGTTGAATTCACTGAAAAATAATAATGAGATTAAATTTGGAGTGAGTACAGGGTTAATGATTATAAATTACTCACCATACTACATTTGTCCCTACCTCATACTGCTATTAAGTTCGTAATGTTGAAGTAAGTTATGCGAATAAAAACTATGCATGATGATGTCATTTATTTATAAAAATGAGTGACAATGAGGAGCAGGAAGTCGAAATAACAACATATGTGCAATTGACATACATAATCAATTTTATAATCAAAACTGGCAACTACCCCGATATGCTCAAGATTGCTAATGTCACACCCATAATTAGAGCAAATAAACAGCCCTGTTATGCAGATAATTATCGACCAATATCACTGTTAAATAATATTGCAAAGGTGATTGAGAAAATTATTCTCAAACGAATACAGTTCTTCGCGGAAAAACATAAATTATTACCCCATGAGCAATACGGTTTTCGAAGTGGACACAGTACTACAGCGCAAACAATAAGAGTTCTAAAGTTCATAAGAGAAGGCTTTCGGGAAAAAAACAAAGCCATTATGGTTGCGATCGACATACAAAAAGCCTTCGACTCCGAGGGTCTAATATTCAAACTTATACAATTAAAAATCCCAGATTATCTAATCAAATTCATTAATTCATACGTGAGTAACAGAAAATTTCACATAAAAATTAACGAACACACTGCTGGATCCTATCCTATCCAGGCTGGAGTCCCGCAGGGGTCAGTGTTATCACCTTTGCTCTATTCCTTATTCATTCAGGATCTCCCAACTTTCCCAAATTTACTAACCGTTATGTATGCCGACGATACTTATTTTGTAGCATCTGCAAAAAAACCAGACACCGCACTTAACATTGTACAAACTCACATAAACACACAAATAATACCCTCTTTCAACAATCAAAAACTTAACATAAACGCCTCCAAAACAGAGTATTTATTCCTAAATCTACAGACAAATTATCAGACCTATTTTAACATATTCAGTACCAGTATACTACACAGAAAGAAAACAGAATTTTCACCCATTGCAGGTGGTACAAAACAAGTGACTGAGAATGGCAATAAAACATAACTATATCTACACAAAATATCCCAGAAATTCTTGGTTAGATGAAAAAGCCGACTTGCCCACTATCAAAGACTTCATCACTTAAATATCTACAATTTTTTACAATAATTGTCTGCCAGATGATTTTCGAAATGCACTCAAAGCCGCAAATCGCGCAGAAGACATCCGCAATAGTGGGTGTAGGCTTCTGCATGGATCGCTAATTACATAACAAGGTTGTCGATCATCAACCCACATTTCAACAAACAGGGGTATTTTCAGGGCGGATAAGCAACCAAACTGAACTACCCCAAACACTTCCAAACGTAAAATAAATTAAAATCAACGTCTGACATGTTGCCTCTCCAAATCTATAACCCTTATCAATTATTGATACCCAGTTTTTCAGCTGCTTTTCAGGAATAACCTAGCCGAAAGATTCTGGGAGCCATAATTTTATGCCGGGGACATAGTTAGTTAATCACCAACAGTTTTTGGATAATGCTGTTTCCGCAAGGTGTCTAAATAACCTCACTTGACGTACGCTAATAGCAGTATGAAAGCCAGACCACCGGCACTTACTATTTTCACTCTGTTATTTGTAATTTTTGGGAATGAAAATACTTAAATAAAGAACCTTTTTAATAATAAAACTACATAATTAAAATAACGCCTTTGGATTTCTCAGAAACTTCCAAGGTACGATCCTTTCCAAAAGATAACATCGTCGACATTCTTTTCAAAAATGTATATATTTCTCCTATAATTTTTATGCCATTGTATTTTTAAACTGCCGTAACCACAGAAATTTTGTATGATTTTTTTCCTGTAAGAAATAATATAGTTAGTAGACATTTTTGCATTGAAACCTCGGTTACCGGCAAATTTCAAACATTTTTTCTTGAGATTTGGGTTCTTGGATTTTTTCGATGCTTATCTCTGTAATTGGGCGTTTGTAGCTCAATAACCTGTACAAGTGAGACAAATTATCCGGTTTAGACTGCTTTTTTGACGCCTTAAATAACATAATATTAAATATTCATTTTTTTCTCTCAACATTTTCCTCTATAAATGAGAAAAAATATAGTACATTTGGACCTCTCTTAGTAAAATCCCCCTTAATTAATGACAGTCGTTTTAAACCTGCCCTATTTGAGAAACTGGAAAAATAAAAATTTCCATATTATATAATAAAAATTCTAGGTCCCTTGAGATCCCAGTTATAAGTTTTCACTAGTTTTTTTATTATTTTCTTCTTACAAATGTAGTGCTTTGTAAACTTGAAATTCCCATTACACAATTTTGTTAGTTAATTTTGCCAAAAATAGTTCTTTTGGACATCCCTATAAATCATTGATTTTTATATGATTTATGATAATATTCAATTAATCACGAAAAACTCATCTATACCTCTGTGGATACATAGATTGATAGACACTTACACGCTGTGATTGCTAATTCACGGTTAAAACATAAAGCAACTATTCAGAAAGAGTGAAGTAGTGCTAAAAACTTCTAGGAAGAGAATATCACCAGGACCTTAACCATTTTGTAGAATAGGAAGACCAGTCCAAAGAATCCTGAAGAAGAAATTGATGAAAGCAAATCCAGGAACTGGAACATTTTTTCTATATTGCAACAGGCGAAAACCATAGTGAAAAAATAAATCCACACAGGCACGAAAGAATGTCTAAACCCAAGGGACAAAAGCTGGGAGTGATTACAGAGATTGTAATTGTGCATGTTAAAAACTCAAAAATCTGTGAAATACTACTCGACTATTTCTCAAACTATATGCCAAAATATGCATTTACACTCTAACATTACGTAACATCTAATTAATCGTATTAAAAAAAGGAGAAATTTAACCCAGCAAACACAAATGTATATGTTACATAAAAATATACAACAGAGGAGGAATGATTTTTATATAAAACGTTTATATATTTTTTGTGTAACAAAATCTTCATAAATTTTGTTATATATTTTCAATATTTATAATATAAAATGTTTTATATATTGGATATATCTAATTTTATATGTATTCAAGATGTAAATTCTGCTATATAAATATTAAATTTTTTATATATCTTTATTACCTTAAATTTGTAACATTAAATATTTTATATATTTCATATGTATTTCGATTTACGAACCTCGTCTATTATCTTTCAAAAGAAGAGGTTCTTCATTATTATAACATTTAAATTGTCACGAGTCAATCTACCCACATACATGCAAGTATAATAACGTTTTAAAAGGCGTTTCTTTCGTTTTGTCTGTGTGTTTGTTTTTAGTTTTGTTTGTAGAGGAATGGAGAACACATCATGTAAATATTGTTATTATTATTATTATTTTGAAAATGGTTAATTATATTGAAATATACAATAAAGTAAATTTAAAATAAACAATCACAATATACATATCTCACTAAAGTCCTTTTCAAGATAATATTTTCGTTTTAACTTATAACTTAGACATATAATTCCCTCTGTAGGGAGTCGTTAATACGAAACAAATACCGCCGTCCAGGTAGATTTTGTAATAATGTCAAATAAAATATACACCTTTAATCCTCTGACCACAGGTAGTAAGTCAAGACAAAAGGGCTTGAAATTGATCAACTATCACTTATCTATTGAAATTGATTTACATTCAAACACTTAGATTTATATAAATTATGAATTTTTGGCACAATAAGTAACTTTATAAAATGAAAAAAATTGAAAAACTTCTGTGATTTATAAGGCAGAAAAAGAAAACGATAGATAGTACAATCTTACAATTTAGAGACATCCTACAATGGTGACGGTGAACCAGAAATACATACACATCTCATGACATTTCTCTCATGGTTAGGACTACAAAATGAGGAACTTAAAAGCAATTAAGTTATTTCAAGGCATTGTTACTATATGATTTATTTATTTAATATAATTCATACTACCTAGATTTTTAGAAATTTTGCTAAAACAGTGTAATATTAAATGCACTGATTTTGATCAAATCGCCTTGGTGTGGATAACGCTAAGTAAAGAGACTCCCGAGCGAAAAGAAGGGCGAAACTGTAACCCTTCAAAACCATGGATAGTGTCCCCTAATATTGCCCACTCGCTTACAAGTGAACCTCGAAAAGTCTTCCAAGAGAATATTTTCCGTGGGTAATTATTATTGTTTTGTTTTTGAATAAGTACCAGCTACTAAATTCCAATGATAGATAAATACCATTCACAATACATAAATATTAAATTGTATTAAGTTGCTTTATGTTTGAAATATTCATAAGATAGGTATTCAATAATATAGTAACAGTAGTTCCTTTTTCTTTTTGACCTCAACACTGCTAAAAATAATATGTTTCATTTCATCTATGAAAAATAATGTTCTAACAGATTTTTCTGAATTTATTATAAATTGTAAATTTTGCTCTGTTTTTTCATTGATCCAATGAAATAAAATATTTTAGGTAAGGGGCGAGGCAAAAGAAAAATTATGTAACTTTTGTTAAATGTATATTATGTAATACTTAATACATAAATATTCTCTGGATATTATCTCATTTTTACAGATATATTACATAGTAATTTGGATATATTCGAGATATAGTTTATAATAATAATAATAATAATAATAATAATAGATAGATAGATAGATAGATACGTTTATTGACAACATGTACATATGTATTATGTTTGAAGTCAGTCATCATGAAAGGAATAAAACAATATTTGAAACAATTAATAAAATAAAAGTAACAATAATTTAAAACTGGGTTAAAGGTAATAAAACATCAACTAATAAATAAAATTAACAACGACGGTCTCTGGGCGCAAATTTTAAAAAAGCTTCGATAGAATAAAAACAATGTTCCAATAAAAACATCTTAGCGAATTTACAAAATTCACGAAGACTCCTATTTTGGAGTTCGAGACCTCTATAAAAACTATTAAAAACATTGTATAATAATAATAATAATAATAACAACTTTATTCACAATAAAAAAGTATAATAATAATATTAATAATAATAATAATAACTTTATTCACAATAAAAAAGTATAATGGTTGATGCCGCTAAAACAAAAAAAAATAATAATAATAAAGTATTTATTGTTCACCATATAACAAAAAAAAACAACTCAGTAATACAATTGATCAGAAAAAAAAGATGGTAAACAAAAGGTTAGGTGATAGGTCTATTGACCAATTCTTCCTCACCAAACTCAAGAAAGAAAACTAAAAAACAACCAAACCAAAAGTTACCTAAGATTAATATAATTATTAGTAAGGTTCTGAATTGTGTACAAATTCAATAAGCTGATATTAAGATATTAACATAACATTGTTATATTAAAATCAATTGCTGTGCTGAACCATCTCCTTGACTAAAATGAAATTTAACTTACTGGTGTTGAAACGTAGTCCTTACGCAGTTTATTCCTAAATGCTGCCAGTGACAGCATTTAGCATTATTGTTCTCAGCTGAGCCGGCCTTTGTCAGTATTCAATAGATAAATATTATCTAGTTGTGACTTCAGTTTTATGTAACAGTGTCTTTTATATTTCAAAAAATATATAACATTTATGTATTCAATATGTTTTTGTGTTTGAGGGAAGAATTTATATAAGTCTATATTTGAGAAATTTGCTAAATAAAACGAAAATATTACTGAAATTTGAACTAGATAGATTTTGTTCATATGGATCGATGAATATATTTCTCCAAGAGTATTCGAGTTCCTAACGCCCCGCCACTGGTGAAATTTCAACAACCTTCGCCTTTCTAACAAGTTTATCTGAGCAAGCCTATAGTTAGAATTCATTGGCGATGCATATTATAAAACGTCAAATGTTTGACGTCCTATGTAGTGAAAAATCTAAAATTCGTTGTGTAGTGACACTGTGCAAAAGAAATATGTCTGGTGATAGCCAAGTTCTACGAGACATTTATCTAAAATCCATTGAGGCTGTTCAACCACAACGTTTAATAAAAAATGAAGTGAAGTTATGTCAGCGACATCTAACAGTGCGAGATCAAACTTATGAATTGAGCAAACCCTGTTATATAGTAGGTTTCGGTAAAGCGGTATACGGAATGGCTGTTGAATTGGAAAGAGTTTTAGGCAAACACCTAAAGAGGGGGATAGTCAACGTACCTATGGGAATATTTGAAAAATTCGAGAGGTATTTATTGATAACAATTATTACTCTCATCAGAATAGCATATATTGGATTCTTTAATAATTCCAAGGAGGATTTCTCACATTTGTAATTTTCACAAAACAATTAAACCTTCAATATATCAAAATAAAATGTAAAGTAATTTTTTGGTAAGGTTATTTATTCAACAATCGCCACAAATACGAGGTGTGTAAATTGATAACGATACTGTTTTGCTTCTAATCTTTTTGTTCCAATAGCATTATTATTCAATATTGTCTTCCTTGAAATAACTTCCCTGCTAAGCCACACTATTTGTTTAATTGTATTAATTTCTCTATTATATGTAATAGTTACATCAGTGTGTTTTGGTTTTCTGTAAATTTAATAATCAAGTACATTATTAACTCTTTGAATTTTTAAATCAAGAAAATTGATTGAGTTATTTTCTTCAACTTCGAATGTAAATTTAATTTTTGGGTGTAAATTATTGATGTGGTTGAAAAATACATCTAATTGTCGTTCACTACATATAAAACAAGATAATATGTCATCTACATATCTATACCAAAATAAGATATTTTTTGAAATGTTCCATTCAAAGAGTACTTTTTGATGAAAGAGTATACCATAACCTAAACTTTGGGATTAATTATATCCAATGGTCGGGTGGCCAAAGTCCAGTTAGTGGCCAGGGTGGTCACCAAAATATTGCTAATAATGATAGCCAGGGTGGGTCTCAACGAGGTGAGGCTCGATCAAATTCATTATTGAGGGTGCTGGAGGCACGTTTGGATTTAGTTTATAATAATGGTTCAAGTCAGCATCAGATGCGAGAACAACAAAATGTTGTTGCATGCTCGCATATACCTAGGTCTCAGGTGCTGTTGGCAACTGCGCAGGTAAATACATATATATATATATATATATATATATATATATATATATAAAACTTCAAAGAGTGGTCTTTGTTAAAAAACCCTCAAAATCGTGGGGATAGCAGCCAAAAAAACTTTACAGTTAAGTTAACCGATTTTTTCTTTCTGGTTTATTATAGCCTTTGAGAATGAAGACAATGCTCTTCGAAAGCTTAGGTAATGTACTATTTGATTCACTTTATCTCTAACCTGTAAAGTTTTTTTGGCTGCTATCCCCACGATTTTGAGGGTTTTTTAACAAAGACCACTCTTTGAAGTTTTATTTTTTAACTAGTCAGCCGTGACTAACTGCCAACTTTTGGTTTTTGGTTATATATATATATATATATATATATATATATATATATATATATATATATATATATATATATATATATATATAGTTACCTACGAGGGTTGTGTGGTTCAGGCAAGGGCTTTGTTAGATTCGGGCTTTCAGTCTAATTTCATATCGTTAAATTTTTTGAAAAAACTTCGGGGTACTAGGATTAATAGTACAAACTGGACGATTAGTGGAATTTGTAAGAATATTAATGTGGTGGAGAAATTTGTCGATTTGGTTTTGGAGTAAAGGGTTGACAACAAATTTAGGGTTTCGATAAATTGCGGGGTCTTAGATGAACTCATGTGTAAGTTACCACAGGTGGTGGTTGATATCAGCAAAATTAATATTCCACATGAAGTAACGCTAGCGGATTCAGTATTCTTTCAGCTCTCGGAGATTGATTTGTTGTTATCGGCTGATTTATATTTTCAAACAATTCTTCCGGAAATTATACGTTTAGGTTCAGGGCTGCATATCCTTCAAAATACACGTCTAGGATATATTGTGGCTGGACCGGCTCCAATAGCTTACAATATTGGAAAACGGGGAAAGTTTGGCAATGTGGAAAATGTAAGCACTAACAATCACTTGAGTGTTAAAAAATTTTGTCAGTCGGAGGTAACAGATATAAATTATGTTATTCCAAGGTTCTGGCAACTGGAAGAAGTAAAAAATTAAAGGTTCACTTGATGATAAAAGGTGTGAAAACATATTTCGGGAAACGCACAAGCGACTTAGGGAGGGTAGATTTCAAGTTGATTTACCGTTAAAAAATAAGGATGATATTTTTAAACTAGGAAATTCATGT
This sequence comes from Galeruca laticollis, assembly GCA_963921935.1. Lineage (NCBI taxonomy): Eukaryota > Metazoa > Arthropoda > Insecta > Coleoptera > Chrysomelidae > Galeruca > Galeruca laticollis. The sequence goes on along the minus strand of OY998178.1, from coordinate 178,456,929 downwards.
AACTCGGCATTTAAAAGGTTAAGGTCTATGGAAAATAGGTTTTTTAGGAATCCAGAATTGTTTTTGATGTATAAGGAGTTTATTGATGAATATGTTAAATTAAGGCACGGAAAATATGTTGAGGATGAGAATAATATTGGGAATACGGTATTTTTACCGCACCATTGTGTGCTTAGGGAAGATTCATTGTCCAACAAATTGCAAGTGGTGTTCGATGCAAGTAATAATAAATGATATTATGCTTTTGGGGTTTCCGGTACAGCCGGAACTATTTGATATTATTTTGAGGTGTTCTTGTTACGGACATAAAAAAGATGTATCGAATGGTGCAAATTAATCCATCGTGCTAAATGATAATGGGGAGTCAATGATCAATTTCTGCACATACGAGGTCTGATAAAAAAATATTCGTTATTTTCAATTTTTTTCAAAAAATATTTATTTATTCATCAATAACTATCTTGTCCCCTTCAAATTAATCCCCCTCAGCTATAATACACTTATGCCAGCGTTTTTTCAAATCCTCCAAACACTTCTGAAACGCGCTTTTTGGTATCGCCAACAGCTCCTGTTTCGATTTTTCTTTTATATCCTCAATCGTAGCAAAACGCTTTCCTTTCATCGGTGTCTTCAGTTTTGGGAAGAGGAAAAAGTCAGCGGGGGCCAAGTCCGGTGAATACGGTGGTTGAGGCATGATAACGGTTTTGTTTTTGGCCAAAAAGAACTGCTTAGCGCAAACGGCGCAAAACTTCAAGGTAGTATTCCTCATTGACCGTACGACCTTGTGGCAAGAATTCATGATGCACCACGCCATTGCAGTCGAAGAAAACAGTGAGCAAAACCTTCGCATTTGACCGAATTTAACATGCTTTTTTCGGTCTTGACTCTTCTGGACGCTTCCATAATTGAACTTGTGTTCTGCTCATAGTAGACTCGCCAAACGCCACAGTCAACATTTCAAATGTCCTTGCGCATTTAATTTCATTTTTTACACAAAACTTAATAGAGTTTCTTTGATCCCTTTTTTCGAATAGTAAAAAATCGAAGAGCACATCAAAACTCGACTAACCTTTTTATCTGTCAAAAACAAACTGACAATCCAAAATGGCTGATATTGCCAACATATATAACAGACATGTGTACCAACATAACAGAAAAAAAATGCGAAAATCGAACATACGTAACTCACGAAATTTCAAAATAACGGTTATTTTATTATCAGACCTCGTACAATGAACTACGCATCAATAACACCTACTTCCCACGCAAGACACAACATAAATATATATTTCACAATACGAGGGGTCAGAAATCAACCATAGATTACATAACAACAAATAAGAACATACACCCTTCTCAAATATTAGATGTGACAATCTTGAATTCTGCGAACGTGGGAAGTGACCATAGTCTGCTTATCTGCAAAATAAGAATGGAATTCCGACGGAAAACAAGAAGATTGCAAATAGTCGTGAAAACATAAAGAATAAACATCGAAAGTATGTGGCAATCATCAATCAGATATCTATATCAGAACAGATTAACTTCCAAAATAGAAGCAAATCAAATCTTGGAGGATGATTACATAGATATAGCATGAGAAAAACTAGAAAATAATCAGAACTCGGCGGCATGTGAAGCGTTAGGAACAAGAACAGTTGATATAAACCTCAAGGAGCCTAAAAAAATGCCCTGGTTCCGACAAGAAATCAAAACAAAGTGTAAAGAAGAACGAGAAGCCCACTTAAAGTACAGATCACAACAAACACCAGAAGCTAACAACAACTACAGAAGAGTGAGAAACGAAACTAAGGCATTAGTGAAGAAGACAAAGGACGAATACTGGCGGGTTCTCTCATCAACAATGGAAGCCGACTACTATTTATTAGAACGCAGAGAAGAAATAAGCGAAGACCAGACCCTACCAGAAACTCCAGATATAACAGTGTTTTTAAATGAAACTCAAGGTGTCTAGTTAATTCCACAATATGATACAAGTTATTGAAAATTCTAAAAAATTGACAATTGTTTCGATAAATCAATATCATCGTCAGAATGACAGAAGTTACATTCCATTTTATGCCTACCTGATGTTTAGTAATTATTTTTGGCTAGACCAAGAAGTAACCTAACTTGTGATTGGCTTAATATATGTTTATAGAAAAAAGAAGAAGATGTGATGTTACAAATATTGAAGCTTAGATATTATTAGCCCTATGGTGATATCCTGGATATCATTTTTCCAATTAAGATCAGTATAACTGTGCAATGATATAGAAAACCAGGAAAACTATATCTGCTGATCTTTACAATTATCACTTAAGAAGACAGTTTATTAGTGGAGAATTCCAAGATTTAACTGTTCATTGACAACTTCATATTGTGGGTTTCTTAAATGTCTTCTAATTTCCAGTTCTTCAAGGAAATCCAGTTCTTGTTCCTTTTCACAAATATGCAGTACTTCTAGTTCTGTGTTAGGTGTCAATGAATGATTGGTGTCGAGTAGATGTTTTGCGTAGTGGGATTTATCTGGTTGTTTTAATCTGTATGCTCGTAAGTGCTCACTGTATCGTATTTCAAAATTCCTAAGGGTCTGACCCAAATAGACAGCATTACATTCTGGACATTTGAGTTTATATATACCTGACTTCTTCAATAGTGGTATTTTTGTTTTTACATTTAACAATTTTGTACTAACGTTACTTTCTGTTTTAAAAGAAATTGTTGTATTCGTTGCTGAAGATATTATCTTTGAAATATTATTAGAAATATTTCCTGCATATGTGATGGTTTAATAAGTTTTAATTTCATCAGCTTGTTTAGGATATATTAGTTGTAATGCCACTTTTTCCTCTTTTTTACTAATTAGCTTATTTATCATATCTAATGGATAACCGTTAAATGTTACTATTTGTCTAATTGTATTAATCTCTCTATCAAAATTACATTTGTTCATAGGAACTGAAAAAGCTCTATGTATCATTGAATTATATGCTGCTTGTCTGTGTGATACAGGGTGGTTAGAATTGAATGGAATTGTTACATCAGTTTGTGTTGGTATTCGGTAAATTGAATAATCAAGTACATTATTAACTCTTTGAATTTTTAAATCAAGAAAATTGATTGAGCTATTTTCTTCAATTTCTAATATAAATTTAATTTTCGGGTGTAAATTATTGATGTGGTTGAAAAATACATCTAATTGTCGTTCACTACCCATAAAACAAGCTAATATGTCATCTACATATCTATACCAAAATAAAATATTTTACGAAATATTACTTTCAAAGATCTTTCTTTCTAAATTGTCCATAAAAATGTTTGCTAAAATAGGTGATATAGGGCTTCCCATTGGTAAACCTTCATTTTGAATATATATCTTATTGTCAAAAGTGAAATAATTCTGATTAATGCATACATCAAATAAATTAAGTATATCTGATATTATTCCTGGATTAATATTTTTATCTTCTAGTAATTTTCTTACAAGTATTAGACATTCTTTAGGAGGAATGTTAGTAAACATGTTAGTTACATCGAACGATATGAGTTTATAGTTATCTTGGAAGTGGATTGCTTTCAACTTTTTGATTAGTTCTATTGAATTTCTAATTGAGTACTGAGATTCATATCCGTAAGTATTGAGTATATTGTTGAGCTTCTTTGCCAATATATTATTAGGAGCATTAACATAAGAGACTACAGGTCTAATTAGTTTCGTTATTTTATGTAATTTAACTGTTCCATATAATTGTGGACAATGAGGATTCTTATGTATGATATACCTCTTTTCGTAATCATTTAAAAGATAATTTGAATTATTAACAATATCCCTTACATTATTAGAAAACTTCTTTGTTGGGTCTGCTTTAAGAACTTTTACATCGCTGGATTCTATAAAGTTATATACTTTGGAATTGTAATTTTCAGTCGTCAAAATGACAGTAGCGTTCCCCTTATCAGATTTTGTAACTGTTAGGTTATTATTCTCTATCTTATTTTTCATTGCGTTACAAAATCTGATAAGGGGAACGCTACTGTCATTTTGACGACTGAAAATTACAATTCCAAAGTATATAACTTTATAGAATCCAGCGATGTAAAAGTTCTTAAAGCAGACTCAACAAAGAAGTTTTCTAATAATGTAAGGGATATTGTTAATAATTCAAATTATCTTTTAAATGATTACGAAAAGAGGTCTATCATACATAAGAATGTAATGCTGTCTATTTGGGTCAGACCCTTAGGAATTTTGAAATACGATACAGTGAGCACTTACGAGCATACAGATTAAAACAACCAGATAAATCCCACTACGCAAAACATCTACTAGACACCAATCATTCATTGACACCTAACATAGAACTAGAAGTACTGCATATTTGTGAAAAGGAACAAGAACTGGATTTCCTTGAAGAACTGGAAATTAGAAGACATTTGAGAAACCCACAATATGAAGTTGTCAATGAACAGTTAAATCTAGGGAATTCTCCACTAATAAACTGTCTTCTTAAGTGATAATTGTAAAGATCAGCAGATATAGTTTTCCTGGTTTTCTATATCATTGCACAGTTATACTGATCTTAATTGGAAAATGATATCCAGGATATCATCATAGGGCTAATAATATCTAAGCTTCAATATTTGTAATATCACATCTTCTTCTTTTTTCTATAAACATATATTAAACCAATCACAAGTTAGGTTACTTCTTGGTCTAGCCAAAAATAACTACTAAACATCAGGTAGGCATAAAATGAAATGTAACTTCTGTTATTCTGACGATGATATTGATTTATCGAAACAATTGTCAATTTTTTAGAATTTTCAATAACTTGTATTATATTGTGGAATGAACTAGAGACCTTGAGTTTCATTTAAAAACACTAATATGAGCATATTCCACGAAGTAAGGGTCGAGACAGTAAATTTCCAGATATAACAACCAAAAACGTAATCCCCACAACGGAGGAAATTACTAAAGCCTTAGAAAAACAAAAAACCGTAAATATCCAGGACCGGACAGAATTCCAAACGAAGTGCTGAAATACGGTGGAAACACACTAACTGAACAACTAAGTATACTTGTACAGAAAATTATCTCGGGACATACAATACCAAATAGCTGGCGCACTAGCACAACGATCTTGATGTTTAAGAAGGGTGACAGAACTGTACCCGAGAACTACAGAGGAATAAGCCTGATCAGCACCGCTCTGAAACTGACCACAAAAGTCATAACCACCAAAATCACCAACTTTATTCATCTACCAGATGAACAACAAGGCTTCAGATCCGGACGATCCTGTAACGATGCAGTTTTTGTCGTCAGGCAAGTCATGGAAAAGTCACTGAAATACAACGTCCCGGCCTTCAGCTGCTTTATAGAACTACAGAAGGCATTCGATCGGGTAGATCCAAACGACGTAATTCACCTGCTATATAAACGAAACATTCCATCAGATACTATCAAGACTATCGAAAACATATACAGCAAAAATAACATACAGGCCAGAATTAATAACTAACACAGCCGATACCAGTGGAAAGAGGAATACGTCAAGGAGACTCATTGTGCCCGCTTCTCTTTAGCCTCATCATGGATGAAATTATCCATTAAATCAAAAATATGTATAGAGGGTACAGAATGGTCGAAGAAACTGTCTCTATAGTATGCTATGCAGATGATGCCGTACTGATTACGGAGAGTGAATATGATCTTCAGAGACAGCAAGAAAGTTTAGCATGATAATATCACCGAATAAAACAAGGAGTATGGTGATATCTAGAGATCCAATAAGGTGCAAGCTGGAAGTGGACAGAAAGATAATCCAGCAAGAAACAAGCATTGAATACCTGGGAATACTAATGCATAGTTATGGGGATACAGAAGTGGAAGTTGCCCAACAAATAAACAAAGCCAACAGAATAGCAGGATGTCTTAAACACACTATCTGGCGAAACAAACCTTTACGGACATAAACAAAGGCCAGGATTTATATGACAGTAGTGAGGCCAATTATGATCTACACTGCGGAAACAAGACCTGATACAACAAGGACAAAAAGACTCATGGAAACATGTGAAATGAAAATAGTCCGTGATATCACAGGAAAAACACTATGGGACAGACAACGTAGCACAGACCTCAGGCACAACTGTAATATAGAGAACATAAATGAATGGACACTGCAAAGAAAAAAAGAATGGTATAGTCATATAAGTAGAATGGGAGAATGAAGACTGGTAAAGATTGCACGAGACAGATACCCAAACGAAGGAAGGAGTATTGGACGGCCTAGGAAGAGATGGAGTGATAACCTGGATATATAGTGAGGAGGCACCCGAAGATGGAACAGGCGCGAGCCTATTAAGGGAGCAGAAAGAAGAAGAATAATCCATCTCAGCAGTTCTTGCAAAACATATTGTGGCGAGAAAATCCTAAAACTCCTGTTAAAATAATAGAATTAAACACGGTGACTTACGGGACAAATTCTGCACCGTACTTGGCCACTTGTCTGAATCAGTTAGCGTCTGAAGAAGAACTAAATTATCCAAAGGCTTGTAAGGCGATTGTTAAGCAGTGTTATGTAGACGATATTCTTTGCAGTTCGAATTCAAGGAATGAGGCTATTGAGCTTTGGGATCGATTACCTTATTAAACTTATTGAAGTCAGGTGGGTTTGAGTTACACAAATGGTGATCAAATGATATCACGCTTTTAAAGTCGGCGGACACTAGTATTAATGTAGAGGAGGTTGAAATAGGTGCAGATTCTATTAAAAGTAAGTTTCTTGGGTTAGTTTGGCTACCAGTTGAGGACATTCTTAAGGTGTCTTTTCCGACGGTGGAAAATAAAAATAATTGAGTAGAAAAAATCACAAAGAGATTAGTGTTGTCAAAAATTGTACAAATATTTGACCGTATGGGATATGTTGGACCTGTGGTTGTGGTTGCAAAAATAATTATGCAAAAAATTTGGGCTAGTAAAATAGATTGGGATGATGAATTATCGTCAGACATTTTTGACAAATGGATCGATTTTTCTAAAAATATTTCTATATTGGGTCAACTTAACATTTCAAGGTGTATATTTGTTTCAAGTGATATTGTTTCGATATAAGTTCATGGGTTTTCGGATGCTTCATTGGCGGCGTATGGATGTTGTGTTTACATTAGGGCATTATATTCTGATAATTCGGTCTCGTGTTATCTCATATGTTCTAAATCTCGTATAGAGCCGTTAAAAACAATTAGTTTGCCCAAGCTAGAATTGTGTGGAGTTTTGTTGTTATCTCGCTTAGTTCATAAGGTTCTTTCTGCTATAGATTTAAAAATAAATGGGGTGTTTTTATACACAGATTCAAGTATTGTGTTGTGTTGGCTCAAATCTACTCCAAACCGCTGGACAACATTTGTGGCCAATAGGGTTTCTGAGGTGCAAGAGTTGACTTCGGGTAATAAATGGTATCATATATCGTTGCAGGAAAATCCTGCGGATTTAATTTTTCGTGTTATGTCAACTTCAAACATATATCAGAAAGAAGTTGGTGGCACTAGGCAAAAAATTTATTGGATTTTAATTTACGTCTTGGAGATTCGAAAATTGTTTCTTTCGAAAGGATACCGGAACAGAGGAAGGTAGTTTTAAGTCAAACGATTGTTGAACCTATTATTGACTGGAATAGATTTTCTAATTTTAACAGATTACAACGCACGGTTGCATATTATTTGAGAATGTTACGTAAAAATAGGAGGACTGGTGGTTTGACTATTGACGAACTTAGACAAGCTACTCAAACAATAATTAGGTTGATTCAATAGGAATACTTTCAATAAGAAATTAGGTACTAAGAGGTGGAAAACAATCGAGAGAATCAGTCAGTCTTCAAATCCAGTTGTATAAAGGTGTTAAATCTATTTTTGGATAACGACGGAATTTTAAGGATCAACGGTCGACTATCAAAGGCAGATATTGATTACGATCAAGACTTTCCAATAATACTCCCGGCTTAAAAACTTGTTTCATGCAGGGTCTCAAGCAGTCTTGGCAAATTTTCGGTTAATGTATTGGCCTACTAATGGTCTTAGTGAAGTGAAATCAGTCTCAGAAAATTGTGTTACGCGTTTTAAATTAGAAGCAAAACTTCTTCTCAACTTATGGGAGCGCTCCCTCTTGATAGAGTTTCCAGTGAGCGTCCATTTCTGAAGGTGGGTTTAGATTTTGGTGGGCCTATTAATATTAAACAGTCTAGGCTTCGGAGTTCAATTACATCGAAAGCTTACATAGCGTTGTTTGTGTGCATGGCTTCCAAGGCGGTTCACACCGAACTAATAAGCAGTTTGAGTTCGGATGCATTTTTGCACATACTAAAAAAGGTTATTACGCGACGCGGTCTTCCAAGTGCTATCTATAGTGATAACTCTACTAATTTCAAGGGTAGTAATAATTTACATAGGGATGTGTAGACGTTTTTTAGAAGTAAGAAAAACTTTGATAAAATAAACGAATTTTTGATAAGCAGGGATATAAAGTGGTAATTTATCCCAACTGCAAGCCCTCACTGGGGAGGATTGTGAGACGCGGAAATAAAATCAACAAAGGTTCATTTGCGTAAGGTTTTTGGGGAATTAATTTCAACGTTTGAGGAAATGACAACTGTACTAGCTCAAATTGAGGCTATACTTGATTCGAGGCCACTTTGTCCCCTTTCTTCAGATCCGGCTGATTTAAGGTACCAAACACCCGCTCACTTTTTAATTGGGTAACCTTTAACGTCGGTACCTGAAAAAGATATATCGAACATACCGAATAATACGTTAAAATTTTGGCAGCTTTGCACTAAAATAAAACAAAATTTTTGGAAAAGATGGTCGGTAGAATATCTTTCAAGGTTACAAAATAGACCTAGATTAGATAAGATTAGATTTTAACGGAATTACAGTGCACTGAAACCAAGATTTATTGTGCCCCCCCCCCTATCAGAGCTGTTCTCGCTACTACTACAGCTCGCCTTCCAGTTCCAAGGTTCTAATGAACTCTAGTATTTGGGACGGCTTCGACGAGGTTAGATCCTCACTCTTACAAGTTTCTTGTCCAAAGCATTTCTTGCGTTGCCTTGCAATGGCTAGACATTCCAGAACTAGGTGATCTGGAGTTTCATCCTCCTCCCCACAGAATCTACAGTTGTCAATCTCTGCCAGACCTATTCTCAGTAAGTGCTTCCTAAGGCGGCAGTGTCCTGTAAGAAAGCCCGTGAGTAGATGTAGCTTATCTTTACTGAGGTCCAAATGTTTTTTGGATCTAGCAGTGTCAAAGTTCCACAGGAACTTTTTGGAATGTTCCAACCTGGGAAGGCACCGCCAGAGTGCTTCTCTTTCGGTTTCCTCTTTCTTCCGAAACTTTTATTTGTAGGAGCATTTTGTTACACCACAGAAAGGCTTCGGGCCAATAAAGGACATTTGTGCTCCTTTCCTGGCAAGTGTATTGGCCTCTTCATTTCCCGTGATTCCCGAGTGGCCAGGAACCCAGACTAAAGAGACCCTGTTATTCTTGCCTAATTCATCAAGTTTTCTTCGGCACTCCCATGCCAACTTTGAGTCAATGACATGGGAGCTCAATGCTTTGATAGCTGCTTGACTATCAGAATGGATCGATATGTCACATTTCTGGTAGTTTCTTTCTAGGTTCATTTCCACGCATCTTTCAATCGCAAGTATTTCTATCTGAAAGACGCTCGGAAAGGAGCCTAATGCTTGCTCCAGTGGTGGGTTTTGAACCAGCCGTATACCATCTAATGGTGTTTTCTTTGAGAGTTTGGGTGGTTTATTCTCTTTCCCAGTCTCTCTTCGTATTTAGAATCGTGGTGAAATTCTTGTCGATGCTTACTTTCCTGATCATTTCGTCACTGCTCTTGTATCTCTTCTGGCGGTGCCATCGGCCCGTCTCCAGCGAAGTAGGCAGAGGCAATGACGATGTCTCGGTTGATACCCCCAATGTTGAGGTGAACCATGATTGGAACAAGGTCCCGTGACACGTATTCTGAAACAAATATATTTTATGTTATTTCTTATGATTACACAGGCACGCGGAGATACTTGCCTTTGATCATAAATCAAGATAGAATCCTTACATGCCAAAACTTTGATTTGGCCTTCTTTGTTGATCCATGGTTCTTGGATCAGTACAATATCCAGTTGTAGTCTAGCGAACAACCTTGCAATCACAGCTAAAGCTCCCTTTGCGTGATGCAGGTTAATCTGAGCTACATTTGTGAACGTGAAGGTGAATTATTATGGATGAGAGAGGCCGAGTTACTCAGCCTCTATTCATCCCCCTCCTTTGTCTCTCCCTGACCCTCCTCGACCACCATGGCAATATCTTCCTCGGATATCGAGCAGGTTTCTTGATCTCGAGTCAGACTCTCGAACCCCAGGCTGCTCTGCCCAGCTTCCGGGGATGCAGAGGCAGTCTCCGAATTCGAAGTCATCTCAGCAGAGCCGGAGGAGATCTCGGGCTGACACAAGGTCAAGCTTTCGCCCTTTCCCCCCTTTCCGTTCCGGATGTGAAGGGTATCTCCATGTCCTTTGGATCCTCCGCGGGATTCTTTTTTTTTCCAGCCCCGAGACAAGGACGTTTAGCGCATTACCTCCTGCCTTCAGAGCCTCCCCAAATTGGTGCTCGATCCCAATCGCGAGGATAGTTCCCTGTCCCTCTTTTTTAGAGGTTAGGTTCTTCCAAACCGCAGTACTGTTGGAGTTCTGAACTTCGACAAGTTGGAGGATCTTCTCCACTTTCATGTCTTGGCTTCTTGGGAAGAGCACCGTTATGGTGACCGGCTTTGGAATGTCGTCTTCACTTCGAGCCACCAATTCGAGTCCTTACCAAGAGTTTAATTTCGGTGCTGATCTCATGAGCCAGTCTGCCGATTCTTGTGACCCACAGTCCACAAGTATCATTGCACAACGGAAATGGATACCCGAGAAGTGGATTCCCTTCTCTTTGCTCTGGCACGGCTCTTCCACCAGAGTGTCTTCCAGTCAAGAGAGCTGCTCTGCTTTCAGGATGACCCCAGGATAATCCTTGGACATTATTCCCACCCTAAAAACCTTCTCTGTTTTGACAGCTGATGCGTTACCAGTGGCTTGCCCGGTTACCGTTGCAGCTGTTTTTTATTTCTTGTTTAGAGGCCGCAGCGGAGGAGTAATATGCGCCGGACCTCTTTTAAGCTTTGTCTTCCCCGTTGGTGGTTCCTTCGGAGGGGCTGGGCGCTGAATTACCTGCTTCCTGGCCTCTTCAGGGGATATTCCCTGATTGAGGAGTCGCAGGTATTTCCACACCCCTGCTCCAGTGGGTCATCTATGCCGCCCGGTTCTCCCGGTTTTGGGAGGTCGATTGGCATACGACCTTTGTGCCGTTTAGCATTTTTTCCCTCTGTGAGTTTCCCGGATGAAGAAGTGGAGGTTTTCTCCACTACTTTTCCGGTGAAAATCTTGCTCTTTCTATAAGTGGTCACACGAGAAGCTAGGGTCATTACGGTCCACTGCTGCAGAGCCCCGCATGCAGAGGTAAGGGGTTCAATACAATGGAGTTCCCCCCGGTGCTCCAAGGTCGAAACCAGTAAGGACTATTCTTCTATATAGGCCTCGTTTCCCACGTTGACTTTAGGTTTTTAAATAGGGGGTCTCCTCTTGGTCCGGGCAGTAAAGCCAAGACCCCCCCCCCCCATCCCACTGGCCCGCGAGACTTGACCACAGACAGCCAGGAGACATTGGTATATCAGGTGATTTCTAGGTAAGCTCGAAATTTCACCCGGCATCGTAACTCTGTGTGCAATCCCTTAGCCACGATACTACAGCTGAGACAGGTGAAGTTGGTCCGCGGCAGGGTATTCGAGGGTTGTCAGTGTAGTTTTTAGACACAACGAGCCTCAGGTACTTCCCCGCAGATCTCCTCCTCATATAAAATCATCTCAGAGGCCCTTCTTCTATCGGCCACCTGGAGACGCGCCGGGTTGGTACTTCACCCCCTCCACATCAATAAATATCCCGACGAACAGCGACGAAATACGTACATATCTACTGATGTGGACCTGGACCCGGAAATAGACCTAAATGGTTTAAGGAATATAAAAATTTGGAAAAATATATGATTGTGTTAGTTAAGGAAGATAATGTGCCTCCATTCAAGTGGCGATTAGCTCGTATCATTGAGGTTTTTCCGGGATCTGATACTAAGGATCGAATGACAAAAATAAAAACTAGTGATGGGGTTTACACTAGTACGATTACGAAGTTGTGTCCGTTGCCGTTTGAAGTATAATTGAAGCAAGTGCTTCAAGGGGGAAGTATGTTGCTTTACGCAAAATAAATTGATCAAAAATGATATGACACACCCTGAATTGAGTCAGTAATATGTGTAGAAATGCCTGTGGATATGGTGTACACACTAGATGTAAATTGAGTGAATGAAAACGACGAATACTCAGTGTGTATTAGTTTATTACTTTCAGGCTAAGCGCTTTCGGCTGTTAAGCCATTATCAAAGCCGTCGTCATTTGAAAAAGTAGTTATCAAAGCCATCAAGTTGATCAAAAACAATACTCAAGATAGAATCATCGTTATGATTGAGTCATTGGAACAAAACATTAAAATACCCTATTGTAAGGGTGTAAAATTATAATTCACATGATGTAAATTCACTCAAAATTAAAAAACTGTTTTTTAATTTTGAGTGAATTTACATCATGTGAATTATAATTTTACACCCTTACAATAGGGTATTTTAATGTTTTGTTCCAATGACTCAATCATAACGATGATTGTATCTTGAGTATTGTTTTTGATCAACTTGATGGCTTTGACAACTACTTTTTTAAATGACGACGGCTTTGATAATGGCTTAACAGCCGAAAGCGCTTAGCCTGAAAGTAATAAACTAATACACACTGAGTATTCGTCGTTTTCATTCACTCAAGTAATATGTGTGTCAAGAGGGTAACTAAATGATCGAACCAGCTTTGAAACTGTCCAGACACCAGGTGTAAATGAGAATATTATATTTTTTCACAAAAACATCCTTTGTTAATGGGTCTTGTCTCATAAAATAAGGTGGCTTATTAGATCTGCTCAAATATTAATGTGGTGCATAATATATTATGTGGGGGAGGAGATGTACAGAAATTCAGGTCAAGTTTTAGAAAAAATAGAATAAAACAGACCTATGCTCTAATACATAAAATCGGTTGTATAAAATGTAATATTTAACGGTATTTAGTAAAGTAAGTGTTTTTGTGATAAGGTGAAATTATGCAATAACGATGTAAAAAAGCATGATTTCTGGTCCTTCGTTTTTACTGAATCCTACCAAAACACCTTTCTTTAGATGTAATTAATAATTTTAGTTGATCACTTATAAATGATAACTGTTTCTTTAATGAATAATTTTTCTCTGATTTTAAACCCTCCAGTTTATTACAAATGTGATTTATAATACTTGTAATGTTATCATTTACTTCTGATTTTTCAGATCCAATATTTTTAGGTAGGTACTACTATTTTAACAATTTTATCACATAAATCGTTAATATCGCTTAAGATACACGTAGTTTTCAATTTAGCAGTTTGTACAATAATTTCTTGTGCATATAAGTGTGTTTCAACTTTAAGATCTGCAGGAATAATTACATATTAAGTAATAATAGGATCCCTCATTTTTTATGCGAAATAAAATTAATTCATTTTCAATATTTACGATTTTGTGCCAACTTTCAGGAAGTGGCCATTTTTTAAAAATATTTATGAATTCATAAAAAATTTTAATTGTAACTCGTTTATTAAGATTCATATACTTTCTTTTATTACTTCTGATCAATTATGCTGCTCTATTACAATATAATATAATAATACTTTTTCTCATTGACACATTATGTTTTGACATATATTAAGCAGGATAATTTTGAAAAATAGTTGCAATGGAACCTGATGTCGGCTAGGGATACTTTAAAGGTACCTCCAACGTTTTTCCGGATTTTTCATCGTAATGTTTACTTACTCTAATTATACTCTCCCGTGTACAATGAAGTTCGCACCCTTTGAAGTAGTTTGTTGGCTGTAAATGTTTGCGCGGAATTTATCGTAAATACTTTTTCAGCATAATTTCATCTTTGGGAAAACTAAACACATGCACTCGATTTTCGGCGGTGTAATTTCCATTACAACCCGATACGCAACATTGCTTAGACATTTTTACAAAAAAGGCTCCAATATCATTTAACATAAATTAAAAAAAATATTTAAATGTGCTTTTAAAAATCGCGCCAAAACGTTTACAGATAATGGCGACACAAACACTTTTCAATACCGTAAATTATACAATGACGCTCTCAATATTTTTCCCGTTATTTCACAATTCAAAAGCCTTAGTATAGTGAAAACACAAACTCAATGCCTAACCTAACCACACTATGTACAAATTAAGAACAAAGATATACAGTGTTAGATAAATTCTGAGGGCACATATGTTTTATCATCAACGTGTTAGAAAGAGACAAAATACATATAAATTCAGTGTATTATTCTTTTTCGCTAACAGGATAACATAACATGCGAAATAAGTCGTATTTTAATTTGTATTATAATAATATGTGTTTACAAATATCTCAATAATAAACTGCCTGTAATTCCTACTCTCCTGATAAAATGATTCTCTCCATTTTCAATTTACACGTTGGAAGTGTAAGTACCCATATAATATTCCTTTTTATTTCTAACAGAAATGATTCTTTATTAAATTTCAACGTAAAACGATAATCATCTCATAGTCAACGGGAAAATATAACGTTCATATGGCATTACCAGTATGTTAGAGGAAGACAATAGTGAGATAGACAATCAAAAGTTAGCGTAGGTTATTATACCAGACGAATAAGAATCACGCGTGCGGCTCTTAAGGATGTTTAACAACTGTATATCTGAGTACTTCACTAAACATTTGTTTGCGAATGAGTAACGATATTTTGTAAATTCTATAAAATGAGTATGCAGATATCCCACAAAGTGCAAATTGTAAAATGGTACTATCAGGGCAATTCATATCGAGAAATAGCTGAAAATTTGTTTATTGTGGCATACGAAAATGCCCAACCAATTAGCAAAAAACAAGTGAGAACGGTTATAAAAATTTTTGAAGAGCATGGATGTGTCACTCCTTCAAAACATGGCGTACACAAAATCGTCAAACCCAACCCGAAAAAGAATAAAGAGATATTTTAATCTGTGCTAATACATTCAAACCCCAGATGTTCAGAGAAAAATTTCACGTTGCCAAATCTGAATAAAAGTGAGAGTTTTAACCGCTTCCAAACTGAAAAATAGAACACTTTCCAGCATTACAATAACATGTTCAACGAATAGACGAGATTAATTATCTTTATCTGTTACAATCTCTTAAATTATCATAATTAAAAGCTTCTTGTAACTTGTTTTCATGTTAGAACGATGCATTTTACAATTAACATAAATATGCAATGAAAGTTTGCAACACTGTTTCTGTTATCTAGTTCGTATGTAGACAGAATTGGTAACACATTGACGTTATGGACACACCTCTCGAGAACGGTGCCTACCAGACGTTTCCCACTTTTTGATATCCTGTTAGCGAGTAAGAATAATACACTGAATTTATATGTATTTTGTCTCTTTCTAACACATTGACGATAAAACATATGTGCCCTCAGAATTTTCCTAACACTGTATAGGTCTCGGATTAAAACGTTCACCGACGTCTTCCGATTTCCAGTCTCCATTTTTCTCTATCATTCCATAGATCGTCTTCAAGCTCCCTCTCTCTGATTTTTTGTCTATACCCTCCCTCCAACTTTTCCTTGGTCTGCCTGGTTTTCTTTTTCCTCTAGGTTGCAAATTTAGAACCTGTTTGGGAATTCTCTGTTCGTCCATTCGTTGTACATGTCCGAACCACACTAGTTGTTTGTTTCCGATATATACTCGGTAATGTTGTGTGTTATTCCCACAATTTATCGTATCCGTTCGTTGGTTATTCATTCTCTTTTGGACTTTCCGGCTTTTTTTGCCAAAAATACATTTCTAATCCCCATTTTTTGTATTCCTCGATAAGTTTCCTTGTCATATAATTTAAATAATCATAATCTTGAGCAATCAGTACCTGGTCGTCTGCGAAATATGATGTATACAAGGTAGAGTCAATTAGCGGTATACCCATATTTTTAACTTTCTCTTTCCAGTTTTGAGAGCTCCTTCGGGATATATTTTGAAGAGCGTTGGTGATATACGGCACCTTTGTTTTGGAACCTTTGATACAGCGAATTCGGATGTTACTTGTCTTCCTACTTTGATCTTCGTTATTGGTTTGTTATAAATACTTTTAACTGCTTTAATTATTTCATAATTGATATTGGTGTCTCCTAAAGTTTGCCAAAGCTTTGCTATCGGAACACTATCGTAAGCTTTTTTGAGATCTACAAAAAGTAGATGAACTTCTTGGTTTCTAGCTATATTTTTCTCTATTACTTGAGTAAGGGTGAGTATATTATAATAATATGAATCTTGCTCTTTTCAATTTTGTTTTCAATTTTCATATTTCTGTAAATACTCCTATCTCAAATAGGATTCATATAGCGCCGAGAGAATTTATTTATTTTATTATGTGAAATTTTGTTGCCCAACTATCAAATATGTAATTGAATAAAAATGAACTATAGATTCTATTGACAAAAATCAGATATTTATGATCACAAAAAGATAGTAAATTTTAACTGTAACTAATATAAATTTTACTTTTCCGCCCAACCTATCTAATATGCGAGAAAAGTATTGGTTTACCCCAAAAAAAGTTAGAATTTTGAAAAAAAATTTTGAGTTATTTTTACGTTTTCCATCAGCAACAACACGAAAAAACAGTTTTTAGAAAAAAAATCCTGTGTGTATGTCGTCGTCGGTGTCGTCGTCATCGTCGTCGTCGTCGGCCAGTTTTCCTTGCAAGTCTTGTGCGCACGATACAGCCTCCGGAGTGCAATAAGTCACTAATTTTATAATGGAATATTGTTAAGGACATGTCACAGATGAACCCTATTGATTTTCAGCTCATCAGAGCCAGTACAACGGGTGCTATGGTACTTGAAGTACGACATTTTGTCATTTTTTGAGAAATTTCAGTTTGTTAGCACGATACAGCCTCCGGAGTTCAACAAGTCACCAATTTTATGATTGAATATTATTCATGACATCTCACTGATGAACCCTATTGATTTTCAGCTCACCAGAGCCAATACAACAGGTCCTACAGTACTTTGAGTACGATATTTTTGTCATTTTTGGAGAAGTTTCAGTTTGTTAGCACGATACAGCCTCCGGAGTATATACAAGTGACCAATTTTATGATTGGATATTATTCAGAGCGTCTCAAGGATAAACCCTATTGATATTCAGCTCACTAAAGCCAGTACAGCGGTTGCTATGGTACTTGAAGTACCAAATTTTTCTAATTTTTGGAGAATTTTCAGTTTGTTAGCACGATAGAGCCTTCAGAGAGTATACGATTGAATATTGTTCAAGGTGTCTCACAGGTGTACCCTATTGATTTTCAGTTGACTAGAGCGAGTACAGCGGGTCCTATAAATCCAGATATATTAAATGTTTGGTTATTTTTGGAAGAATTTCGATTTGTTATCACGATACACCCCCCGAAGTGTATAAAAGTATCAATTTTATGATAGAATATTGTTTGGGGCCACAGATGCGGAAAAGTTAGTTTTAATCTTTAAAACCGTTTATTTTTTAATGAAAATGAGAAATCAATTGAATAATTTTAATTTTGAAAACATTTAATACTAGTCATTATATATAACAATTGAAAATGTACTTAAATCAAAACAAAGAAAATACAATTTTAACTTAGAGTAGACTGATCAGGCCTCTCTATTCGAACAAACTTATCATATAAATAAATGTAACCAAAAAATTTCGATAAATTTAGATAGTTTTGCTGCTAAATTGTACTCAAATAATTTAATAGGATTTTAAGTTCATAGATTGCAGTCTAAATTTTTAGTTAAATGGCCAAATAAAATAATTTTTAATCACCTTGTACACTGAAAGTTTCCGAAATTAGACGGGAATTCTGTTTCACTCCAAAACACGCCGTCAACACCTTTCCCCGGGCACCAGATCCGCTCCAACAGGTATATCAGATATTTTTTTTATACCTCCGTCACTGATTATTTATTTCACTGACTTTATAATTTTCTATTCATTCCAGTTAATATATTTAAAAATTCTAGTATATAAAATAGGTCTTTTTGAATAGTTTTTATATTTAAAAGTCTCTACAACAAACTTTCTTTTTTTAATTACCTCCCACAGAAACTCTTAACAACCAATTAGAGCACGAGTAATTAAATTACAATTTCTATAACCAATGGAACGAATCAGGTTTATAAATTTGAAAGTACATCTTAAATTTCTCTTACTTTGTTAAAATGAATTTAAATTTATCAATTTCCATGATTCTATACATTTTTTATAATCCTGTTCACTTTCATCTTTACAATTTTATTTAAAATTATCCAATTGATATTCAGTTCAATGTTTTATTACTAAATCGTTTGATCCAATGAAATTCCGTCTATTTTTGAATTGTTTGTGATCTATAATATCTGCTTTTTGCCTGCAATCTAACCTCATTTGAATAATAATTCTGGCAGCTGACAAATTACGTATTTTCACACACTCCATACAACACGATGAAGTACAGAATAAAGTCACTATTATTATCGTTTCTTTGAAGATATTTCAGTGAAATATTTTGACTGTTATAAAATAGTCTATTGTAGATCTACCTGCTCGGAAGCCTGCCTGCTGTTCTGCTTCCTTGTCCTTGTATTCTCGTTCTATTCGATTTTTTAGAACTTTTCCATACACTCTACTTACCGAGCTTGTGACCGCAATGCCTCGATAGTTCTCACATTTGGCTTTGTCTCCCTTCTTATTCATACTTGTCATATATGAAATTTTCCATTCTTCTGGGGTTTCGACTGAACTAACACATTTTTGGAATAACACCGTGAGTTGCCCATACAGTTTCTTTGTGCCGTATTTTAGGAGATCTCCTGAAATATCCCCTGGTCCTGGCGCCTTTCCATGTTTTAATTCTTTACATACTTTCTTTATTTCTTCCATTTTTAATCTTACTGGGGATCCTTGTATATTAATATTTTGAGTATTATGGGCTTGATTGTCTTGGTCTATAAATTCTTCACGATTTTCGGTTAATAACAGTTTAAAATACTCTTCCCAATCTTGTGCTTTGTTTCTTTTCTTTTATTGCTCCGTAGATTTTATATTATTCTTCAACTTTCCGAACTGTTACTTCCTCCTAAATACGTATTGATTCTTTGGCGGTATCTTTCCCAGGTATCCTTTTTCTTCCGACATATTTTTTTCCTAACTATTGCTTGGGCTGCTTTGTACTCTACTTTGTCTTCTGTTTTCTTTGTTCTTAGATATTTGTGATGTTTTTCTTCTTATCTTTTATGTCTTCCTCAATCTCTTCATCCCACCAATATGGTGCTTTTTTCTTGTTTTGTTCATAGAGTCTTAGGCTTTCAAAGGCTGCTTCATGGATACTGTTCTTTATATTTTCGTAGTATTGGTCAACACTTCTAAACACTGGATTTCTCAGTTTCTCATTGAGTCTACTCTGGAATAATATTTTAACGCTCCAATTTTCTAAACTTTTCAAATTGTATCTTCGTTCTTGGAATTCTGAGGTGTTGTCCGTCTCATATTCTGTTCTTGGAAAAGTGTTTCTTCCTGGGAACATAATTTTTGTGCATAGTAGGTAATGATCACTCCCGCATGTTGGACCTCTGCGAATTCTTACGTCTTGTGGTTTTAACTTTGTTTTTGTTTCATTACTGCATAATCGATTATTGATTTTAAGTTACTTGTATCTTGAATCCAAGTGTACTTGTGTATTGACTTGTGTTGATAAAATCCGTTTAAAATTTTTGGTTCGTTTTGAGTGCATAGTTGTATTAGTCTTTGTCCATTGTTATTCAAGACTTTCTCTCCATATTGTTCTACTACTTTATCTCGGTCTCTTCTCCCTACTCTATTGCTAAAATCTCCAAGTAGTAGAAGTTCCCTTGAATTTCCAATTTTTGTTATTTCTTCATTAAGTTGTTCAAAGAAATTGCCTTTGATGTTCACTAAAGCATCATCGTTGACTGCATATACTCCCATGGTAGTAAGTCTATATCCCCGTATACATATATTGACTCTAATTATCCTTTCACTGATTGGTTCCTATGTTGTGATATATTTTCTCAGTTTTCTATGAATCAGTGAGGGCACTCCTTGTTGAGCTCTACTGTCTTTGGGGACGCCACTGTAATAGTGATCGTATTTACCTAAATTTTCTGATCCTTGCCCCCTTTACTTTGTTTCAGTAAGAACTGTTATATCTACTTTCAATGATGTAAGTTCGCCTATTACTTGAATTATTTTCTTAGAGAGATCTTGAAGGTTTCATGTACCAAAAATCGTTGTCCTTTTCCGTAGCCGTTGTCGTCGTTTTTTTTCGTACTATTCCGAGGCTGGTGACTAGAATTTTTAGACTTTCCTTATTTTTATGAGTATCGAGGAGTTGGCCCAATGGCTCAACCTCCAACCTGGAGGATCAGGGTTATCAATCAGAGTAATCTTCTCCTAGATGGGTTGTTTTCACTACAGCTAAGGAGTCTCATCTACACCATATTATTGCTTTTATACTATCCCTAAAAAGCAGGGTTGCCACTTACGCCGGATTCGCCGTATGGATGCTTCTCTCCTTCGCCTTCCCCGCCGGTGTGGTCTTCATCCGTAACCCTGGACAAGGGTTCCTTACAATGTACTATCAGCCAGAGCCGGGTGAACCTAGGTTCTTTTTGCGAGGTGTTACTCTTCGATCCCTCCTCCTTCCTAACCTAGAATACGCCACGTAAAACACACTTAAATAAATTGATAGAATAACAATGAATACAAACACGATTCGCTTAAACAACTAGCCCTAGGCCGTTCTACTATGTAGGTCCACAGAACACCACCAAAGTGGCCTTCGTATGATGACGTAGCATCCTGGCCTCGCAGTGTAAGAGGTAATGGCTGGAGACGGTTCTTCCAATCCTCAGAGCAGTGCTGGAACTTTGATACCGGAATATCCTTCAGCTGGTCGGTTACAGCCGTTTGAATGTTTTCCAGTCTCGGGAAAAGAAAGAACTCACAAGGACAGGACTGAAAAATAAGGATGCTGATGAGCCACAGGAATGTTTTTACTGACCAAAAACGGTTTTATTGAAAGTGCTGTGACAAGGCGCACTATCGTAATAAAACACCCAGTTATTATTGAGGTTTAGTCTTCCTGGTTATTTTGACTGTCAGATTACGAACTAAACGCACAAGATTCCTGATTCTGTCGGCATTTCCATCGGTTATGATGATGAATGTCTTGCGCTTCATGGTTCATCTTCAAAATGCATTAAACCACCTAAAACCCAATGACTTTGACAAAAAATTTATTAATCATTTATAGAACTCACTAGAAAAATATATTTCATAAAAAAATCGCTATGGATGACCAAATGACTAGCAAGTGTGAATTCAAGGCAAATTACATATGCATTTGCCACTCCTCAAGTCCAACGCTACCTTACAAGAGTCTCATTACTTAATTTACACACCTCGTAGGTTGGAACTTTTAAGTAGGCAACAATAATAAATAGTTGTGGCTAATTTCATGATTGTTTTATTTATGCTGCATTGTCAAAAACGTACGAGGAATCGGTGAATGTTTGATAAGGTTTATTCGAGTTTTGACCAGAAATTCACAATGATAGTCGCAACGATAGGCGTATTATTGAAGAGCAAAATCCACGATGTCAGATAACGTTTTGTATTTACTGCCTCACTTTCTGACAAGAACGAGCGAGTATAAAAGATCGCGATGTTTTAAAAAATGCCATACTCAACTTCACTGTTCATCCACTTTGACGTCCTTTATTTGGTTTCGGCTTAGTAGAAAGTAGCTCTAGCTCATAGACTGAACCTATCACCAGTTGCGACACTTTGAATTTCTGCAGGTAATTTTTGAAAAAGGTACAAATTGATTTATGAAACACAGAAAGTCCAGCTCACTTCCAGATTCAAACGATTCATTATTGCCTCTACTTTAGCAAAGCTGAGTTCAGCAGACTATCGAGCAGGGCATATATTTCACCATGTTTCCCCTACTTTTGAATGCACTGAACCACTCATACAGAACTGACAAAATTACGCGATGTATTCAAACTGAATTACAGAAAATATTTGAACTTTGCACTATATTGATGACAGTTGTGCGAACTTAACGAAATTTAAAGAATTCAAACAATTCCTTTCAGCCGCTTTTTTTTATTGCACATATCTGATTGATAAAACTATTGTCAGCACTTAGTATCAACAAAAATATGTTTTTCAAGTAATCTACCGACATTGTGTAAAATATTTTGCAGTTAATACTTTTGGATTTTTAATTAACATACTCCATCAAAAGACTTTTGAAAACATAGTGGTCTCCTATAAAAGTTAGGTCATTAGACTTCTATAAAAAAACAGAAACGATACTACGAAATTGACAAGATATTGTACCAACAACGTAACACTAACCGCATTGCTACATATCAGATTGGTCTTAGCCACGTAACTAACAAAATATGTCTCCAATTTTGGTCTCAGACGTGTGCTAAAACCGTGTGTGTGACCACTTCAAATAATGCTGTTGTGAGTTACAACGAAGATTCGACATCGTTTTCTGATAACTAAATAGAAATTCCACCAACTGTGAAAGCAAGAACTTATAGCTGCGGCCGTTTATCTAACACCAAACACAATGTGTACTGGAATAATACCGAATGGGGCAAAGCAGCTTACTTATTTTGAAATCCAATAAAAGAAAAAGAACTGGGTTAATCTACTTGAGCGCCCAAATCTTTTGTGCAACCACAAACTTCTACTTTGTAATCTACCTTTGTTGTTCTATTACAATTTTTGTTCATAGCGGCTGCTCAGTTACCAGAGAAGTTCAGGTGGAATTCTTTTACCAGCTAAATAATTATCTAGGAGTAGATCTTACCGGTTCGCGGGTAATAATACTTCGATTTATTACTTATTACAAAATATTTTTTGATTTATAGAGAAAGAAAAAAATATATAAATAAGTGTGTGCCACCTTGAATATTATTAGCCCATTTAGTTGGTACACATCAATATAATATCAATAAACCTGGTGAAGAGTGTTGGAAGGAAGATAAATATGAACGACGTTATTAAATTTATAAACATGATTTAATGAAACTAATAATACGTTTAACAAACAAATTGTTATCTAAGTTGAAATAAAAAAATATAACCAGAGCTGAAATCAATTACAGTACCTGAGGAAAACAATACAAAATGTTATCAAAGTTGGAAATTAACAAAAAAGGTCAAATGAAACTAAAAATTAACAAAAAAATTAATCAAAATTGAAGTAGAAGCGACGATGGAAAAGCAATTCAGCAAGTGTAAATATTACTTTCCTCAAAGTTCCTGTCCGTTGGTGTCCATAGTGTTTTCTCGGAAACAGGACATCAAGCAGTAACCATATATATCAACAAGTATAACAGACGGTTATAGGAAAATATCCAGGAAAGTTAAAGTTAAACTACCATAAAGTTGGAGTCCAAGAAAATTTACAGTACCATATAGTTGGAACACAAGAAATTTAACATTAGACTACCATTAAGATAATCTAGGAAATTTAAACTACAGTAAAGTTCATCCAGGAAATGTAATCTACCGTAAAGTGCTAAAAATTACAATTGTGTAAGTAACTAATAAAATAAAAGTATAATTTAGCAAAATGCAGGAGATCTAAAATGGAATCTTGGAATACAAGTGAAGAAAAATAATTAAAAACGTGGTTGATACATTTAAAGAATCGTCCTGTATTTTACTATGTGAACGATAAATTAACAATAAATTAAATAGAATTTCATTCAAGCACTTTTTATGCAAATGATATCAATAATTAAATGGGAAAAATTAAAGTCTATATAAAAAAGATGAATATATAAATGAAATAGTTATTTTAAACAGCTAATTATAAAGTTAGATTGATAAAAATTCCTTATGTAGGAAGAAATAACTTCTTCTGGTAAACGATGAAATAAAAAACACAAAAAAAATAGAGAAAACGTGCGACGTATCTAATGGAACTCTCCAACACTAGTAAAATACAATATGAATTATTAAAACAGATTTAACCATATATAAATTTACCAATCAATTGACTGCACTTTTTAAATAAGAAAAAAACTAAATTTATATCGATATTATCGTCACTATTTTGCTCGATGAAAAAGAGCGTTTTGAGCTTCGTTACAATATTGAAAAGATTTAATATCCAAAAACAGTTGCATCAAAAGTGGAAATACGTCTTCCTACTTTTGAATTTTTTATAATAATATAGTCCCTGGCCAGAGAAACCGTACACACTGACAGTGAATTCTCAATTCATAGATCCAGAATCAACTCCGCTGTGTAAAAATGTTTCGAAGAACCATTTCGGATATGTCTTTCTTACCGGTGCTAGGTATTTTAACAGAAACGCAGTCTCATTTTGTTCAGCTCTTTCCATCTTATCGACGGGTATGTTGGCCCATTAGCTCGACGCATGTTGTTCTTGAGGTGATCCACATTCCGCAAAAAGTGAGTCTTATCGCTGAAGAAAATAAGAACTTCTTACGAAGTTTACTTATCGAGCAAAAAAATCATGTGGATTAAGTTTCTGTACCATAGCTAATTTGTGCTGAGAGAATTTTACTTTTTCTTCGAGAATATGCCTCACATAACGAGCAAAAAACAGTGGCACCATGTTTCTAAGCAGAGCACGTAGGGCTTCGCATTACCAAGTCGATGTTTTGGGATATCCTTACTGATCGTGGAGGTCCAGGTTTTTTCTTCTCACATTCCCAATTTCCCTGAAGTTGTGTATCTATGAAACAATCGACTACCGACCTAGAACATGGCCTGGGAGAGCAATATAGAAATTGCGTTGCATTACAAAAATATGTCTCGACAGTGAATGCACCTTGCACCTTCTTCTACGCTATGGTATAAGGTAACTGAAACTAGCAGCATGAATTTCATGACCCACTCTTTCGACTGTGCCTACACTCACTCTCCTCCGAGCAACTGTCGCTCCAGGACGCCAAATTCGAATAAGCAAGCTGCTCTGCCTCACCCTGTATATTCCAGATTTATACAACATATAATTGTATCTTTCATAAAATGTTATATGTGCTGTATATCCTTTTAGTTATCTCCCTGTTGATTAATCTCCTGAAAATGTTATATTTACTATATTTGCTCTTAATTATCTCCCTGTTGATGATGTCTTTTTTTTATTCTTCTAAGGGTAGCTGACTCGAAGATTGAATACGTTGAAGGAGCAAAGGATAATTTACCTGATGAACAAGCTTTGAATGGTGCCAAAATGATTAAAGACTTGGTCGATAACATCCAGGATGATTTATTATTTGTATTAGTTTCCGGTAAGTTACTGTTATGGAAAGATAACTTTCTGGTTTGTGTTCTAAACTACATCCTTTATATAATAACCGTTGTGAAAAATATTTCAAGAGTTGTTTGACATATTATTATGAAAATTGATAAGTAACTTTCTTACATTTAGAGCATGTTTCAGAAAGTAAACGATGGACTATGTACAACTTTAATGGGAGCTGAATTCCCCCAAACTCCCAAGTAATATTTTGCACGATCGGTTCTTTTCAACTATTTACCATGCCCGTTTCCATGACAGTAAGTAGTATTTACTAGTTTGCTAACAGCTTACCGCTCAGCGAACGGTAGGTAAATTTAATCGAAAATTTCAATATACGTTAAGTAATAATAATATCGCCGGGAATCCACCATTGTTAAATAATTTAGATAAAATCCACTTGTTTGTGTTTGTGCGGCCTTTGCGTTACTAATTACGACTGCTGCAGTGTTTAATCTTGTTTTATTGTTACATTGTTGTGCAAAATCTTTTCAGCAAATTCCAACCAAGATGGCGCTTTAATCCAAGAACATCAACACCACTATTAGCCAAAAGGGTAGCTGAAGTCCTCCTAAATAAATGACCGGTATACTTCTCGGGATTGGCTAAATTTAAAAATTTCGAATGACCAGCCTCCAATTGTTCCTTTACCCACTACTTTACCTGTACATTTTCCATTGCAATATCGTTAAAAAAAGCTGTTTACTTTTAGTTGTGGTGGCCATAGTTTGATATATTCACGCAACATTTCTAAATATGGTATTTTGACGTTTGGTTTGTTAACATTAGATTGCTAACGTTGAGAATATATACGTTGATGCCAACAATAAGTAAATTCAACGTAAATTTCAAATATGTGCAAAATTTGTCTCAATCCTTTCAATTTAGGGAAAAGTAATTAATTATATAACTTTTGCAGCTTATTTTTATTCGAGAATAACAAAAATTTTTTAAATCGAAAAAACGAAATAACCAAAAAATACACATAAAAAGGTTAGTTGAACTTAGATTCAGCGCATTCATAACACATCTTTATTTGGTGCTCTGTACAAAGGGGCCTTGGACAATTTTGACAATATGTTGTTGTCATTCTTCTTTTAACGGAAGGGCACTGGCTGCAATATGTTCGCTTTCCCTTTTTCTCTAACCTAGTATTTTTCACTTGAGAACTTCTACCCAGCTTACTTGAGATAGTTGCCTTGTTTCTAGCCACGGTTGTGTTAATTGTTCATGAAGCTTTATCATGTAATTTAGCCAGGATTCCGATTTTTTCCAGCAAATGTCATATTATGGTTGTAAATGATGTATGAATGTATAACGACTATATTTAACATATTATAGAAAATACAAAGAGGCCAACGTCTTGTCTTCCTATTACAGCACATATTGGAAGTCATTTGATCGAAAGCGTCCAATGCTCCTTTAGTACTATTGTAAACATGGATTATTTCTGTTTTTGACGTGACAGCGTTCAATACCTTTGTGTTATGCATTGATGACAATAACAGGACGTTCTTGTTTGCCTTTGGTTTATAAGGAATCAAAGTTGTGTTCTCAGTAAAAACGGCCTTCGATGTTGCGTTAGGTCTCGAATTTATATTTAGCAGTTCTAAAGGTATCTGTCTCTTATTTCCTAATCGTACTGACGACTGTTAGTTTATATGGAGACTGAAGAAGTCTGTTGGTCAATGGAATATTGGTAAACCAGTTATCAGTTGTAATATTTCTGTTACTTCCCCAAACTGGTTTACTAAGTAGTTCAACAAAATAGTCTGCCAAGGGTACTCCATTTGTATTTGTGGATTTTTCTCGGTAAAGACTCGCGTTTATGAGATATTTTGTTGCAACGTCACACATCATAAGTATTTTTATGCCATATTTGTTGGGTTTATTTGGCATATACATTCGAAACGGGCATCTACCTCGAAAACCCACTAATGGTTTGTCAATGCATACATATGCGCTGGGTTTATAATGTTTGGTACAGTTATTTATAAGTTTATCCCAAATATCAGAAATTGGAGCAAAACTAGATATGCTTCTTCGTTCTGCCCTTGTAGATGCATCATCAAATCGAAGCGCATTGACTAAAAAGTTAAATCTTGTTCTACTTAAGGTGGCACGGTACTTGGAACCAGACAATGAATCATTGAAAAGAATTTCACCCGTAAGATGCTTGTATTTAAGCGCCGAAGATAAAATTAAAACACCTAGTAAAGCCTTTAGTTCGTTTATCGATGTTGGAGAGTTGGACGCATTTTAACTTTGTATTTTTTTGCAATTCAAATATCTTTGCATTGGTGTGAACCAATAGTTCGGAAAGTATGTCGTCAGTAAAGAATAAACTGAATGCACTGATAGGTTCGATGGCGTCTTTGACTTTGCCTGTTGGACCGGGTCTGATATAAATGATATTTTTCTTTGGGTTCTTTTGATTTTCGGTATTTCTTGGGGCAAAGCTGTACTACTTGTAACTATCTTTACCTAAAAAAATATTTGGCGTTGCCTCTTCTGAGTCTGGCATGTCTTGAGCAGTAATAGGTGTTAGCGTTTGCAAATCCGTATTGCTCGAAATAGGTTCTTTGTGAGTTTTAACTTTTTTGACTGTGAAAAATGGTTAGGGCTTTTTTTAGCATAATCCCACACTTCTTGTAAATCTTTTTCGTATTGGTCCTCGTCGATCGGGCCTGGAACATAATCTTTGTCTCTAATACTGTCATCGCTGTCATATTCCCGGTCTGTTTCAAATTGATTGTCATTATCTTCGATGTAGCTACAGTCACTAAAGTCGCTAGCTTGAAGAATTTGTCTTTATCTGATAGAATTTTTTTTGAGCTTAAAATTTGTTTTGCGCTCATATTCAACTAAAATAAAAAGAAAAAAATCCAATAACTGAAACATAATCTGACCAATAACACTTACATTATCGCCAACAATACGTAAAATATACGTATTACCACCGTACGAATTTGCCAACTATACGTAAAATTTACGCGTTGATAATCACTCTTTATTCGGTAACGTACAACCCACAACTGCCACAAATCACCCACCTTTTATAGATAGATCACACAACAATAAAATGTCAAACTAAAAAGTGGAGCGCCGCGTACAATTAGGAATGGAACTAATTATTAGTGAGAAATTAATATGAAGGATTTGGCGGTTAATTGAAATTCTCTTAAGCAATTAGGGTGGGTAATTTGTAAAGCAATTATTTCAGTATTTCAATTCGGTTATATTCTGGTTGCACTGTAACCAGAAGATAACATCGATTGAAATACTGTATACTTTCTGTTTACTCATAGTCTCAGTAAGATTGGTTTCTTCCAATTATCAACAAATTATAGGACCCAAAAATAAGTATAATTTAGGAAAATTCATACTGTCACCTGTAAGATGATACTTGTAGCTACAAGGGAAGATGATATGGTCAGGAAAAACACTTCCATATCATATGGCATATTTCCATGGAAACCTCTTCCAATAAAAAAAATAAAATAAAAATCATTTATTTACTGTAAAAGCACGTCCATAATATAAATGCCACTTATCAGGCTAGTGAAAAACATTACATCATTAGATAATAAGAGAATCTTTATGATATACAAAAAAACAAAAGATATACAATAATAATTTATTTATTCACGGGCAAGCCCTTTAAAATTATATAAAATACAAAAGTGAGCAAAATATATAATGTAGAAAAATCTTAACATATATACACTACAATGAATACAGTTATTAAAACAAGATACACAAAAATCATGGGTTGACAAAATATAAATTTTTTTTTATGGAAGACTGTTGAAGACTATGTACACACTTGAATTTTAGAAGTAGAAGCAAGTTGATGGGTGTATTTTCTCAAAAGATGAAAGTGTGTAAATAAATTTTATTAAAAAATTAAGCTAAGCGCTTTCGGCAAATAAACATGCCATCATCGGAGCTTTCGTCAATGGTAAAAAATACCTCTAAAAAAGGGAAACATTGAAAGGGGATCGGCCTCACAGGCACAATAGTTAGATGTATCTTTTCACAAAATTAACAAATAAAATGAAACTAAAAACCTTTTACCATTGACGAAAGCTCCGATGATGGCATGTTTATTTGCCGAAAGCGCTTAGCTTAATTTTTTAATAAAATTTATTTACACACTTTCATCTTTTGAGAAAATACACCCATCAACTTTCTTCTACTTCTAAAATATAAATTACTGAACATTCAAATCACGAATAAGGCGTTTAAATTTAGTAATTGCTGCTATTGCTAAACAAACTCACCTAATTCCTATTAGCACAGAATATACTTTGGACCACCTGAGCCAAAATCCATAAAATCTGGTTTCGTTCCAACAATTCTGTTATCGTACGTATTTTACAATTTTATTTTGGTAGGTTATATTGCCTAATTCATTAACAGTAAAAGTACCTACATACAATAAAAAAGTTTTAAAAAATGTTTTCCATGGCCAACCCAAGAGGTAACAATCTATGCTTAGATTATTATAGGTGTTCGTGTCGTCATTTTAAGGTTTAATCCTAGGAATCCCCGTTTGAAATTTTATATACTAAAATATAAATTTAATACATAAAGCATCAAACAGGCCTACCGTATAGTACAAATAGTCTTAAAGAAGACTTCCATTTCTCCAGACTTCGCCTCTCGAGACTGGCTATTCTGCTTTTCACCAATACGAGATTGCTTTCTGTTCTCAGGACTTTAAGAACCAAAATTAAAATATTAGTATTTCATTTAGGTAAATTCACCGTTCAAAATCAACTCTGTGGCCTCAAATTTTAGCTTAGGGCTTCAGCTTAGGGTACTTTGGGAAAATCTGTACTATATACAGGGTGTTCTAAGTACGATGCCATACAATACAATAAGTTACTTTGTATACTTATAGTAAAGAAACCAAATCTCTCTCTCTCTCTCTCTCTCTTAACAAAAAAAATAACCGGAAAATACACTACGACAATAATACTAGATCAATATAAAAAACAGATGTTAAGTAAATAGATTAGAAGCCCCAGGGTAAGGTATAGATAATATCAGTGTTATTATTATCAATAACGCACATTTTTTGAATTACGTGTAATTTGATCAAATTGAAGTGTCACTCTATTTTTACAATCTTCTATTATACACTTCATAGCGGTACTATTCAGTATTTTACTATTTTCATAATTCAAAGTGAAACCTTCAATTTTAGTTACCTCTTTACCTCTAAGAGTTTTGTAGTAATAGCTTTTTGGTCCTGTCGATATCCATTCGGTGATATAATCATAACTGGAAATTTCATCGCTCCAATCACCAATTATCTCGCCTGTAGGTACGGTATGTAGCTTGCAGTAGGATGCATGGTAACATGACAACTATCGCAGACAACGAATCTGTCAGAAAGTACATCTTAGCAAACAGAACAATCACTGGTCATTTTAAAAGAAATGCTTAAGTAATAACAAGCACAAATGGAAAATGTAGCACTAATAATTCCTGAACTATGAAAGAATATGGAATAAAGTATTGGTATTAGTTCCAAGACTATAAGGTAGTACTTAAAAGTCAATTAGCCTCATCAAATTGTATCTTCTTACTAATATTGGAAAAGACGTTTAACACATTTATTTATAGCACAGAGACAATCTCAATGGTAGAATTATTCTAATGGACCACTTGATTATATTTGATGAATTCATCTATGAATCTCGAGGCACTAAATTAGTTAGTATGAAAAACAACGAAATTTGTACACAATGTTTAGGTAGATAAAATGAGTAAAATAATGGAGTAGCAAATCTACACTGTATACTTGAACAAATTTATAATGTAAGTTGATAATACCTTTATAAAATTTAAAGACATCAAAGGAACTTACACGGTCATTTTTTTAACCTTTTAAGATAGATAGATTTGGCTTGTAATTTTACTTTATTTACACCTGTATAATTTGATTTACCCTGTAATATCTGGTTTACATTCTTGCACCAATAGTGTACTATTGTGCGAATGGTAATCTTACAAATTAAATTAATAATAGTTGCTTTATGCACAGTGCATGAAATAAAATCAAAATTTACTCTACTACATATTTTTGCTTTAATTAATGACATTAAAGAATTTGATTCTGGTTGCTTATTTAGGCAAAATGTTATTGAGTTGTAAAGCTCATAAAATGTCAACACAAACTGCTCTGTTGGATAGCACAGCCTTTTTGCCCATGCACCTCCATATTCCCTTGCTTTTATTAAAATATCGTCTGGCTGGATATTTTCAGAATATAAGCTCTTCTTACAAACGGGACAACAGACCATTTTTTTAATTTTTTTTTTAATATAAATCCTGCAACATAGTTGGCACTAAGCCTGCTCAGTTTTTGCGAAATTGTGTGGTTTGCCATTTCAGTAGATGTTGAACCACCAATATATTCTACCTGAATAGGGTTACCACTATTACTAGGGGATGCAGACCTAAGTAATTGTTTGAAAGAACAAAAAATAGTGGTACATTCATCATCTTCACAATTAAATGAACTGTTATAACCCACAAAAGTTGAATTAGTTAAAAAAATTTTAAAACTACCAGCAGGCGACGGATTTGTATATTGCGCTCCAAAGCTTCTGAGCTGACCAGATGCATTTTCTATTGGGTCCTGATTAATATGACGTGGAAGCAAATATTTAAAATTGTTATTTTTCAGAACGTTCCATATTGAAATCATCTTTTTAATATTAAATTCCCAGTGTTTCAAGCTAGGTGGTCTTTTCTGATCTCTAGGACGTACTTTCTGAAACCTCATTGAAGATAAAAGAGGTAACGCTTCCTCTCTCCTAAATTGCAAGTGTTGTGATTTGTCACTTATTCCACATCGCAATAGTTTGCCTTTTAGTGGATTTTTTAGACTTACGTTGAATGAGTCAAACAATTTATTAAAAAACAGAAGCAACTCTGCAGTGTCTTCAACATTGACTCCAATTTTTTTCTCGGAATCTGAAACCAAGGAAGAACTTTTACTGAAGTAAATATAACAATAAACAAAGATGTAAAATAGAATGAATATAAATAAAATGTTATAAAAACAAAAATTAAACTAGTTACCATCAATATGGTAAAAGGAAAATCATATATGTAATATACAGATTTTACCATTATATACCTACTTCTAATTCTTTCAAATAATATTATAACAAATAAGTTAATTGAGCTAATGTTTGTCTTATTCTATTCTATCCTATTGTTTTTTGCAATTTATGAATATATATACAATACACTGCAGGAAACTAAAATGTATGAGTTTCGGGATTTTAAAATAAAAAGTATACTTACCAATTTTACCAGCTAAATTTAGAGTTGAAGCTAATCTTTGGCTGAAAAGCTGCGTCGCATGTTTCACTTTCATTTTCTTCATTTTTTCCTCATATATATGCTCTACTTTTGAATGTGGCAATGCTCGTAGTCCATCAACAGCTTCTGATTCAGCATCACATTCATACAAACGTTTTATATGTTCCCACTTGGCTATTCGTTTTACATTATTTTTCAAGTAATGCAAATCTTTTTTCAGAAAATTGTTTCTCATGCCTTTTATAAGATGAGGTGGATCCAGTATTGGATATACTTTGAAATTACCAATTTCAAAAAATCCTTGTCTATATTCTTGATTAGTTCGTAAATAATGTTACTTGGTTTCACTCATCAACGCAGTAAAAACTGGCATATTGTATTGGTCACATATGCATGTAATTGGTTTTAAGGTCATTGTTAATAATTCTTGTAAAATTTGTTTTAATAAATTTTTCATAACTACTGGTTTTGCTCCACTTTTTCCCACAAAATGATAAGATATGGGTGACTTCCATTTATTTCTGATACCTCTAACCATGAAAACCAGAACATGATCAGCTATAACTTCAGTTTTTTCATTTTTGCCAGTTTCCTGAAATCCGTATATCGACCCACTCTTTTCATTAAAAGTAAGCGTAGGCATAATTGACATTTCGTCAAACATGACACCAATGTATTTGTCAGCTTCCTCCATTTTATCTACTCATGTTTTCAAATATTCAAAAATAAAGTTGGCCTAACGTCAATTCTAGATAATAGCCTGTTCACTGGGCAGAATGAATATTCTTGACAATAGTCGATAAGATCGAGGACTTTGCTTGTACAATGATATAGCCAACATTTTTTCCTCCATTGTAAAACGTCGTTGTTTTTTTGATTTTTTATTTTCCCTAATTTGACATTTAATGATCATTGCTGCCAAAGCATTTAGTTCTTCTATTTTTAATAACTCTGCTTGTTTGGAGCATTTTCCAGCATCAAAAAGTCTTTTTCTAATTGAATGTGTGCAGTTTCTCTCTATACTATATTTTTTGTGAAAATATTGCATTGCCCTATATAATTTATTGTATGGAGTTGTCTCATCAGGTTCTGTAAAATAAAAATAAAATTTCTGCAATTATAAGAAACTACTAAATTAATTAATTTAAACTACTAAATGTTACAGATGATTTGGTAAAATGTTTAAAACCGTTTGTGAATTCCTCGAAAATTTAAAATATTTTTACCATTTATATTTACTGTCCCATTACCATCAGAATTATGTAGGGAAGATTTCTGGATGTCTTCGATATGTGAAGATATTTCAGGGTCTGTATAAGGTTCCACAGAACTTGATGTTGATGGCAAGTTATAAATTTGCAATATATTTATGTTGCATGTAAAAACAAAAAGTAAATAAAAATACTTATATAGTTAAAGAATGGGTAGTCAGAATAGAAAGAGCATAATGGAAATGCCATATTAATCATTATCATTTATAAACATTTCTATTTAAAGTTTTCAGAACATCTAACATTACAAATAAAATAACTCACCTCCTAAATTTAATGTTGGTACTGAATTTGAATGCAGCCTATTTGACATGCTTGAAATACATTTTTCTTCGAAATGTTGGTGGCAGACTCTTTTTGAAGCATAAATTATTGCAGGATCCATATTAATTAAGGTGGTATTGTTGATTGCATCTACCCACTTTCTAAATCGGATTAAATCTGTTTTTGGATTAGGAAACCTATGCCTAATATCAGATGAACGTCTATTTTCGCCACAATCATGGACACAACACTTGATTGAAGTCATATTAAAAAAAAACTTATTAACAAACTAATATAACTTAATAAAAATATAACTACCGAAGAACAAATTAAACCTCTAAATAAACTTTAATTATTTATCAATTCAAAACGAACACTACAAAAATACAAGACTGCACCACTAGACTAGGATCTTCGTGACGATTCCTTTAACCTTTACCTTCAATTCGCAAAACATTCGATAAATTACGTGAAGCGTCAAATTTGCGACTTCTACAATTAGGAATGCAACTAAAATATTTATTTGGCCTTGACAATTCAAGTGAAACCACCGTGACAACTGCCACAACAGAAACTCTGCAGCCGAATGTTGTGGTGGTGGGAGATGCACTGCTGGAGCGGCAAAACGAGGATACCAATAATAGGCCAATTATTTGAGATTTAAAAAAAACTGTACGTAAATTTTACGTAGGTTGGCAATCTAGGGTTAGGTAGGGGAGAGCGAGTCACAGTGGCCACTTTTTTTCTCTTCTGCGAATACCTTCATTAATATGTAGTTTGCAGGATCATAATAAATAGAGTTTTTACTACCTATAAAGAATATATTTGAAAAAAAACAACCGATACATGAAATAAATAATAATGATTCTTTAAGAACATGAAAACTGGCCACTGTACGACACACGCGGGGAACAGTGGCCACATACATGGGGCACATTGGCACCCAAATAGAACTGATAAAAAACAGAATTGAGTAAGATAGAAATATAACATGTTATAGCCGCTATAGTCAATACCAAATCAATAAATGGTTTGTAGTTTGGAGGTACCTCCAGAATTTAAAGGTGGTGGGAGAACGGTAAACACTTATACACAACTTTCCCT
This sequence comes from Galeruca laticollis, assembly GCA_963921935.1. NCBI lineage: Eukaryota > Metazoa > Arthropoda > Insecta > Coleoptera > Chrysomelidae > Galeruca > Galeruca laticollis. Next base: position 178,421,292 of record OY998178.1, on the reverse strand, counting down.
AAAACATTAATTGAATATTCATTCAAGTCCGTACTGATATTATTGGCGTGACCAACAAAATAGTTTATGTTTTTTGTTTTTTTTTTGTTGTAAACTAAACTAAAACAAATGATTCAACAACAATTGCACTGCCAGAATTATCTTCAGAATTCTCGGATACATCATCCTTCGAAGCATTTGATAAGTCCAACATCTCATTTTCACTCCTGCTTGTGGATTCTTTAAGTTCCTAGTGGGTTTTTTCTTTTGCTTCCGATCACTTTTTTCCATATTTTTCTTTCGCTTTAAACTTTTCAGTCTCATTTTTTCCATGATTTCTTCTTCAAGTACTTGTTTTCTTCCTTTTTAGTTATATTTTTTAGTTCGGTATTGGTTTTCAGATAGGGTCGTAATATCTCTGGTGAGACAAAATTGGAGGCTAGCACATTATTATTTGCAGAATAAAATTTCCCTGGTGGAACAGGAGAACTCGTACTAAATGTACTGGTTGCTGGTATGGCTTCACCTACAGTAGTTGTTGGACGTATTATTTATTGGGAAAATACCTATTCTTTCAAAGGCAGATATGCAATTCTTTTGTGTAAAAGCAAGGGGATAGGCAATCCCTAACAGTTCAGCAATTTTGTATATTGTTATTCTTTTGCCAGGATTTGATGCTAGCCAGGATCTACATGTCTCATTATAGTAACGCTTCAGAGGACCGTATACACATTTGTCTAGAGGCTGCAACTTATGGCTTGTATGTGATGGTAGTGTAAAAAGAATAACTCCAGAATTCTTTGCCATCCTAATGACCTCAAAGGATACATGTGTTTCATGGTTATCCAATAACAGTAATACGGGGTCTTGTAATGGAGGCCTGGCATGCTTAATGGAATGATGCATCCAGTTCTAGAATATTTTAGACGTCATCCAGCCCGTCGGTGAAGCTGCCCCTACTGTCCCAATGGGAGCGTTATTAATCATGTTATATTGAAAATTGACTATTGGAAATATCAAAAGAGGCGGAATACAGTTTCCAAGAGCATTAGTTGTACCACACATGGTCACTAGAACGCCTCGTTCAGCGGAAATAATTTGACCAACTTGCCTCTGCAGTTGTTGAAGCTATTTCGTCAGTACTATAGATTCTGCTTGCATTCAAAGATGCGTATTTTTCATATAAATCCCATAAATCGTCATAGAACAACGGTTTTATCAGAAGCCATACATCTTGATATAGAAGTTGCTTCTGCCGTTCGTAGGATTCCTTTTCATGAACGCCGTGAATCATTCATTTCCAACAGATTGATCTCGTTGCCAACTTTCCGGAATATTCTTGTTGGTAGCCACTGCAAGGTCAAATGCCAGTTTTCTAGCAGCTTTTTATGGTAAACCATGGTGTAGTTTCCCAACATTTCTTTAGGTATTCACATAACTCCACCTTTTTTTCGTTAGTAAAAATCTTTCTGCATTCATAATTTGGCTTCATTTTTGGAAATTCTAGTTCATCCCGATTTATATTTATATCACGGCATTTTTTTAATATACCTACGTAATGTGATTCGTGCTATATTGTAACGAACTGCAGCCGCTTTTGTAGATAAACCTTCATCTAATACAGATCTAACAGCCGATTTCATATCGTTTTCATCTGCTAGACCAATAGTGCTTTTGCGTTTCCTGTTGCGTGGCATCGTCACAATCTGAAATAAATTAAAAAGTATGGGTCAGTCTTGAAAGAAAAGATGAAGGAGAAATGCTGAACACAAATCGACTAATTATGAGTACGGGGTACAGTGGCCACCAAAGTCTGATAGTGAGTAGTGGCCACTCTGTCCCAAATGACCCTGGGCACTGTGTACAAATCTAACCTCTAAACAAATTTCCTATCTTAAATTTTGTTCGCAAGTTTCTAGCTCCTAGCATGCGTTGGTTATTAGCCTAATGTATCAATATTAACCACGATATAACTAAGTAGTCAAAAATCACCTCAAATTGTAATGGTACAAAAAACAATATTCACCGGATTTTTACACGTGCTACACCATAGACGCAAAAATGCATTAAATCTAATTTGCGACAAATTTGGGAACTAACACATGACGGATACTGTTCTTTGCACAGTTTAGCAGCTTCCTGCTAGATGGCAACACATTGGCCACTGTTCCCTACTGGCCAATGTGACCCGCCCTCCCCTACAGTAAAGTTGCGCTGGATATTTGCTTTTGTATAGGGTAATTTCACAGTGATTAACCCTCCCTGGTCTTGGATATCATTTATGTTAATATTATATAATTTTTCTCTTCTGCGGGCACCAGATATCCTTAATATAATTGCTACCTAAAAATAATGCCTATCATTATACATATTTCACGGATAATCTAATCAATAAAAATGTACCTTATGAATTAAGAATTCCTGATCTTGTGTTTCGGTAAGAAATTTTAACATATCCTCGGGTGTAAAAATGCTAGTCTTTTTAGGCCTATAACCAACATTTTTTCGTTTAAGATAGGCGATTAAAGTGGAAAATTTGGATATATCATGCAGAAAGGCTGTTGATTTTATCATGGAATATTCAGCCCATACATTGCCAGGGTTGAGCATTTCTTTGAACAAATTATGCTTATAAACTTTTCTCATTAATGTACTCACTTTTATCTTGATACCACTTCTTGAAAATTCTGTATGTGTTTTCATACCGATATTCGGATTTTTCTGGAATTATGAATAAACATTCTTCTTGCCCTTCTTGTTATGTTTCATTCATTTCACTTTCCCCACTCTCAGTCATAGCTCAATTATAATATCGAATATTATCAATCAAAATGCAAACAATATGACAAATTAATATCTAAAGTGACAGCAGAGCATGCTTGGAGTACTGCAAAAGTGATGAATCGAAAATTTGAATTGAAACGTAGTATTCCTATCACTTAATTAATTAATTATTATTGATTCCGATCGTGCAAAAACTTGATAAGCATGTGGAACGTTAAGGGGTACCGATCTAAAACAATAATGGGAAACCTGAACGAATGTTTTCTATTTCTTGAATATATTTGCCTATCCATAAAAACAGCATATACGAAAAATCAGCCCTCAAATCGCAATATTTAATGTGTAATCGACAATAAAAGTATTGACCGCGATCTATTCGTTTTAAACGAAACGAAACGCGCGGTGTGGTCGTGACGTCAGACAGCTCGTTCGACAGCCATACATTAAATATCAAGTTTATATTTCTCTGGACTCCGTGAATAAGCAGATAAGTCCATGAAATGGCTAAAATGAGATATCTTCATGTTTATTTATTTGATATTGATCCCCAGCAAGTGAATAAGCAAATAAGTCAAAAGGTGTATTTTTGTGGCATCGACAGCTATGTGAATATTCAAACATCTTAATAAATTTTGACTTTTATAGTATAACTTAACTTGTCTTATTTAAGGCAGAATTTTTATTTTATTAATAAGCCGATAAGTCAACTTATCGGGTTATTCACGTCTGAACACGTAAGATCTGAATCGCACAAATACACTTATCTCATTATAGACGCCTTCCGATTTTTGCAAGACTTGTACATGTGTGTACATGTCTGTTTATTCACGCTTTTCAATTCAGTTTGTATTTTGACGTAATGTCAGCCACATGTAGTCTGATGAGTTTTGATAATACCGGTCGGTATTCTGTGTTTTAGAGTGCATATTTAATAATTTTTGTGATAAAACAAAGAGTTTTGTAACAATGCATAGAAGAACATCACATATTTTGTCTCTGTGCAAGAAACAACAAAGCGGTACAGGTGAGTTCCTAAAAAATTGCCCGTTGGCTGGCGACGCCCATGTTACTGTCATGTTGTTTCTTTACAGATCAACCAGATGTCGAAGAAGATAGCAGAAATCGTCAGTTCGTATTCCAGAATGAAATAACTTCGGAAATATCAATCTATCAGTGAAGTCGAGAATGGGTTTCAGCACAAAACTCACTCAAGCTCTGCAATGGAAATGTTGTAGAACATAATTCGGTAGCCCAGAAGGAGATAAGTTCTACAGACAACCAGGTGCCAACCTCTAACATAGACGTGAACAATTCAAATTTGTTTGACAATTTTGAAATACCAGTTATACAAGATCTTTCAAAAATGGAACACTATGCTCCTAACATTGACGGCAATATAAAAAATAATGTACTTGAAAATACTGATTTTTCTGCTTTCTGTGTTGACAGTACTACTTTGACAGATGGTTTTCTTCACATTGAAAAAGAGCAGGCTGAAGCTGCTGTGTATTCTGGAAAATCCTTAGTTGAACAAACTAATATTTCCACTGAAGAGTTCTCACTTGAAGAACAAATACTCGAAAAAGAGCACGAAGAACAGGATTTTTCTGACGACGATAGTTTAGTAGATCCAAATTTCGTTGCTGGAAATACGGATGCTTCTTTATCAGAAGAAGAAATTTTGCAACCGGTGGCCAAAAAGAGAAAGAACAAGAATGCCACAATGAATAATGAAGGTATAGGAACAGAAATTTGCCTAACTGTAAAAAAGGAAGGTCGATCAAGGAAATAAAGGGAAATGGCAAGACTTTTAAGAAATACTGGTAAAGAGTATGTAGATGAGAAGGGAAACACTGTTAAAGCTAGAATTATGAAACCACTTACCGATTGCAGAATGAAATGCAAGAATAGATTTTCAGATGAAATTAGACATACCCTCTTCAAAGAATATTGGAAGCTCGGTCAGCATGACAAAACAACTAACTTCTTGTCTTCCCTGATTTGCATTTTAGAAAAAAAGACTACTCGAGTAAGAACTTATTCTGATAGGGTTCGAAACTATTCATACAAGTACGAACTTTCAGTAAACGGAGTAAGAGAGCCAATTTGCAAAAAATGCTTTATTGATGTTTTCGGAGAAACAAACGCATTTGTAAATCAGATAATACTAAATAGGCAATTCTCCATATCCACCATAATTGAAAATGATCAAAGAGGACGAGATGCGCCAAAGAATAAATGGCCTGAGGAAGTTTTGGCTGATGTGGTGAAACACATTCAAAGCTTTCCTGTATATGAAAGTCATTACTGCCGACAGACGACATCAAAAAAGTATCTTCAGTCAGATTTAACTATTTCTAAAATTTATTCTCTTTATAAAGAGAGTAGAGAAAATTGTGTTTCACAAACAATCTATGCAAGAAATTTTCATAAACTTGGATTAGCATTCAAGAAACCACAAAAGGACACCTGTTACAAATGTGACACATTAAAAATGAAAATTATGTATGCAAATGAAGAAATGGCCAACTTGATCTTGGAACAACATAATCACCACATTTTGGCTAAAGAAGCTTATGAGTCAAAAGCAAATGACAAAAAAATTGCGAAAGAAGATAGATCAGCAGCTGTATTTGCTTTTGTTCTGCAGCAATGCTTACCCACTCCTTACCTTAAAACATAAATTTCATTTTACAGAAGGCAATTATGGACCTATAATCTCACCGTCCATAACTTAGTCACAAATTAAGCAACCTGCTATCTATGGGATGAATCTGTTTCGGGAAGAGGTGCGAATCAGGTAGCGTCTTGTCTATATCGTCATATTGTGGATATTCCTAGTGATGTGAGAAAAGTATGCTTTTACTCGGATACATGCGGGGGTCAGAATAAAAACACCCACGTAGCTGCTATGTTCATGGCAGTATTACGTGAAAAAAGTTCAATACAATCTAAGGATCACAAATTTCTGGTTCCTGGCCATACGCATATGGAATGCGATGTGGATCACTCAGTCATCGAAAAAGCAAAAAAAAGGACCACAATGAAAATAAATCACCCTTATGACTGGGTACAGCTAATAACGGGATGTAAAAGCACTAAACCATTTAAAGTAAAATTAATGGAATGCGATGATTTCTTAAATTAGACGTCGTGGTAAACAACTATCAGGTGCATTAACTGTTTCAAAAATACACAATGGACCTATTCCAATTAACAAAGAAAAAAAAAGGATATCATGGCAGAGATAAACAATTTCATCCATTCTATGAGAACTTAAAGGTGGCTGATGTTCCAGATACCGATCCAGATTTGATTGAGGTTGATCCCGATGAACTAATGTAAATTGATTATTTCCATCGATGAACTGATGTAAATTGATTATTTCCACGCTCATTACTATTGTTTGTCTCAGGTTTTAGTGTTGTATATTACCTTATATTATAAAAAATAATGTTCGTGAATAGCATACTATGTATGAAAATAAATATGTTTATTTCAAATATCTTGAGTTATCATTAAAAACTCAGTTGTGAGTAACCGGATAAGACGATTAAAATTGTAATTTGAAAACTAATATTTCAAAAATATGTTTCCAATGACAAATCTTATGCTCCAGAATGCAGAAATATTATCGAATATACAACAAATAGGTATTGCGATTTACCACAACTCTCCGAAATGTTTTTTGGCTCTCCTGAACAATTTCTCAAATTTGACTTATCTGTTAATTCACTGAGGCCAGAGATTTATTCCAGTTTGGCAGTATTTTGTGTTCTGTGCTTAGAATTTTGAGGCTGGGTTGCGATGTGAGAGTGAGTTTTGCTTAGATTTCGTTTCGATTTGTTCTTTAATGTTTATAATAGTGGAAGAAACTCAAAAACAATCCTACAAATACTGCATTGAGCTACTGTGTTCTAGCACAATGGTTAAAACGCACAATAAGTTATTTATACGTTTACAGGTTGGCAAATTAATTTTGACAGTTGACGATGCGCGAGAAAGCCATACAATTTGACAACGTTGTAAACGCAGTTACCGGGAAGAGCAGGCGACGTACATTCCGCATGCAAAGTTTTAAAGGTTGTGAGACTGCTTATACGTACGAGGGTAACACAATATTTTGAATTTGGATATAAAAATAATAAATTGTGGCACATGTATAATGCTATATAAAATCGAGTTTACAAAACAAAATAACATTATTGTGTTCTTTATTATTAATTAAATGAATAAGGAAATAAAAATCATCAGATTTTTTTACGAAAATTGGGTTTTTCTTTGTACTTTAATTACCCTTTATTATTTCATGTGATGTAAATAATAAATAATATATAGATTCCAAGAGACATAAACTTTCACCTTTACTTCAAATTAATGTCTTTTAAGTGGTCCCTTCATAATATTCGTCATTGAGGTTTATTTGTATATAAATTGGAAGATTTTGTAGATAAAGCGTACAATATGATAAGGGTTGTTAAACGACTTTCTAAATTTAACAATGGCTGTTTATTTGCGAGTATTAATATGAAATAATACTACCTTATTCTTTACAATTTTTTTCAAGACTGGCTAATCCGTACAAAACATTTAATTCTCCAAATCATAAAAATACGTACCAACACCAAAGATAAGGAAACTAGTTTTTCTGACTGACGAAACCCAAATGCTTAATTACTATATACAACATCTCCCTCTTTTATACCAACACTACCCCAATATTTCTTATCATAACAAAATTTCCTCAATAATAATTTAACCAAAAACTATAATTATTCATTAAAGCCATAGTGTTCCGGTTTTACAATTTTGCTACGACGACGTAAGTTCCTTCCGGAGTTATCTCCTTCTTTTCCTACCTCGTCAATTTCTACACTCACACCACTATTTTCATTTGACTCATTAGTATCAAGAAACGTACTTCCCTCAATGTCACACTACAAGTAATTTCATGTTTTAATTTCAATTGATCAGAGTGTCTTTTCCAATTCATACCACTATCAGTCTTAACCATGTACGTTCTCCGACCCAACACCTCTGTAATTATGCCCGGACACCAAGGCGAACTAGAATCTAGTCGAAAATCTTTTATCCATACCTTATCATTTATTTCGAAAACAATATCATTTACGCGAAACGAAAAATTTTGTTGTTGTCGTTCTTGATTTGATTTTATTATTTCCACGGTTGAAGGCATGAGTAAGTCAAATTTGGTTCTTAATCCTCGGCCAAAAAGCATTTTTGCAGGTGATTCGCCTGTTGTGGTATGCGGCGTATTCCGAAATTGAAACAAAAATCTCTGCAATATCAGATTTAATTCTAATATAGGATTTTCGTACTTAGATTTTAAAATGGCATTTTTTAAAATCTTTACTGCACTTTCCGCTTGCCCGTTTGTAGGAGGATGATAAGGAGCCCCCTTGAACTAAAAATGTTTGGAATTCTTCTGATGTGAAAGTTCGACCGTTATCAGTGCTCTCTCGGCAACCCAAATCTACTAAAAACTTCCCTAAATACTTCAATTTTTCTAGATGCCGATAAATGTTTTACCTCAAAGACTTCCAACCATTTAGATGTCGCGTCCTGAATCACTAAAAATGTATTTCCATGGATTGGCCCAAAAAAATCAGCATGTAAACTTGTCCACACCTCTTTGGGCCACTCCCATACAACCAATGAATTATTTTGTGGATTAGAGCTGTATGCATTACAAGCCTCACAACTTTTAGCCAACAATTCAATATCAGCATTTAAAGAAGGCCACCAAAAAAAGAATCGAGCCAAAGCTTTCATTTTTACTACCCCCATATGGGATTTATGTAGTTCATCTAATATTTGACCATAAAATTTTTCAGGTATAATAAGACGGTATCCCCATAATAAACAGTTTTTTTCGGTTGATATTTCATTTTTATGCAAAAAATATGGCTTTATTTCTGAAGAAGGACACTCTGCTGGCCCATTTTGTACGTAGAACATGATTTTAGTTAAAAGTGGATCAGAGTTAGTTTCATTTTTAATCTTTTTAAAATTCAGTGGAATTTGTGATTCTTAAATATAATTCAAAAATGAAACTTTAGGATTGATACTTAAATTAAGAATACTTTCCTGTCCATTAAAAAAAATATTCCTTTCCGGTAATCTCAAAAACAATCTGCTATATTTTTCGAAGAAGGCACAAATTTAATTTCATAATCAAAAGCAGAAAGTATGTGAGCCCATCTATGCAAACGGTTCGCGGCAAAAATTGGTAAACCCCTTTTGCTTCCAAAAATTGCTAAAAGAGGTTTGTGATCCGAAAATAAATAAAATTTTCTTCCATATATATATTGGAAAAACTTTTTAACCCCAAATATAATTGCGGCTGCTTCCTTTTCAATCTGTGAATAATTTTGTTCCGCAGAATTTAAAACACGAGATGCAAATGCAATAGGTCGTTCAAACCCATCATCGAATATATTACTAAGAGTGGCACCTAAAGCAAAACTAGAAGCATCTACCATTAATTTTATCTGTTTTCTTGGGTCAAAATGTGACAATACCGATGAGGACGATAATAACTTTTAATAGCCTCAAAGATATGTCTGCAATCATTTCCCCAGTGCCATTCAACGTCCTTTTTTAGTAAGTTATTTAAAGGTTTTAAAATGTGTGAGACATTCGGTATAAACCGGGAATAAAAATTTACCATCCCTAAAAATGATTTAAGTTCGATCGTTGACCTCGGAGTTCCAACATTTTTGATTGCAGAAATTCTTTCATCCGACGTATGTTGCCCTTCCTTATCAATCACGTGCCCTAAATATTTTACCGAATCTTGAAATAAAAAACATTTTTCTTTTTTTATTTTAAGACCACATTCTCGCTATATTTGGAAAATATTTTCCAATCAATCCAAGTGCTCCTGATCATCCTTCCCCATAATAAGAATATCATTTAGAAAACATACTACCCCTGGAATTAAAAACAGTTGTTCCATAATATTCTGAAAAATGGATGGATCCGTTTTTATACCATAGGGTAAGCGCGTGTATGAGAACATACATTTATGTGTTGTTACCGTAACAAGCTTTTGAGATTCCTCTGTCAGTAGAACTTGTTGATATGCTTCAGATAAGTCAATTTTTGACCCTTTTGAAGTTGAGAAAAAAGATATTCAATACGAGGTAGGGGAAAGTGTTGTGTTACTTAGTGTGAATTTAAAGTAATTTTAAAATCTCCGCACAGTCTTACGGAACCATTTGGTTTTAGGATAGGAACAACAGGCGTAGCCCATTCTGAAAATTGAGTAGGTTTTAAAACTCCATTGGCTACTAATCTATCTATCTCGGTTTCTATTTTTGGTTTTAATGCGAAAGGAACTGGTCTGGGTTTGCAAAATTTGGGAATAGTACCTTCTTTTAATTTTAAAGAAATTTTAAATTTATTAAAACAACCAAAATTTGGCTCTAAAATTTCTTGATAAGTTTCAAGCAATTTTTGAAGTCTTGTCGGAAAACTTACCTTTTTGTGTGCAATATTATTTAACAAATTTGTATTTGTTAGTTTACAAATACCTAAACCTAACATTTTCAATCCATTTCTGTCTATGAGGAGTGGTCCCCCATTTCTAATAACATAAGTTTTTAATATATAAGATTTATTTTCAAATATTATATGAAGTTTTGAAAATCCTAAGGGTTCAATAGTCATACCAATATAATCTCTAAGCGATAAATCATTTTTTCCTAAATTTAAACCCTTAAAATGTTTACGATACATTGTTTCAGAAATGGCCGAATGTGCGAAACCAGAGTCCGCTTCAAAATGCATAGGGGTGCTTTCCACGGTTAGTTTTATAAAAGTCGGCTCAATACTTTGTGAAGAATCGTCACCCTCTATATTATTTATATCCCTTACATTAAAAATGGGCTCAGTTTCATCAAAATTATCCAAATCGCTTGAACATTGTTTATCATTATCAATATTATTTTACGCGAAAAAATTGTGCTTATTTTTTTTAAATTGAGGTGCTAAATGACCCTTAACGCCGCATCTATAACAAGTGCAACCTTTGAAAGCACAATCACTAGCGAGGTGATTGCCTCTACCGCACACAAAACATTTTTTTTGGTACTGATTAAAAGGTGATTCACTTACCGAGAAGTTTCTTCTGTTACCTTTATTTCCCATTCGAGATGTAGAAGGTCGATCAATACCACTCGACCTATCTGTTTGTTGAACTCTTTTTTGTTGATGAAAATTCAACTCATCTTCTTGTTTAATGTGAACGCCCGCTACTGACTACCTGTCAGAATGTTCCTTTAAAGCTGACTCCTTCGATAACGCTACTTTCATCATCCCGTTCAACGTTGTAGCACTTTTTGAGGCATATTCTTCAAAAAGACGGTCCATAATTTTATCATCATTCATACCAATGGTAAAATTATCTCGCATAACTACTTCCAGTTCCTTTCCAAATTTACAATTGGATGCTAACTTTTTAACCCGGGCTGACCAATCGGAGACATTTTCATTATTATCTCTCCGTGCTGAATAAAACTTCAACCTTTCGGCAAACCATGATTTTACCGGTACGCAATGTTCACTTAGTAATAGTGTTTTAAATGAAACTCACGGTTTCTAGTTAATTCCACAATATAATAAAAGTTATTGAAAATTCTAAAAAATTGACATTTGTTTTGATAAATCAATATCATGGATCATGGATGATATTGATTTATTGGAACAAATGTCAATTTTTTAGAATTTTCAATAACTTTTATTATATTGTGGAACTAACTGGAAACCGTAAGTTTCATTTAAAACACTATTATGAGCAGATTCCACGAAGTAAGGGTCGAGACAGTTAATTTCACTTAGTAACGTTACTAGCTCATCAAATGATTTATCTGCAGGTGAACTTGGAACACATAAATTTCGTACTAGTACATAACAACTCTCCGATAATGTGTTTAATAATATCGCTTTTTTCTTTTCTGCTTCCTCAATATCATTTGCTATAAAAAATTGGTTCACTCTTTCATTAAATACCGAAAATTTGGAATCTTTGTGATCAAATTCTGTTAAAGTTCCTAAAAAGGCTAGCATTTTCAACACGAAATCATAACCACATACCAAAACTAAACAATTTTACTTGTTAATTCGACACAAATCCTCGTCGCCACTGTTTATTTGCGAGTATTAATTAATATGAAATAACACTACCTTATTCTTTACAATTTATTTTAAGACTGGCTAATAAGTACAAAACATTTAATTCCCCAAATCATAAAAAAACGTACCAACACCAAAGATAATGAAACTAGTTTTTCTGACTGTCGAAACCCAAATGCTTAATTACTATATACAACAATGGCCAACAATTTTTGCTATCTGTTCGTAGTAATAGTTAGTGATATACCTACCTGTTAAGCTTCCTAGAATTGTTATTCTTAATAATATGTAGTAGATAATAATGTAAAAATTCGGGTTTATACATAAAATTTGAAAAACAAATTGGGGAAATCGCCTTTAGAGATGGTCTGATAAGTATACTAATAATATAAATCAAATATTAAAGCTTTTTTGTGGTAGATATTTTTCTACTTTCATATGTAAATTTTTGGGTTTTTTGCAAATATTTACTATGAAATAAGAACATCCCTTAATAGTTTTTACAGAGTTAGGACTGGCAAAACAAAAAAAATCTTGGTATGTACGAAAATCGATTTGAAAAATTTATTATCGAGTGTAAATTTGTTATAATTACTTTTGTTTAAAAATTTATTGCAATAATTAAAACTTACCTTTGTTAATGGAATCGTCGACTTGCTATTGTTTGCCACTTCGGTCATGAAATTTAAAACATTCATAATTATTGCACGACACTGCTCACTGAACTTTTTATTAACAGCTTCACTGTCTGGAGTCGCCTTAACAAGTTAGTATTGCACAACCCCGGTAATCACACTTTTCTCTGAACTGTTCTGTCGCAACGAAGCTTACGAATTCTGCCAGCGAAGTGAGCTCTTGCAATCCGCATACGTCTTTGCTAAGGCTCATCGAAAGTTGCCAAACTTCCGACTGCCATCATTAATTTGCCAACCTGTACCACAAGATAAAAGCCGTCGTTTAAAATGGCTGAAGGCGTGCAGAAGAAGTGATAAAGATATTAATGAGAAGACTACTGCCCACGTTTGTGAAGATCATTTCAATGTAAGTGTAAAAAAACATACTTGATGTGTGTATAACAGATATACATATATTTTCAGTTTATGCTTGTTTTTCTGCTGAATAATAGTACTAAATAATAACCATAAACATATTACTTTCGTTTAAATTCTCTTTTTGCCTATGCATTATTAATTATTATTTGTTTATATATTTTAGCTTAGTGAACTGAAGGAACTTAATGAACAAAAGAAAAACGACAGTTAAACTCGAATCATCGAGATGAGTGGTCGTTCTGAAGACGAGTTCAGCAATAGTGTGTATAATTAAAATCAAATTAAGGTAATTAGTGTAAAAACAGGTGAGAGAATCGATTCCAATATTTATTTAGCTGGGAATTTATTAAAATAATATGATAGAATACCAATATATTCTTCCCACATAAAAGTACTGTTGCCACATCCAAATTAAAAATTTTTGAAAAAAACCGCACAGTGATGGCTTCCAACTACGGGAGCGCATCAAATTCTACAACAACTAGTCAACGTCAATATTCTCAAATTGTTAACTCTGATATGTTTCCAAAAAAAGAACAAGCGATCGTATTAAATGTTAATGACAATCTCACTCTCGGAGACTATGTGGAAGTCGTAGTAAGTATTGTTGGCTCCAAAGAATATACTTTAAATATAAAACAGCACCAAGTAGAAGTTCGACGACTAATTACTCCAGCAAAGCAAATCATGTTATCAAACGTCTGTGTAATCACATGACATATTAGCAGCAGAAATCCTAAAAATAGGTTTTCCAAAAGTATCTCCAATGTCATTCCTTCGTGCAAGTCTGTAAGGAAACGAATACGCTCACATCCTGAGTTTTCGACGTCAAATCTATGTAGTTCCAAACGATGACATAAGTCTACCGCCCTCACTGGTCATTACATTTGAAGATACAACATATAGAGTGTTACGATTCGTCCACTTCTCAACGAAGTCAACACTAATTAACTAAATTAAAACTCTTAATATCAAAAACTATAGAAGATGTGATCTGCATACAAGAAACTAACTTCAAAGATAACAAATACTACGCACTAAGAGGTTACGAATGCGTCCACAAAAATAGAGAGTCTGACAAAGCTATTGGAGAAGTGGCTATTTATATTAAAAATAATTTTACCTAGAAAAATATACAAATTACATCCGAACTAGAGGTAGTTGCAATTAACATACAATACTATGAGAAGAATTTGAACATTATTAATATGTATATTACATCTAACAAAAAATTCACTTCACAAAGCTTACAAGAAATAACCAACCAAGTAAATGGCACAAAAATAATAGTAGGGGATTTCGATGCACATAATACAGCGTGGGGACCCAAGACTACAGAGAAAAGAGGGAGAGAAATAGAAAACTTTACAAACACAAACAGTCTCATAATAATTAAATCTGGAGCGGGTACAAGATTAAATCCACTAACAGGAGAATTATCTCCTATTGACCTAACTATTTGTGACGCACAAATTGCACCAAACCTGAGTCAAACTCATACGTATATGGAAGCAACCACCTAACTATAAGCATAGAATTTCATTCCAGAAAGGACAAGAACGATCAACTTAACTCAATGGAAAAATGGAATTTGAGAAAGAAATATTCCATAAATTGATAAGATTGAAGATAACATTGACGATATAATGAATGTACTTACCGATACCATTACACAAGCAGCAGAACTACATATTGGGTATAAAAAACCACTTAAAACGAAAATTCCAGTACCTTGGTGGACACCACAATGCGAAGAAGCTATTAAAGCTAGCAAAAGAGCGTTATATAAGATAAAAAAGAACAAAAAACAAACTAACTTAGATGAGTTTAAAAGACTCGGAGCAAGAGCAAGATACGTCACTAAGAAAGCTAAAAAGGACTCTTGGAAATCATTTATCTCAATAATCACTCCGAATATTTCAAACTCCGAGATAGTTCCGAGATAGTTTATCTCACAATACTGAAATTATCTCTAATAATGCACTTATAACACAAGCATTTCCTGGAAAATTCTCTAGAATATCAAGTGATGAAAACTACGAACCATAATTTAGGGAATATAAACGCGATACAGAACAAAGAATACAATTAAATCATACTACAGGTCAAAGCTACCCATTAAATGTGCAAATCGATAGGGAAGTATTAGAAGAGGTGCTGAAACAATGGAGCGATAAATCCAGCCCGGGACCTGACAAAATCCACTACACCTTTTTAAAAAACCTCCCAATAACTGGTATTTGCTACAGACATACAATAAAATTTACTTAGATCACAAATTTCCAAAATAATGGTCAGAAGCTATCAATACCCATGCCACACAAACCAAAGAACTTAGTAACGTCTTACAGACCAATATCCCGTGTACAATGTGCAACGTTTCAAGAAGATATTAAATCGCAGGTTAATGTAGCATCTGAAAAAACATAACCTTATATCGATACACCAAAACGGATTTTGAAAAAATAAGTCAGCAAACGATAGCATTATTAACCTGGAATCCGAGATACACATTGCATTTGCTAAGGGTCAGACACTGCTAGGTGTATTTATGGATCTTGAAAAAGCTTACAACTTAACCTGGCAACATGAAATTCTACAAACACTGGTAGATTGGAACATTAATGGAAATATAACAGCATTTATCGAAAAAAATTTGACACAACGTAATTTTGTAGTCAAAACAAATTGTGAATTATCTACCAAAAGAAAACTAGAGAATGGAATTCCCCAAGGATCTTCCTTAAGCACAATATTATTTCTTGTCGCCATAAATGACTTCACATCTCCGCTACGTGTAAGCTTATACGCTGACGATATTGTAATATACGGAAAAGGTAAAAATATTAAAACATTGCTATCCCTAATTCAAAATGTATGAATGGAAAATCAAGTCTGGCTTCAAAATATCTCACGAAAAAACAAAATGTGTCTTATTTGCACGAAGAGCCCAGAAAGAATACCCGGAATTGACCATAGGCAAACAGCAAACTCAGTTTCATGAAAGATATCAAAAATTTTGAAAATAATTTTTGATGATAAACTTAACTGCAAAAACACTTTGACTATCTTAAACAAAACAGTATGCAAAGGTTCAACATATTAAAAATCCTACCAGATCAAAAATGGGGAGCAGATATAAACAGCTTACTTAACATTTACAAAAGTACCATTAGATCTAAAATAGAATATTGAGCCATGGCATTCCAAACCGATAAAAAAGGTTATATAAAAACTGTGGAAATAACTTCAAATAAAGCACTTAGAATAATAATTGGTGCGTTCCCAACAACCCTCATAGACAGTCTCTATCAACTTCTTGGAGAAATGCCATTTACATATAGAGTTCAACATTTATCTTTATCTTACTCGAGAAAAATTTTGGCCCTTACTAACCACCCTTACCATTACACCACCTTTTTACAACACAGTTAAAACGTATATGGCAGAAATCAACTACAGTTTTCCTGAAATAATTCCTATAAACAGCTATAATTTTGCCCTGTATTCTCTCACCTACCTCCGTAATCACAGAACTTTCCAAATTCAATAAAAAAGAAACACATCCTTCTCTAGTGAAAAACGAATCCAATAGAATATGTGGAATTTACAAACCGTCAGAAGTTTTATTCACTGATGCTTCAAGAAATGAATCAAATCGTTCAGTAGGCCCATCAGTAGTTATAGCTACTAATACACAAAAATTCCGGCGACCAGAGGAGTGTAGTGTATATACAGGAAAAGTGTTCGCCGTTCATCAAGCTTTAGTTTACATAATGAGTAACCCAAAACCAAAATATGCAATCTGTACTGACTAGTTAAGTGCCATAAATCGATTCGACAAATTTATGCAAGCAACCCTTTAGTGCAACAAATCCAACAATTTTTCTACCAATTATTTACGCTAGAAGTAAAAGTCACACTTATCTACGTCCCCTCACATGTAGGAATCGACGGCAACGAGTCAGCTGATACAGCTGCCCAAGAAGCAACATCGTTAGAAATCGAATGATCTCAAATTTAATTAGGAAAAAAGTGCAAACAGAATGGAATAATGATCAAAATAGCCTCAAAAGCATTAAATCGCAATTCACTGACCGACTAATATTAACACCCAGCCGGTTAGAACAAATTAAAATATCAAGACTAAGACTTGGCCACACTCGTATAATGCACGGTTATAGAATATCTAAAGAAGAACCCCCCAAATGTAACAAGTGCAATGTAAGACTGTCCATTAAACACATCCTTGGTGTATGTCCAGAATTTCGAGAGAAAAGACAAGAGAACAGAATCTCCACAGATATTAGTGAAAATCTAAAAACTCTGGAGCAAATACAAAAAACAATACAGTACCTAAAAGACATTAAACTCTAAATTATATCTAGTGAATATTACGGGAATACTTAGTGAATGTAATGTTGTACTTTACTATGTAGTAGAATGATATTGTAAGTGCTAATGACCCTTAGCGGTCGAAGCACATCTTCGCAAATAAAAAAGAAAAACGAATTTAATAATCTATCAATGAATTTTACATTAACCAAATTGCAAAATAGACCTAGGTTATATGTGGGATTACCAGAATATGCATACTATACATTTCAATTATTAGAAAAATATTGCAAAATAAACACTATGTATTTATTTCTAACTTTGAAAAAAGCTGTACTGGACTTTCATTTATAATGCTAGTAGATGATTTTGGCACAACTGAGAGTTTCGATTCAAAAATGTATAGTTCAGCCTCAAGTCTTATCTGTAAAATCAAATTTACCATTAGCTTTCCGAACTCGATACAGTAATGTCCTATGTACTATTGATTGTTTAGAAATGGAGATAGAGAAACCAACAGATGCAATGAAACAATCTTAGACGTGGTCAGAATATAAAAAATGAAATACACTTAAATATTTAATGTCTTGTATACCTGATGGTACCATAAATTATTTACGTCACGTGACTGATACGACATCAACCATATGCATTTTAATCAAAACAATACGAAAAACTCTTGTATCGAGTGTCGCTCTTTTTCTGTTATTAGAAGAAGAGAGTACCAACATAATATGTGTTGAATAATATCGTCAACTAAGTCACGTCATGGAAAACCTTCACCGTCCGTTTCTACTGTATATTGCATCCTAGTGTTACTGTCATGGCAGACATGGGATTCAAACATATTGAAAATTTACTTGTGTTGTTTTATTCAGATAAAATTATGAAAATATTATATGGTCTGATCAACTTACAATCAGGAATAATTTCAGAGCGACAACTTTTTTCGTCTTTTTTAGTCTAATATAAAATTATGAAAAAATGATTGATTTTAAAAAAGTTTTCAAATAATTATGACTTCTTTGAACATATTATTTCATTATAGTATATTTCACTATTTGTAACGTTTGTTGTAAAAATATAATCTCTGTGTATATAAAAAGTCTAAAAGTAACATGAGAATAATATTACAATGTATACAACATTTTAAAGAGTTAAGTTCAGCTGCTTTTAAATATGATCAAAAAACATAAAATAGGTTACACCATAGACAACAACAATACTGTAAGTCATCTACTTCACATGGATGATCTCAAGATCTTCGTCAAAAATTAAGAGGAGCTGAAACAAGAGACTAATATAGTAAAGACATTGAGTGACGACATCGAAATGGAGTTCGGTCTGGATAATTGTGCTTCCGTAGTTTTCAAATATGGGAAAAGAGCCAACAATCAAAATACTTTATTGTATGAAAACCAGTCTATCGAAGACGTTGAACAAAAGCTGGCTTACAAATACCTATGAGTTGATGAAGGCAACGGGATCCAACACGATGTTATGAAGGAGAAGATTACTCAAGAGTATTACCGACGTGTCCGATTAGTACTTAGGAGCAAACTTAACGCCAAAAACAAGTTCAGTGCCTTCCTACAGCTTTGGGATAATAAACTGGACAACAATAGAAATTGAGAAGATGGATAGAAATACCAGAAAACTGCTAACAATGCATGGCATGCATCACCCGAAAGCTGATGCCGATCGCTTATACATCAATAGGCGTAATGGAGGTCGAGGACCGATTGAGCTCGAATCTGCGCTTAATACCGTCATCGTTGGCTTTAGCAACTACATTAATCAAAGTGAAGATAAGCTCATGAAAATGGTTGAAAAACACGACGTCGTTAAACGTAAGTACTCCTTAACAAAAACCGCAAGGAAAATTTGCACGCGCTCTAATGTGGCTGAGCAAGAATCACAGACCGAAACGCGAGAGAAATCGAATCCAGCTTGTCAAGAAAAAAACACTTCATGGACAGTTTCTCAAACGTCTGAGCGAGCCATTCATAGACAATGAAGCTAGTTTGGCATGGCTACAAAACCCAACGCTAAAAGAAGAGACGGAGAGTTTGATTATTGCGGCACAGGACCAAGCCCTAAACACCAGACACCATCAACGGAGAATCCTTCAGCGTCAAGTAGAGAGCGAATGCAGAATCTGTGGAGAAGACGAAGAAACGGTAAGCCACATTATATCCAGCTGCTCCACATTAGCTGCTGCAAACTATATGGAACGACACAATAAAGTTGCCAGCTATGTTCATTGGATGATCTGTAAACAGCTAGGGATCACAGCGTCCAATGGTATCAACACACTCCGCGACCTGTAGTTAACAACAACGAGTGCAACATCATGTGGGACAAGGAAGTGGGATTTAACTATCGAAGCAAATCTGCCCGATATCATTGTCCATGATTGAATAGATAAAACGTGTTTGTTTATTGATATTTCTGAACCAGCAGACCATAACATCCAGAAAAAATGAAACGAAAAAATCTCCAAATACACGGGACTGGGCAACGATATCAGCAGGTCATGGAAAGACAAAGACGAAAATAATCCCAGTTGTAATTGGAGCTTTAGGTACTGTCAGCAAGGGACTACGGAAGCATCTGGAACAAATACCAAGAACGCCCAGTGCCTTTGAAAGGCAAAAGATCGCACTGTGTGGGACCGCACGCATGTTATGGAGAACACTCCAGTAACTGCTCCCAAGGACCTAAGGATCCCGGATCAATACCAAGGAAACCTGGGCCCACGATGAATAATAATAACAATAATTGAATGTTCAGTTTTAAATATAATAAAGCTGGGTTAAAAGCAGTAAATCAACATTTCTCTGAAAGTGTTAACAGCTTAAAAAAGCAGGCAGCGGAAATGTTACAACAAAGTTGCTTCAAATTTCCCATAATGGAAACTGGATCGGAACTAGTCAAGATTCCTGATGTAGACACAGGATGTTTAGCTCATCGTAATGTTTTGGCTGTATTATCTGAAAAAGAGGATTTGTCCTAAATTCGTACATCAACTAGCGTTTTAGAAAAACTATACGCAAGAAATGAATTTCAGGTTGTTAATTGATTTAATAAAATTGGATTAAAAAATGTTTATTATTATTTTTCTTTTACAGCCTCCGCAAACAAATATATTGACATCATCAGATGTATGTCATCATAAAAAAATAGTTTGCGAACAATTGCAGAAAAAGAATTCTCAGGATTTGTAATAAACTAGATTAGTGGAGAGGACTGTTGAGTTTGTCGTTCACTACTGCACCTAAGTGGATGTGTTGTTTGTTTTTCTTCGATAAGGTTGTGGGAAGAAGGACCAGTCGTAATTATAATAATAATAGAGCAACAAGAATGTCTACAGCGAGTCGATAGTTGGTTACAGTTTTCTAATAGATACTAAATGCTCGTGTGGTAGATATGTAAATTTTTCCGCTAATACTCGAAGAAGTCCCCTAGTTTGATGAGGCCAATAGATCAATCTCACCGGTTGTGGCGAAAGTTTTGTCTGCTAACTTGTTTACAATCGGCGAAGGTATTGTTACGTGATCTACATTTAACTTCACTTGGGGGATAGTTGTAGTAATTTTTTCAAGCACAGCGCAAGAGATTTCGAACTTCTTCGAGGGGTCAACATTTGAGTGTAGCACTATGTCCAACATTTCGTTAGACACAGTATTAGTTTCAGATGTCTTTTGTGACAAAGGGAGCATGACCTTTATGACAAACAGATATCAGCACTGTATCTAGTGCCTAAGTAATTTACACACAGTCTTTTGTTTTTAGCAGATTATTTCGACTAGTTAAAGGTAATGATGCAAATTTTTGCAGGTATATATTTTATGCGCAGTGTCTGAACACATAACGCACCCGTCAATGTTTTGATTTAGGTTATGCGAATTGTTTTTAAGATAAGATCATTGATTGTTCAATTTTTGTTGAATTTTGGTTGGGATTGTGAGTGAAAGGCTACTTTACTTTGAGTCCTTTTGTGCGAAAATGAGTTTTGTAACGTTTGTGATTGGCTTGTTTTACAAGCGGAATTGTAGCGAATTTCAATTTCATCTTTAAGAAATTGTTGAAATTAATTGACTGTTGGTAAGACGTCCCTGTTCCTGCATTTTTCAAATTCATTTTTGAAACCATTATCTGATTTCTGTTGATAAAGATAAGTTATTAATGCCTCTAATAAGACTTTGTGATCAAGTTCAAGATTCTGTAAGAATGTCCAGTTACGCCTACAAATTGTAGCAAAATTTGAAAGTTCGATAGGATTGTGCTTATTTAACTGTGGTATGTTCAATAATCAGGAGAAATATACATGTACAATTTTTGTTTTGTTCTCATAAGTTTCTCTTAACAAGTTCATAGCTACATGCAAATTTCTATAGTTCACGTGTAATACATCTACAATACGTAAGGCATCACTTTCCAGATACCTTTTTACATAATAAAATTTCTCAGCATCTGATTTTAGTTGTGGATTTTCGAGGACACTAGTTTTGAACAGATTTTAGAAAATCTCCCATTCAGTATGATTCCCTGAAAACATTTTTATTCTTATTATAGGTAGTATACTACCTGAGTTGTTGTTTGGTTCTATTGGGTTTTCCCTAACTGACTCTACACGGCTACTTTCAGGTATAGTTAATTTTTTAATCGCTCTAGATTTCTTTTTCATTCTTCTTAGGTGGGTGAATTTCACACGCGACTTTCTCAATTACAAGGCTCAAATCGAACAAACTCCCATCAGTTTTGAAGATACACTCGATAACCCTTTAAATCATCCTATCACCATAGAAGAACTTGACAGCTCCTTAGACAAAATGAAAAATTCTAGTCCAGGTCCAGACAATATTCCAGTCATATTTCTCAAATATCTACCACCTTCAGCAAGGCGGCATCTACTGAAACTTTTCAACATGATATGGGAAGACAAAGTATTTCCTTCTTTATGGTCTGAAGCTATTATTCTACCATTTTTGAAATCTAAAAAACCCAAACAAGAAGCCAACTCGTACAGACCAATATCTCTAACTTGCTCAATGGGAAAATTGCTAGAGAAAATTGTCAACCAAAGACTCATGTGGCATCTCGAAACTTCTAACCTCCTAATCAAAGAACAAACTGGATTTAGACCAAACCGCTCAACTCTGGACAATATTGTGGATTTGGAAAGTGAGATCAATGAGGCTTTTGCCACCAAACAGGTATGCGTAGCCATTCTCTTTGATATCTCAAAAGCATTTGATACCTGCTGGACTCCAAACATCCTGATGCAACTACAAAGATGGAATATCACAGGAAATTGCCTAGCTTTTATCAACAACTTTCTTGCCAACAGAACATTCAAAGTTCGGGTTGATGACGAACTATCTGATACTTACCGCCAAGCAAATGGAACCCCACAAGGCTCAGTTATCAGCCCTACTTAATTTTGATTGCCATTAACAACATTCTTAACAATTTAAAAAAACCACTGAAAGCAAGAGTTTTCGCAGATGACCTAGTGGTTTACATAAAAGGAAAAAATATAAATACAATATCTCTATTTATGCAACAATTCATCACAAATTTGGAACTATGGTCACGTCAATCCGGCTTCAGGTTTTCTGTTACCAAAACAACAGGTGTGGTATTTAGCAGGAAACGTTCATATACTACTCCAAAATTGAAGCTTTATAACCAAAATATTAACTTCAAAACATCAGCAAAATTTCTAGGAATGATCTTTGACCATAAGCTTACCTGGAAAGATCACATAGAGAAGTTGGTCCAAACATGTATGCAGCGGCTTAATATAATAAAAAGCCTAGGAAATATAAATTGGGGATCAGACCAAGCAACGCTACTGCTTATATATAAAACGCTCATCAGGTCAAAAATAGATTACGGCTCCCTATCTTATGCATCTGCCAGAAAAACTGTACTTCGCAAACTTGATGTTATCCATAATACAGCATTAAGAATAGCTTCAGGCTCGTTTACAACATCCCCTAATACCAGCAGCCAAAGTCTTCTTGGCGAACCATCATTAAGTTACAGACGCTCTATATTGAGTTTGAATTACGCGGCTGCTATATCCACTAATGCTGAAAAACCAGTTTACAGTAACACATTCAACAACAGATATAGGGATCTTTTTGATAAAAAACCGCATCTATCTAAGCCATTTTACGCCAGAGTTAGAGAACTTTTTCAGAAGTTTAATTTAGAGCTCCCAACAATGTTTCCATCCACTGTCGAACATCCAGCTCCGTGGACAGTTTCTACCCCTCGCTGCCGTACTAATCTGACTGGGCTTGATAGGGATACAAATCGCCATGAAATCTTCGCAGAACTCAACAAGATACTGCATGACTACAATGGCTTTAACTTAGTCTACACGGATGCTTCGAAATCGAAGGCTGGAGTGGGTGCTGCAATAGTGACTACAACTGAATCTTACAGCATAAAATTCTCCCCTCACACTAGCACATTTACGGCAGAACTCTATGCTATCTTTCATGCCCTTGAAGTAATTACCTCCTTTCCAAATCCCAAAACCCTAATTTTAACTGATTCCTTAAGTAGCATTCATTCCTTGAAACATCCTTATCCCAAGCACCCAATACTACAATCAATTAAATCACAGCTTCATAATATCCAGAACAACAATAAATCTGTCGATTTCATGTGGATTCCTGCTCACATTGGCATCAGAGGCAACGATGAAGCGGACCTATGTGCGCGTAACGCAATCGTAAACGTTAATGCCGAACTCATAACAAAGTGCGTGGTGAGTGACTTGAGAACACTTATTCGGGAAAAAGTTTATAACCACTGGCAACAAGACTGGCAGCGATCGCAAGACAAACTTCGCGAATTTAAGTCAACAGTGACGCGGTGGAAGCATCCAACCACAACACGCAGAGCACAAGTGATTGTCACTAGACTCAGAATAGGGCATTGCAAATTTACGCATACTTATCTTTTCAATAAAGAAAATGCTCCTATATGTGATCTATGTCAAGAACATTTAACAGTGAAACATGTTCTGATCAATTGCACTAAGTTTGACACGAACCGGGTAAAATATAGACTACCTACAGATTTAAATATACTCTTAGGTGTAAATTGCCCTGTTGACAAATTGATGGGATTCTTAAAGGACATTAATTTACTAAACAAAATTTAATATTGTACATTGTTATACACCGCTAATCACCTTGGGTGGAAGCGGATTAGTTTGAATAAAAAAAAATATATTGACATCATCAGATGTATGTCATCATAAAAAATTAGTTTGCGAACAATTGCAGAAAAAGAATTCTCAGGATTTGTAATAAACTAGATAAGTGGAGAGGACTGTTGAGTTTGTCGTTCACTACTGCACCTAAGTGGATGTGTTGTTTGTTTTTCTTCGATAAGGTTGTGGGAAGAAGGACCAGTCGTAATTATAATAATAATAGAGCAACAAGAATGTCTACAGCGAGTCGATAGTTGGTTACAGTTTTCTAATAGATACTAAATGCTCGTGTGGTAGATATGTAAATTTTTCCGCTAATATTCGAACGAAGTCCCCTAGTTTGATGAGGCCAATAGATCAATCTCACCGGTTGTGGCGAAAGTTTTGTCTGCTAACTTGTTTACAATCGACGAAGGTATTGTTACGTGATCTACATTTACCTTCACTTGGGGGATAGTTGTAGTAATTTTTTCAAGCACAGCGCAAGAGATTTCGAACTTCTTCGAGGGGTCAACATTTGAGTGTAGCACTATGTCCAACATTTCGTTAGACACAGTATTAGTTTCAGATGTCTTTTGTGACAAAGGGAGCATGACCTTTATGACGAACATATATCAGCACTGTATCTAGTGCCTAAGTAATTTACACACAGTCTTTTGTTTTTAGCAAATTCATTTCGATTAGTTAAAGGTAATGATGCAAAAGTTTTGCAGGTATATATTTCATGCGCAGTGTCTGAACACATAACGCACCCGTCAATGTTTTGATTTAGGTTATGCGAATTGTTTTTAAGATAAGATCATTGATTGTTCAATTTTTGTTGAATTTTGGTTGGGATTGTGAGTGAAAGGCTACTTTACTTTGAGTCCTTTTGTGCGAAAATCAGTTTTGTAACGTTTGTGATTGGCTTGTTTTACAAGCGGAATTGTAGAGAATTTCAATTTCATCTTTAAGAAATTGTTAAAATTCATTGACTGTTGGTAAGACGTCTCTGTTCCTGCATTTTTCGAATTCATTTTTGAAACCATTATCTGATTTTTGTTGATAAAGATAAGTTATTAATGCCTCTAATAAGACTTTGTGATCAAGTTCAAGATTCTGTAAGAATGTCCAGTTACGCCTACAAATTGTAGCAAAATTTGAAAGTTAGATAGGATTGTGCTTATTTAACTGTGGTATGTTCAATAATCAGGAGAAATATACATATACAATTTTTGTTTTGTTCTCATAAGTTTCTCTTAACAAGTTTATAGCTACATGCAAATTTCTATAGTTCACGTGTAATACATCTACAATACGTAAGGCATCACTTTCAAGATACCTTTTTACATAATAATATTTCTCAGCATCTGATTTTAGTTGTGGATTTTCGAGGACACTAGTTTTGAACAGATTTTAGAAAATCTCCCATTCAGTATGATTTCCTGAAAACATTTTTATTCTTATTTCAGGTAGTATACTACCTGAGTTGTTGTTTGGTTCTATTGGGTTTTCCCTAACTGACTCTATACGGCTACTTTCAGGTATAGTTAATTTTTTAATCGCTCTAGCTAATTGACTCATAGTTTTACGATAATCAATTTCTATTTTGTTCCTATATTCCTTATCTGGGATTTCTTTTTCATTCTTCTTAGGTGGGTGAATTTTTATTTTATTTTGTGTAAGTTCATATTGGTTTTTGTTTTTGATAATTTCTTCTTGTAGAATTTCCAGATCAAATATATCTAAGCTGTTTAATTCTGATTCTAATTGGATATTTATTCTAGTGAATTTACTTTTGATTGAATCGCGTTCATTGATTAAAGTTTTTAGATCCATTGTTATGGTTTGTTTGTTTTAAGTTTAAGAGCAAAAATGTGAATGATATATTTATCACATAAAATCAGATGCTGGGACTTTTTGAGATAATGTTGTATACGAGCTACTAACTGAATATTTGATTTTGCATAGAACTTAAAATATATGAAGCAATTTAAAGAGTTCAACAATAAATGTCTTTTTTCAATTTTTCTTCAGTGACATAGTGATGTACAATAAATTGGAATAAACTGACTTTGTCCAATCCAGCGGATAGTTTCCTGCAGTTTCCTACTTACAGGTGTGAGTTTATAGATGATTCAATCGGTTGAATTTTTCTGATGGTACATTTGCTGTTGGTACACTTGTTGATCTGTTCTTGTCACTTTTTTTGTTTGCACTTTGTTTAGCGAGAGAGTTCACTTCAATTTACGTTTAGTTTGGAGTTGCACTGGTTTATATCATGGCACAAAGGATCAATCTTAGGATTTGTAATGAACTAGATTAGTGGAGTGGACTGTTGAGTTTGTCGTTCACTACTGCACCCAAGTAGATGTGTTATTTGTTTTTCTTCGATAAGGTGGTGAAAAGAAGGACCAGTCGTAATTTTAAGTAACATTTAATAAAACACTTAAATACGACGATTTGGAACACGTAAATCACTTTACAACAAAATAGTAACGAGATAGAGCAACAAGAATGTCCACAGCGAGTTGATACTTGGTTACAGTTTTCTTAAAGATACTAAATGCTCGTGTGGTAGATATGTATATTTTTGCGCCAATTCTCGAACGGAGTCACAGAAATTTGCACGTTTTCATATTGCGTCGTAACGCGAGAGATATTTTAACAATGCAGGTTAATCTAGATATAGTTTACGCATACTGTATGTATCGAACGCGAGGAATTGTCACATTTTTTTATGTCGACCGATTTAGAGTGGATTTAGTTCTGTACTGCCTAATGTTGAGAAACTGACTGACAGACTGTTTGTAAATTGGTTAATTTCTGTAGATATTCGCAAGTCTTTTGGGGGTAGAACTTTCTCTTTCAGACTATAACTCTGTCAGTTGAATGGTGATATTTTTTGACATCAAGTTAATTACCCACTTTACCGTGAAGCGATAAATAGTGTCCTGTTAGTTAATTTATGTCAATCCATAAAACATTCATTTCGAATACTTGATTCCCTATTCATTTGGGAAAGGGTTTGAAATATTGTTCACAGTGCTAATTGGAGCATCGTAGATCACTCAAAGTTATTTGTAGTAACATTTTAATAGTTTTGGAAAGTTCCATAATCTCTATTTTATAAAAAGATCATAAGGTTCATTTTAACCATGTAAAATTCAATTCTTTGGTCTTTTGTTGAGCAGGTACTTAAAGCTAAACTTTATTTTATAATTGGGCGTTTACGACCATTGAAGTGAATAATAAGGGTTTAACGTTACAATAGACATTCAAACTTGTCCGAGAATTCACAGTAATGTGAAATTTCTTACGATTGTTTTGTCATCGTGATATATATACAGCATGTCATCTCACAACAAGAATCTTATTTTTCGTAGGATTTTGTGCGGTGCAACTGTCGTTAACAATGTGGTGACTAGAAATGAAAATGCGTAATAAATAAAATAAAATATAATCGTAAATGCCATTCAAGTACTTCTTGTCGCAATAAATAATACAATAAATGGTAAATGTTCAATAATAAATGTAAAATTTTTAATAAGAAATGTTAAATTTTCAATAATGTTTAATAATGTTAAAAAATGTTGAATAAACTATAAATACATTACTTGTTTAATTTAAAATAATTGATTTCGTTCCGTTCGGCATCGGATTATAACGCATATAGGCGTTTCGGGATGTATCCAAATGATGTTAGTCATATGACGAATTATTTGGGCCACGTGCCAAATTCGACATCTAACTCCAACATATACACTGCGGAGGCTGTATAGTGCTAAAAAGACATACTTACAAAAAGGGGCCGACTACAACGACGAAAAACACTTTTTACTGTTTTTCTCGCTGAAAAACCTAAGAATGACTTAATAAAATCGAAATTTCCAACTTTTTTTGAGGTAAACAAATACTTTTATCGCGTCGTAGATAGGGTTGAAGAAAAAGTAATATATCTATGATACAGTAATGTTGAAAATAATGTATTTTCATACGATAATATGTTTGATATTTCTCAATGATTTTATATTTGATTTCAGGTGGCGGGTCTGCCCTTTTGCCTCTTCCTATTCCGCCTATAACGTTGCAAGAAAAACAAAATCTAATAAGGAATTTGGCAAAAAGAGGTATAATTCAATATGGAATTCTGTTTTTTTATTTACGTACATAACACATACAATGTAGTCAATTTTAAAGTGTTCGTTTCTTAGACATAACAAACTGGGGTTCTATTGAAATAAGTAACCAGATGACAATCACCCAATTACTCATCACTACAAGAAATATAGATGTAACAGTGTAGGTAAAAATTATCGCTTCTCAGAGATCGTGATAAACTTCAGCCATATATGCAAATTCCTGAGACATGTAGGGAGAGGCGAAAAAGAATAATGAATCAAGCGATGCAAGGTCCTAGCTCAATTTATATATGACATGCTCAGAACTATGAATCTAAAAAAAATTTGCCAAAAGTCTCATAGTTTACAAATAAAATTTTTTGAAACTGAAGAAATTTAGTATCAAATGAGAGTGGCGATATAAACAAAATGAGCAAACATTCAAATAAAACAGATTAACCTGAAGGAAAATAAACGGTTTTAAAGATTAAAATTACCTTTTCCGCACTTAAATATACACTCCACAGGCTGTCTCAAGCTAATAAAGCGAAATTTCTCCAAACTGGTCAAAAATTTAGTACATCTGGAATAGTAGGCCCAGTTGTGCTGGTTCTGGTGAGCTCAAAATTGAAAGTGTTCATCTGTGAGTCGCCCTTAACAATATCCATTTATAAAATTGGACAATTGTGTACACTCCGGAGATTGTATCGAGCTAACAAACTGAAATTTCTCCAAAAATTACAAAAAATGTTGTATATATGGATTAAAAGGTGCAGTTGTACTGGCTCGGGTGAGCTGAAAATCAACAGTGTTCATCTGTGAGATACAATATCCAGTCATGAAATTGGTCACTTGTATACACTCCAGAGCCCGCATCTTGTTAAAAAACCCAAATTTCTCCAAAAATGTGCTACTTGTTCTACTGGTTTTTGTGATCTGAAAATCAATAGGGTTCATCTGTGAGACGCCCGAGCAATAACCAACTACAAAATTGATGACTTTATCCACTCCGGAGACTGTATAATGCTAACAAGACATACTTACAAAAAGTGGCCAACGACGACGACATACACATTTTTTCCTAAAAATCCTTTTTTCGCGATTTTCTCACTGAAAAATTTAAAAATAACTCAAAAAAACGAAAATTACAACTTTTTTTGGAGTAAAGCAATACTTTTCTCGCATCGTAGATAGGAATGGCGGAAAAGTAAAAATACTTGAAGAAGTAGAAACGTCATAAGATTCATTCATAGAGGTAGAAGAAATTTTTTCTCTATAATAGCGAAATTCAAATAACCAAAAGTTAGCAAAAAAATCTTCTGCCTGGCGTCAACAGGAAAAAATAAATCTACTGCACAAATCTTTGTGCGCAAAAACAAATTAATTATTCTACTGTTGGTGGCCACAAAAATTTGTGAATTGACATCGATGCATTATTATGAACAAAAATCAATAAAATATCATATAAAAAAATTAAAAAAATCATTAGAAGATGTAAGAGAGAGTGAAATAGATTAGTGCAGTCTGTCCTGATGTATGATTAAAATTGACATTGGCTGCTGACCAAATAGTTTCATTACATTGCTCGACCGTGCAGGGATAGCGAAACCCTCTGGAGCCGCGTGATAGATAGTGTAAGGTGAAACATTATTTTCAGATTCTCTAAAAATAGTTGAACTACATCTGAGACAAGCTGGTTAAAATTGAACCGCGTTTCTTACGGTGAAGATAATTCAGATGCAGAAAATTAGTTTGGAAGTGTGAAGACTGCAAATCAATTTTTAATTATTAGAAGGGATTCTTGGAACAAACAGATCTCCTACGTAAAAAGATTATTGGATAACAGTATTAACTGTCTCAACCCTTACTTTGTGGAATCTACTCATATTAGTGTTTTAAATGAAACTTACTTTTTCTAGTTAACTCCACAGTTTATTGGAAAAGGTTAGGTTCTAAAAAATTGACAATTGTTTCGATATTACCTAAATATCATCGTCAGAATGACAGAAGTCACATTTCATTTGATGCCTACCTGATGTTTAATTATTTTTGGCTAGTTCAAGAAGTGACCTATCTTGTGATTGACTTAATATATGAAATTGACTGTCTCGACCCTTACTTCGTGGAATATGCTCATATTAGTGTTTTTAAATGAAACTCAAGGTCTCTAGTTAATTCCACAATATAATACAAGTTATTGAGAATTCTAAAATTTTTTTTTTGATGATATGATATTACAAATATTAAAGCTTAGATATTATTAGCCCAATGGGGATATCCTGGATATCATTTTCCCCAATTAAGATCAGTGTAACTAAGCAATGATATAGAAAACCAGGAAAACTATATCTGCCGATCTTTACAATTATAACTTAAGAAGACAGTTTAAAAGTGGAGAACTCCCTAGATTTATCTGTTGATTGACGACTTCATAATGTGGGTTTCTTAAGTGTCTTCTAATTTCCAATTCTTCGAGGAAATCCAGTTCTTGTTTCTTATCACAAATATGTAGAACTTCTAGTTGGTGTCAAGTAGATTTTCGCAGGTGTTTCACACGTGGACTCATTGACGGCAGATCGATAAGCGAATGCGTATAGGGAAAGATACTGGTCCCAATCTCTCTGATGGCTGGAAACCACAGGTATTTTCCAATAGTCCTGTCCATTCTCTCGACCATTCCATCTGACTGTGGATGTAATGCTGTTGTCCTGGTCTTTTTCATTCCCAGCTTGTCACAAATCTCCTAGAATAGATGGCTTTCGAAATTTCTTCCTTGGACACTGTGTACTTCCAAGGGTACTCCATATCGGCTGATAAATTATTTCACCAAAAAATCAGCGGCAGTTGTGGCCTCTTGTTTGGGGATCGCGTAAATTTCCACCCACTTTGTGAAATAATCCATTACAACCAGGATGTATTTACCACCATTTTCTGTCGTCGGAAATGGTCCAGTGATGTCTATAGCAATCCTTTCTAAAGGGCTTCCAACATTATACTGTTTCATAGGTGCCTTTCTCTTGCGATTTGGTCCATTACTCGTACAATACAAGTCGTACATGTCTTATACCAGTCCTTCACATCGTCGGAGCTGTTCATCCAATAAAACCTTTCTCGGACTCGCTGAAGAGTTTTCTTCACTCCCAGATGACCTCCCGATGGACTGTCGTGTAAATTCTTCAGTACATCAGCTACTCCCGTTCTAGGGATAACCAGCTGTCTCCTCATCTCGGAACCATCATCGTTTTCAAGGACTCTCTTCAACAGCCCTTCTTTCAGGACAAGGAAGTCCCACTGAGCCCACTTCTTGCCAGGTAGGTCGCCGATTTTCTTCCTTCCACTGCCGAATCTTCTTTAGGCACGGATCATTCTCCTGATCTTCTCTGATCTGGTCAAGTTTGTCATCATCATCTTCATCCTGTATGGTCCTACCTTTGTTGTATCGCGAGATCTTCGTGGCTGCATTGCATTTAAGAGGTTCTTGGTTTGCAGGAGTCTCAGGACGCTTACACGAACTGCGTGCATGCCCTACCTCACCACAATTACAGCACCTGGTTTTCTTCGGCTTCTTGTCTAGTATACCTTTCAACAAGTTGACGATCTGGTCAAGTCTGTCATCGTCACCCTCTTCCTGTATGGTCCTACCTTTGTTGTATCCGGAAGCCATCGCGGCGGCTTCATATTCAAGAGCAGCAGTCAATGCGTCTACTAATGTTTTCGGATGGGCTAAACGAAGCGTCCTCTGCATATCAAGGTCACGTAAGCCATCAATAAAGGCCTGGATGCCTAAACATTCCATCATGTTATCTGGTACTGATGGATAAGCAAACCGAACTAGTCGGGCAATATCCAGTTCATACTCTTGAAGTGTTTCGTCACGCTTCCGTCTTCGGTTCTTCAGCTGGAATCTTTACAATTGTTCCGAATCTTCGTGACCATATCGCATGTCCAACCTCTTCTTCAGCTGCTCGAAGTCATCCGTTTCTTCAAGCGGTATCGTCTGAAGTACATCTAAGGCATCTCCCCGAAGCGCTATGGTTAGGTTCACTGCTTTCTCCTTATCGGACCAATTATTCACTCCAGAGGCTGCTTGAAACTGTTTCGCATAATTGGTCCACGACATTTTTCCATCGAACGTTGGGGCGTTGACTCTGGTAAAACTGCCAATGTCTTCTAACTCAGAGTGTGTTTCTGGCTTGCAAGGTTTTGTTTGCTTGGTCTTCTTTTCTTCCGCTAGCGTGTCTTGAGTTCTTATATCTGTCATCTTTCTTTCTAACTCCTTGATTTTCTCGTCCATCGTCAACTTATTCTCAATTTCGGATTTTAGAGACGAAATTTCATTTGCAACGTCAGTGGCAATGTCGTTTTTCATTAATAAGATATCGGCAGATATATCGTTCTTCATAGCAGAAATATCGTTCTTTATAGCCTAAATATCGCTTTACAAATTCGTAGAAAGTGGAAGCCTCGTCATTAGATAAAACTGTTTCTGGATCAAAGCCGTCATTTTCCAGTGCCACTTTAAGTCGTTCTACTAATTCACTTTTCTTCCGGACGTTTCCAACTCACGATCTTCCAATTCTGCTCGTAGTTCCGTCACTTTCAGGTCACATAGTCTCTTGGCCATTTTTACGTAGCAATTTATTTATATTACCCCACACCTGACACCAATGTAATGTTTGTCTCATTTATTTAAACGTTTTCATTACGGGTGGGATAAATTTATAAACACACGGTATGGCTACATACGAATTTATTTCAACGCTAAACTACTCACTTACACTGAATTTATATACACACAACCTTAATTATTAATTTATATCAACACTTTACTGTTCGCTATTTCGGTGTTTTCTTGTTTATTTGTCGAGATCACTTTATAAACTAAACTAACTCTCCCTGGTCGGTCCTTTATGTATTAGTGCCTTTTTTACTAGATAATTCCAGATTGCGGCTTACACAAAAACAATTGGCTATCTGGCATTTTCTAGATAAGACTGCTCACAAAAACAATGTCTAGATAAGATAGTCACAATCGTAAACAGTTCTAAAAAATGTCTGCGCATCCGCCATAATTTTAACTTTCATACATGGCTTCAGGGTCTACACTAGTGTGCTATTTCGTAACAATATTTTTATCTTCTAGTTACTTTCTTACAAGTATTAGACATTATTTAGGAGGAATTTTAGTGAACATATTGGTGACATCAAATGAAATAAGCTTAGGGCTTTCAAGTTGAAATCTTTTAATTTTTCCATTGAATTTCTAATTGAATATTTAGATGTATATCCGTAACTATGAAGTATATTGTTAAGTTTCTTTACCAATATATTATTAAGAGTATCAACATAAGAAACTACAGGAATAATTGGTTTCGTTATTTTATGTAATTTAACGGTTCCATATAATTGTGGAGAATGAGGATTCTTATTTATGATGGACCTCATTTCGGAATCACTGAAAAGATAATTTGGATTATTAACAATATCTCTAACATTATTTAAAAACTTTTTTGTTGGGTCTGCTCTAAGAACTTTTACATCGCTAGATTCTATAAAGTTATAAAGCTTTGAATTATAATCATTAGTTGTCAATATGACAGTAGCGTTCCCCTTGTCAGATTTTGTAACTGTTAGATTATTATCTTCTACTTTCTTTTTTATTGAATTTAAAATTGTAATGTCATTTTTTGTTTGACGTTTAACTTTTGAAGGTTCAATATTTTTGATTAAATTGGCAATTTTTAGTTTCTCATAAAGAAAATTATTTGAATTAGATTTTAGAACTATTTCTGAATCTGTGGCCATTATCTGTTTAATATTATTCGTAAATTTTGGTGTTATGCTGTACTTTAAACCTTTATTTAATAATTCTACTTCACTATCTATAAAATTAGTATCTGAAAGGTTTTCATTTCGTGGTGCAAAGTGTGTTGGTATGTAATTACTTACAGTTTCATGATGTTTATAGTATTGAAGTCTATGTTATGTGTGTTCAAATTTTTGTAGCTTTTTTCTTGTTTCTTAAATTTCTTGTGCTCCATCTTGCTGACACTTTTTCTGATTATGTCATCTAAACAGTCAAATTCTACTGGATGTAGTTGGAACGTGAGATCAGATTATACCACTTTTATGTAGTTGTCTAAGAAGTTCCTTATTCTAAACCATTTCTTATATTCTTCTTTAGGCCAAACTCGTTGAGCACATTTTATAGCTTTTTGTGCTTGAGGTGTTTTAGTATGGTATTTCATATTCACATAATTTGGTTTTATCTCTTTTCTAAGGCATTCTTGGTTAAACCAAATGTTTTGTGATGCTTTGTAACGTTTTTGTTGTAACTTCTGGTACAGTCGGGTCAAGTCTTCTCTCGAAGATTTGTCAATGAAATTAACTGTCAGACAGTCAGAAATTTTGAAATCCGATATAGTGAACACTTACAAGCATACAGATTGAAAAAAACAGATAAATCCCATCATTGATTGACACCTAACACAGAACTAGAAGTACTACATATTTGTGATAAGAAACAAGAACTGGATTTCCTTGAAGAATTGGAAATTAGAAGACACTTAAGAAACCCACAATATGAAGTCGTCAATGAACAGATAAATCTAGGGAGTTCTCCACTTTTAAACTGTCTTCTTAAGTGATAATTGTAAAGATCCGCACAATAGTTTTCCTGGTTTTCTATATCATTGCACATACTGATCTTAATTGGGAAAAATGTTATCCAGGATATCCCCATAGGGCTAATATTACCTAAGCTTTAATATTTGTAATATCATATTATCTTTTTTCTATTAACATATATTAAGTCAATCACAAGATAGGTCACTCCTTGGACTAGCCAAAAATAATTAAACATCAGGTAGGCATCAAATGAAATGTAACTTCTGTCATTATGACGATGATATTTAGGTAATCTCGAAACAATTGTCAATTTTTTAATAAACTATGGAGTTAACTAGAAACAGTAAGTTTCATTTAAAACACTAAGATAACAAGATGTTCATATTTAGTTTTAATCTTTTTTAACCTTTTCATGTGAATTGCCTACAAAAACTCAATTGATAGGCTTAACATTGAATTAAATAGAGGTAGTTGCGTTCTGGATATTTTGTTATTTCTATAACTATTGCAACTTTGTTATAAATTGAGTACTTCAAGGTCTTCCATTCAAAATTCATTAGGTATATCAGAATACATATCTGGGGATTTTTTTATTGAATCGACCATAGTTTATTCAGAGAAAAAAAAACTTCATTATAAACGTAAATAATTACGCATTTTCTACAACAATAATATTATTCCACAGGAGCCGATATCAACGAATTGAACTGCATAAGAAAAAGGATTTCTATCATGAAAGGCGGTGGTCTCGCCAAATTGGCTTATCCATGTCGGGTTGTTTGTTTGGTGCTTTCCGATATCATTGGAGATCCCTTAGATTTTATAGCCAGCGGCCCAACAATGCCGAACACCGATTCAACGGAGATGGCTCTGGCCATTTTAAAGAAATATCATCTATATAACGAAATTCCAGTATCAGTAAAAAATGTAATAGATAAGGAAAAGGATGGAAGTAAATGTCCGATCGTCAACGGTGAATACGAGCATGTCAAGACATATGTTATAGGTATGATGTTGAAATTTTTTTATCACGATAAAACAGTAATTTTGGCAATTTTTGAGAAATTCCAAGCTAGTGAATCCAAACAAAAAACAGGTTCATGTTGTTTTTGATTATTAATTAGTTAAACTTTGTCGACTGTAGTAGACGTATTCAACCATATTAGTTATCTTAATTTGACAAAGTGAATGTCGAAATTAATAGTTAATTATATACAAATTTACAAATGAATTGTATAGTACGCGCAAAACATATAGTGCAGAAATGTAATGGCATATCCCCTTTAAGATATGTTGCGGAGCTAGACTCCGAAAGGTATTAATATTTTGTTTATTTTTGACAATACCACTTATATTGATGCTAGCGCACCAACTGAATAGTGAGCCGTCCGTATTGCTTGTGGATTCGAGCGTGTTTGAAAAAACTGCTATATCAAAATATGTTTATAGTTCACTGAAAATAATAATGTTATGTGAAAATTATTAAACGAGATATAAGGCAGTGTTAATTGTCTGGTGTTATTTTTAAGATGTATTTAATAATTATAAAATCAATCAATACATTTTAACGATTGTTAGTTGAAGTTATAATATTAAATGAATACATCGTCTAATAAGCATTTTGAATTATAACATTGACTGAACTATGACAGTATTCAAATCAAAGGCTAAGCCGAAACTTCAAATTTCGCACTATATCTCTTACGTGAAACATACAAATGGATTATTGTGTGAACTTAGACGGTATTAAGATCGGAAGGTAATCGCGAACTGGATGATTTCGGAAAAACGTTATGTTTCGGCTTCATGAGGTAACCAATAGTAGCGACTGTATATCTCTACTTAAGTATTACTTGAATACTGACTACGAAACGGTAGGTGTGACTAGTGACAACTCCACGTAGAAATGATGAGTTTCGAATTTGAGCACACGTGCTTGACTTGAATACTAGCTAAGAAACTATATGTTTGACTTAACTTAACTTCAATCAGAAACCATGAATGAGTTTTGACTTGGATTACACGTGCTTGACTTGAATACTAACTAAGAAACGGTATGTTTGACTTAACTTCAATAAGAAACGTTGGAAGGTGTGTTAAATACAACAAACCGGCCGGTACCCTTGACAAGACTCAACGATGGGACATAGCCATTAGATTTTCATTCACCATTGAAAACTATTTCAAAGGTATGACCGTCCTATTGAAAACATTTTAAAGCATAAATTGCTATTGATGCTACTTCAAAGGTGCAAAATGATTTTATTACAGGCATTCCGATACCTATATTTTCTTCAAATATTCCGTGCCTATAAACCGTGGAAGTTCAGAATTTAAAAACACAATGAATCTTACAAACGTAACAATGACATATTCCCTGAAAGGAATTCTAATTCTATGGTGTTACAATTTTAACAACACTAAATAAAAATGGTAATATGAAATGTGATAACTTTCTAAACAAATAACAATGTCACAGGCATAGAAGAAATTATACCTTTAAATTCGCAACAATATCAAGCAGATACAAAAATAATTTATATTCTCAAATATATAGCCGTCAGACTAGCAATAATTCACATTTTTAGAACTACAGTATTATATACAAAATGGAATAATTCACATTCTTGAACACATGTCATAGAATCTAAGTAACAAAAATTCTACAATTCACACATGTTAACTGTTAACCCCCCATTGAAGAGAATAAATATGCGAAGGTAGCCAGAGTGATTTGTTTTAGCTCCAGTTTATCACAAACATATGGAAATATGTATAAAATAGACGTGAACACTCCAGTGATGTATTTTCTGTCGTCCATTGTTATCCTGTTTGATTCTAAACATCTTTGAGACATATCTAAAAAGATATGGTCTATACAAATTGCTCTGGAAACGTTTTGTTCAGTTTAATAATCAACCTTTTGTGTCCAATACTTGTGCCATATCCAGAAATATAAGATAAAATTTATTCAAGTGAATTTATCTAAAAATGTTTGACAGTTTAATTAAGTAGAAAAGCGCTACAATGTGGCGTTTACGTAGAACTCTAAACAGTAACTCCAGTTTAATGAATAACCATGTATAAACAGTTGAAGATTCTTTCTCCATTGGAATCCATTCACTAGCACTTACGGCTACTGAAGTTTTGAACGGACGGACGGACGCAAGAAGCCATAATATAAGAGTTCGATTTTTTGCCGACCTCATGTTTAGAAGTCAAAAACATTGAGTACTTACCTAATGAAAATCACTGTATGGAGAACTGAACGTGATCCCATGAAGATCAGAGGTAAATTTTTCTCTCTATTGAAGGGGTTTCAGACCATGCTGATTCCAAATCCGTTTATACCTAAGCTCTTATACTAACCGTTCGTCCGCTGAAGCTAAAGACTTCGATTTAACGTCGACTCCGTCGACTCGTGTTTAGAAATATAATAGTCAATGCTACAATAGGCTTCTCGCATTAATTGGCAGTACCACGGTAGTGCCAACCGAAAACTACTTAATATATATTGCCATAGTTTATGTTATGGTTTTTTGTGTACTTGCGTAGATAATTAAAGTGTTTTAGTGGTTGCCTTCACAGTGTTTTGGATTTGGTTTTTAATACTCGTAGAGAAAAAGGCACACACAGCCGTTGATCTCATCAGTCAAATGGCTGTGGGGTGTGCGCACTGCGGTGGTCGCATTGTGTCGGAGAGTTTTGTTTGACAATCAGGTTGTTCTCTCAATAAAACAGGCATACAAATGTATTTTAAAGGTGCATCTCCTGAGAGTTTTCTTCATATTTATATAGAGTGAACTCAATGGTTAAATTTTAAATCAGAAATATTAGTATATTGAATAGGTACAGGCCAATTGGCTGTATAACCTATAATGTATAAAAATGAAAATTTACTAGTTTGAATATGTATAGGCCAGTTGGCTGTATAATCTATAATGTATAAACTTGTAAATTTGCTGTCAGTGTGGGATTGAGATTTCAAGCACGTGGTCGATAACCAGACTTCAACAAAAATGAATTTTATAATAAAAATAAAAAAAAATTTAAAATGTGTAATAATTTTATTTTGTAATGAAATGTGATATAGTGTGAGTTAATGATAGACGTAGTTGTTGGTGCTGTCGATGGCCATTCCATTTTTTACCACTGCTGATCACGTTCCAATCTCAGTAAGTTTGTAAGTAAATAGTGTTTTGTATAACATTTTAGATCATTTTAACAAAGTTTATTTTTATGTAGCTTCCCTGATGATGGGTGAAAATTCACTCGAAAGCTTGGATTAAATACTTAAAAGAGTACACAGATACGTTTTATTGCTGCAATTCCCTAATATATATCTATATATATATATATATATATATATATATATATATATATATATATATATATATATATATATATCATCATCATCATCATCATATGCAGCTTATTCAACCATTTTGTTATGGTGTAGCCTCCCATCACATATTTATATATTCCATTTCCATGTGGGCCCATTGTTGTCTATTGCTAGTTATGCGGCCCCAAGTTGATCCTGCGAGTTTCTTTATGTCGTAGTCCCATCTTAAGTTGGGGCGTCTTCTTGGTCTTTTCACGCCTCGAAGATACCATTGCGTTATCTTTGTGGTCCATCTATCGTCTGTCCTTCTAGCGAGATGCCCCGCCCATTGCCACTTTAGGGATCTGATTCTATTTATGACATCTATCACTTGGGTCTTTTGTCTGATCCAATCAAGCCTTTTTCTATCTCTCCTTGTTATTCCAAGCATGCATCGTTCCATAGACCTCTGCGTTACCTGGAGTTTTCTAATGATATCAGTTTTCAGGGTCCAGGTTTCACAGCCGTATGTTAATACTGGTAGTACGCACTGATCAAACGCTTTCTTTTTCAAACGGAGTGACATTCTAGACTTGAAGATGATAGAGTTCTGTCCAAATGTTCTCCATGCTAATTTGATTCTTCTGTTTATTTCTGGAAGTAGAGAGCCTGATATGTGTATTAGTTGACCCAGGTATATGTATTCCTCTACTATTTCCAGGGCAGTGTCATTAATTGTTATTTCTTGTGCGTTTATCAGTTCGTTATACATTATCTTGGTCTTACTCAGATTTATTTTAAGGCCTACTTCGTTGCTTGCTGCATTCAATTCATTTATTTGTTGTTGCATTTCGCCAGGGCTACTCGCTATTAGGATGATGTCATCAGCGAATCTTAGATGGTTCAAGTATTCTCCATCTATATTCAGACCTGTGTTGTTCCAGCCCAGTTTTCTGAAGATGCTTTCTAGTGTTGCTGTAAATAACTTTGGTGATATTGCGTCTCCTTGTCTAACTCCTCTGCTGGTGGGGAATTCTGGTGTGCCCTCATATATTCTAACTCTCGCTTTGGCTTCCCTATATATATTTGCTAGGGTCTCAATATATGGCTTGTCGACCCCTTGTTTTGTTAGGGAATTTATTACTGCTCTGGGATATATAGAGTCGAATGCTTTCTCAAAGTCGATGAAGGCTAGTGCTAGTGGTTGGTCGTATTCTTTGGTTCGACTGATAACCTCTTTGAGGGTATGGATGTGATCTATTGTACTGAAGCCTTTGCGGAATCCAGCCTGTTCTCGTGGTTGGGCCGAGTCTAGTGTATTTTGTATTCTGTTGTGAATGATCTTTGTGAATACCTTGTACGTCACTGGTAGTAGACTTATTGGTCTGTAGTTCTTAATGTCTTCTTTGCTGCCTTTCTTGTGGATCAACACTATAAGGGCGCTGTTCCACTCTTTAGGTATGCTCCTGGACATCAGACAGTTCGTGTATAGTTTGGCAAGGTACTTCCATGTTTTAGCTCCTGCATATTTGAGTATTTCGGTCGTGATGCCGTCATTTCCCGCTGCTTTGCCATTTTTCATGCTTTTCAGTGCCATTTCTACTTCCTCCACCAATACTTCTGGTATATATATATATATATATATATATATATATATATATATATATATATATATATAGGGGAAAAACGGAAAAAAGTGTACTCTTAACGGAAAATTTCCAAGCTTTCGAGGATGATTGTCCTCATCATCAGGGAGACTGAAATGGAAAATGGAAAAACAGCATTTAGATACTGTTATATATATATATATATATATATATATATATATATATATATATATATCAAACAACAAAGAGATTCATGGGTAATCCACGCAAAAAGAAAAAAGTGCTGCTGAAACAGAGTGGTAACCGCAGATATGCATGTTTCTGGCTCATTTGCCGTCCTCAGTACGGTATAACCATTAACTATTAAACGGAATATCCACCATCAACAATAGCAAATAAAACTCATTTCTCACATGAATAGTGACAGAATAACAGAAATGAAATGGCGACATGAAAAAAATTACTAGAATTATTGGCCACCGATGCATCAAGTATTCAGCTAAAATGTCATATTAAATTTCAAGATTTTCGCTTCGAGGGTGTATTCATTGTTTTGATAAAGCAATAAAGATGTTCGCAATGATAAAAAAACTGCCAAATCTTATGTTATGAATGGTAGACATTAACTGTCGTTCTTGGTAGAAAAAAACACTTTTTGTTGGCCACATTGACCTTAGACTGAACTCCTCTATTGGGATAATATTTCCATGAAATATCACGAAGGTGGTGAACAACCAAGTTCGATGTTATCATCAGCGAGACAAATAAGAAATAGGGGATAAAACTTGAATTTCTGGTTAGTATCTAATAAAACAAAAATTACACAAATTCAGGTTTCAAATTTTGAACTAATTTTTACGATAACAATAATTTTATCCGTGAAAGTCTGTTTTATACGTTGATTTTTTTTCAAAAACATATCGAACAAGTTATTTTCTGACGCCATCGGTAATCAGGTGTATATTTCCGACTGAAGTGATATTAAACGTCCGAGACTTTCCAAATTCCTACATTTCCTTCCCTATTTGTATACTTCATAATACATTCGGGATAAAGATGCAACGGGTATGTCATATTTCATAAAGGTATCGACAGCTTCTCTTTATTGTCATATATATTAAAATATGCTGGATAAAAAACATTGGCAGGGTGGTTGTGGAAAAATATGGTGAAAACGTGAAGATTCACGGTTTAAATATTTGATGTGAACACAGACGAAGGTTTTATTAAAGTTGGTATTTTATGATGATATATCTGGAGATTTGAAATTACACGTCCCAAACATTTGAATGATCAGTTATGTCAATTTCTGTTCTATTTTCAGATTTCATCTTATCCATGACAAAGCGTATGTTGTTTCTGTTGTAGTTTTTTATTTCTAAAAGACTAGAATATCTCCTTCCAAAA
Source organism: Galeruca laticollis (assembly GCA_963921935.1). Classification (NCBI taxonomy): domain Eukaryota; kingdom Metazoa; phylum Arthropoda; class Insecta; order Coleoptera; family Chrysomelidae; genus Galeruca; species Galeruca laticollis. The sequence continues at coordinate 178,378,684 of OY998178.1, read as the reverse complement.
AGGATTATCTTGATTTATGATTCTAATTTGCAAATTGAATTCTTTTTAATTCACACTTGTCTGTTTAAAATGCAATAGCAGTAGCATTTCAATTTTAATTGAGACTTTAAGCTACCCTTAGTGACCCTGGAATCAGCATTTCCTCACAAGCTTTCTCTGGAAAGGATTTTGTTGAATAGTTTCAATTAGATTATTTTTAGTTTTTGAGGTAGGCTCTTTGTCTCTCTTATCAGTGATTTACTTATATTTTAATCAATAGCTAATAATGTTGAAATTCACTCTATCTCTTGCCACTAATTTTCACACCCACTTTTGCAACTGTATTCATAATATTGTTTCATAATGGTATGAAGATGATATCTATAAATTTTGGATGAGATCCGACTACCTCTCTCTTGTAAAATCGACGGTGATTACCCCGCAAATACCGACGTTTGCCCTTAAAATGTCAAATGGAGAATTTGGCTTGAAGAAAAGCGATCGCAGAACCAAAAAATCAAAATTGCTTCTATTAAATATATTCCAGCCCCAATCCCAACAGTCCCTGGATCCATAAAGCAAACACCAACCAAACATATTTTTTAAGTCTTCCTTCAAAACTTTCCCAATAAAAACTCCTTCAAAATATCCCTACTCCAACTCAACAAACCAGAGCACCGAATATCACAGTGAGTAACGACATCAGCAAATTCTCCAAAATAAATAACATGTTCGGGGAACTCCAAACATTAGTCAACCTAGGGGAACTATCCAGTGCCGTCTCCGACCTCATCGAGGAAATGAGAAAAGCAACCAACAAAATTGAAAAATTTTAAATTCACGGCAACTTTGTTGCCGGTATAGACAACTTTAGTGTAGCAAGGAGAGTTCTGGACCACTACTTCGAAAAACGTCTGCTAGGTGGCGCTGTTGTTGGTGTATTGTGTGTTGTCAATCTTGGCGCTGTTGGTTGTCTATCTTCCTGTGTGCGCCATCCATTTTTATCCTATCGAGTGCTAGATGGCGCGCTGTGTGTTGTCCATTGTTTACCCTGTGATAGTATTGTATTAAATTGAAAAAAGTTTTTTGTCCTCGCAATGATTTGAACTCACGATCTCTGCGTGTGTAATTTTTCTATTGTACGCGTTAACCGATATCGCCATAAAGGTCCCATAATATAATGATATAATCGGGAATGTCGTTTTAAAATTTCAAATATTTTATCTATCACTTCATCCAAATGAATGCATAACACGTGTTATTACTAGAATATAAAAATATTAATCTAGGAATCAGATATACTTAATTTATTTGATGTATTTATTAGATTAGGGATGTTGACTAATTCTTGGCTTTGATTTTAAAGATGGAACGACACATTAAATGATAAATGTACCTTAGAATTAAATTCACGACATACGAGTGGAATCAAAAGTGTTTATTATTTTTATGTCAGAAAAGTATCTCCGTTAATATTATACAGATCTTCATCGAAAAAAACACCCTTATTTTTTGTAACAGCATTTTTATATACAGGATGTAGTCATGACAAATAAATACGCACGCGCGCGGTCTTAACGTATACCATTCTTTTAACAAGATGTAGTCATAAATATGTCATAAGGGTATCATGTATATCTGTAACAAATTAGTTATAGTATGGATTTAATCGAGTGTACAGACGTCTAATTGAGGAATTTAAGCTAAAAATCAATTAACTAAGGATGTTACTTTTTATGAAGATAAGAGAATGGTTATGAAGCAAAAACCTGTGCATATCTAACTCAAATCAAAAGTAAAAATCTTACAATTAATTGGGTGTCAAAAAAACTTCAAAACGGAAGACAACAACGGGATAGAACATCAATCTGTTGTATTGTGTTTAACAATATGCTGCAATATGTTTATTGGGGTAACAGACATATAAGAAAACTGACTGGACATACACAGGATATAATCATAAAATGTCCAGAGAATATATATTTATATATACAGGGTGTTTCCTAAGTAATTTAAAATATTGTAGTGAGCACTTTGACACTCCATTTTAAGACGAAAAGTTTTTATAAATATGTGTGATTTAGTATAGTTGAAATAGTGTGGTAATTTTTACGGTGCGGAAGCAGTATGATGTGATCTAAAATATTGTAGAGGGCGCTTCGTCACTCCATTTTAAGGCGAAAAGTTTTTATACACATGAGAGATAAGTCTTGCCGTTAATGAGATACAGGGCGTTGAATTGTTTTATTATTTCAACTTTGATGTCTTATAACTCAGTTTGTAATGCAGGGGGAATAAAAAAATATTTGATTGAATAGTGTGTGTGTGTGCGTATGTCTACCAAAACAAGACGTAATAAATGTTTGGATTTTCCTCATAATTTAATGAAAAAATGCTGAAGAGTCTAGAGAAAATTATGAAACTCAATATTCATAATTTTTGAACAAGGTAAGGTTACAATATCACTAACTGCTTTTTATCAAAGTCCGGATTTTACTGTGAATATGATGAGCGGTTTTGAATACAGACCGACACGATACGTGTTTACTGTTCCAATTTAAAACTCATGTTTGATGTGAATTTAGTATATTTATGTTCTCCATTTTTTCGTATTATAATATTAGTATACTCACATATAAAGAGTTTCTCGCTTAAATTAAGAGACAAGACAACTTTCTTCGTTCACCGATTCGAGGTTCGGAAACCGTCTACTTTTCCTATTATTATATGTGCCCTTTATTATCAATTCGTCGATCTGAATCCTATCGACCGTGCCGTGTTTAATATTCGACCACTAATTGTCGAATAACACAGTTATTATTATATCAAAGTGAAGTCGTATATTTCATTATCACTTACTAATCTTTTTGTGGGTATCTATGTTTACTGGCTAAAGTTTTTTCATTCGTTCTCATAAATTCAAACTACGCAATATGTCTCGTTTAAGGAAATGATCCAGGTAGCAACCCCACTTACTTAAATCCCTCTTTTAACCCGTATCAAACCTTCTGATGGCTTCGCACCTAGCACGTATAGTTTTTGATGTGTCCGTATTTCCCATTCACCACCTTCGTGACAGCTGTTGTCTGGCAAATCTCCATTCACTTTCGCACTCTTGTTCCATTAACCCAAGAAAAAGTTGGGATATCTAGGTATTTGTTGAAATCAAATATTTTTTTTTCGTAGAAATTTAGGGAGAGTCTTACATTGAAATTGGTTTCAAGTTACTGAAAAAGTTGGATTAGTCTCAAAATAAGATTTCCAATTTACGCCATTATTGAGTAATCATCATTAGAATAACGAGAAAGAAAGAGATGGTTTCTGACAACTTGGTTAAATCACATTTTCCAAATTTACTCCAATTTATGTACGAGTAGATATATATAGCTCAGCATGTAATTGTTACTTATGTAATGGATGTTTATATTTCTAGTCTTGTAATTTACATTCGTACCTCGTATTCTGGCATTATTTCAAATGCAAGGCATAGGAAAACCACCGAAATCTAATATTTTAACTTGCAGATATAGAAGTTCCGACATTTTTAAAAGAACGGATAATCTTACCCTAGGTATTTCACTCTTATGACAACTTAGCTTTAAATCAAAACCGAATAAAAGTTGCTTCATAAATAAATTTTGAGACGTATACAGAATTTTCTTGAGAATATCAGAGAAGTAAAATCGTATATACGTAAAATTTCGTGTTTGAATTATAGATATAGTAGTTATAGTTTAATATTATTTCACGAGAAATAGGTCGACTGAAACAAACAACATTGTGGAATACGCAAACCATCCTGTAGAAAAAGCTAGCTAAGTAGTAAAAGCGCAAGAAAAATTTTGAAATGAAGTTAATTACGTATTTGAACTAATTAATAGTAAATTTATGGAGAATTGAAAGATCCGTAGAGGAACGTGAGAGGAGGATAGAAAAACAGAGAACGTGTAGACCTGAATATTGTGTTGTTAAAATTGAAATTATACAGAATGGGAGTCAGAGCAGTAATAATATATGCTAGAGAAGTACATTGAATATAAAAATTGAATTCGGCTGGAAAGACCACATGATATAGAGACAGAAAGGCTGGTTGGAGACAAAGCACTAATACTTTATTAAATGTAACTAACTGTTTCTAAATAATTAGAGAATATATTGTAAAATGGTAAAAATTAACAATTGTTTCGATATTACTATCATCGTCAGAATGACACAAGATACATTTCATGTGATGCCTACCTGCTCTTTAATAATTATTTTTGGCTCGTCCAAGGAGTGACCTATCTTGTGATGAACTTAATGTTACGAACTCGCACACCGAAGCAGATACTAAGTACGGCCCTGTAACCTCATGTTAACGGAGTTAAGAAAATGGCGAGCGCGCCGAATTATGAGAAGGTCTATTGGGATTTATTGTGACCGTCCTTTTTTAAACATGTTCTCGAAAGGCATTTTAAGAAATATCGCGAAAGGCATTTGTCTCATCCGGAATGTTCTAGTAAAGAAAGCTTTGATTAAATACAGGACCGATCAGCGGATGAGTTTAGTTTATGAGTTGATAAAGTGATCTTGACAAATAAACAGTAATTAAGTGAATATAAAAGTGTTATAAATTAATAAGTTAGTGTGCATATAAATTAAATTTAAGTGACTAGTTAAGTACATATAAATTAGTGTTAGTGAGTTAGTGTTTAAATAAATTAGTAAGTAGCAATACCGAGTGTTTAAAATTTATCCCACCCGTTTATTGTTTAAATAAATAACAAAAACATTACATTGGTGTCAGAAGTGGGATAATATAAATAAATAGCTACATCAAAATGGCCAAGAGACTGTGTGATCTGAAAATGGCGGAATTAAGAGCAGAATTGGAAGATCGTGAGTTGGAAACGTCCGGTAAGAAAAGCGAATTAGTAGAAAGACTTAAAGTGGCACTGTAAAATGACGGCTTTGATCCAGAATCATTTTTATTCAATGACGAGGCTTCCACCTTAATCTCGTCAATTTCTACTAATATTTCTGCTAATATGGACGAGAAAATTTCCACTATGAAGAATGACATTTCTACTAACATGGACAAGATTTCTACTAATATGGACGAGAAAATTTCTGCTATGAAGACCGATATTTCTGCAGATATCTCATCATTGAAAAATGACATTGCTGCTGAAGTCGAGAAAAAAATCACGTCTCTAAAATCGGATATTGAGGATAAGATGACAACGATGAACGAGAAAATAAAATCAGACATGGAGAATAAGATGACGACGATGGAAAATCAGATAGATGAGAAAATCAAGGAGTTAGAGACGAAGATTGCCGATTTAAGAACACAAGACAGCAGAAGAAAAGAAGATCGAGATCTGCAAGCCAGAAACACAACCCAAGACAGATGATATTGGCAGTTTTGCCCGAGTCAAGGCCCCAACGTTTGATGGAAAAATGTCGTGGACCAATTATGTGAAACAGTTTGAAGCAGCCGCTAGAGTGAATAATTGGTCCAATAAGGAGAAAGCAGTGAACCTAACCATCGCGCTTCGGGGAGATGCCTTAGACGTACTTCAGACGATACCACTTGAAGAAACGGATGACTTCGAGCAGCTTAAGAAGAGGTTGGACATGCGATATGGTCATGAACATCTAGAACATTTGCACCAATCCTAGCTGAAGAACCGAAGGCAGAAACGTGATGAATCCCTTCAAGAATATGAAGTGGACATTGCCCGACTAGTTCGGTTTGCTTATCCGTCAGCACCAGAGAACATGATGGAATGTCTGGGCATCCAGGCCTTTATTGATGGCTTACGTCACCCTGATATGCAGAGGACGCTTCGTTTAGCCCATCCGAAAACATTAGTCGACGCATTGACAGCTGCCCTTGAATATGAAGCAGCAACGAAGGCTTTCAGGATATAACAAAATCAGGACCATCCAAGAAGAAGGCGACGAAGACAGATTTGACCAGTTCGTCAGTTTAATAAATAATATGATGGACAAGAGCCGAGAAAGATCAGATGCTGGAATTGTGGCGAGCTAGGACATGTACGTAGTTCGTGTAAGCGCCCCAAGACTCCTGCAAACCAAGAACACCAGTCAAAGGAAAACTAGAACGGGTCGGCTACAAGGGGGCAGCACCGACCCATGATCTTTCCAAAGACCCTCTCATACTGATAGCTTCTCTCAGATGTCGCAACGACAGTGTATATGTGGATGGCGAAGTAAATGGCAAGAAATATGCTCTGCTGGTTGACACTGGAGCAACTAGAACCATTATACGACCAGAGATAATAAACCCCAAGAAGAAACTTCTACCAACGAGACTGCGACTGCGGACCGCCACAGGCGAGAGTGCCAACGTTCACGGGGAAACACAAATCCAATTTGGAATTGGCGCAGAAAAGTTCACGCATACGGTAATCGTAGCTGACATTGAAGAAGACGTGATTCTAGGAATGGACGTAATGAATGTACATGGATTCCAATTAGACTTTAGAAACAGAACCATTAAAGTGGGTTCCGAGGAGGTATTCCTGCATCCAGCGCGGTGTTGGCAGCTGTACAGGAAGATACCGTTCTACCTGCACGAAGCGAAACCATGATAGTAGCACGGCTACAGGGAATCATGGAGGAAGGTACACCGGTTATGATGGAGCCAAGGAACCACGACGAAGAAGTTGGCAAAGGAGTACTAATTGGAAGAGGATTGGTCACGTCGGTGAAAGAGATCCCAGTACGTGTGATAAACGTGAACGATTACCCAATTATAATCAAGAAGGAAACCAAGATTGGATCCTGCGTACCAGTGACGTCAATAGTTCGTCAAACAACGACCACTGAAAATTCTAATGCCAGATTCGAACAAATGTTATCAGAAGCTGGTCAATCTTTGGATCGAGCTGAAAAAAAGAGAATGAGAGAATTTCTCTTGCAGTATCGAGACTTATTCGTACCAAAAGGAGGAAAGACTGGCAGAACATCAGCCTTCAAACACAAAATCGATACTGGTAATGCTAAGCCAATTAGACAATCAGCTCGAAGACTTCCACGAGCGAAGAAAGAGGAAGCTGATAAAATAATTCAAGAGATGGCAGAAGAAAAAGTAATAGAACTATCTACTAGTCCATGGGTGTCTCCAGTAGTGCTCTTCAAGAAAAAGGATGGAACTACGAGATTCTGCGTGGATTATCGCCAGCTTAACATTGTGACGAAGAAGGACAGCTATCCTCTGCCTCGAATTGACGATACGCTAGATACTTTGGCTGGCAGCAAACTGTTTTCCACCTTGGACCTGAAGTCTGGCTATTGGCAAGTGGAAATGGACCCAAAAGACAAAGAGAAGACTGCTTTTACCACCGGATCTGGATTATGGCAATTCAACGTCATGCCGTTCGGGCTCTGTAATGCGCCTGCGACATTTGAAAGACTTATGGAAAATGTCTTGAGAGGTTTGTCTTGGAAGACATGCCTGGTCTATTTGGACGACATCGTAGTACTGGAGAAGACATTTGACGAACATCTGAAAAATTTGGATGACGTATTCAAACGACTCCAAGCTGCCCAGCTCATGTTAAACCCGAAGAAATGTCAGCTGTTCCAAAACCGAGTCAACTATCTAGGTCATATAGTGAGCAATGAAGGAGTGGCGGTGGATCCAGAGAAAGTTGCTTCCATTCAGCAATGGCCGCAACCAACCGACAAACATCAAATTAGGAGTTTCCTTGGACTTTGCACGTATTACAGAAGATTTATCAGCAAGTTTGGAGATATTGCCAAGCCTCTAACGCGACTTACAGAAGAAGCAAGAGCTTTCCAATGAGACGAAGACTGTCAAACGGCTTTTGAAAGTTTGAAGAGGCATTTAACCTCGGCGCCGATATTAGGATATCCATTACCAGAGGGAGACTTTATTTTTGACAATGACGCAAGCAACGTAGGAATTGGTGGAGTGCTCTCACAGATCCAAGGAGGGCAAGAAAGAGTGCTGGGATATTTCAGTAAAGTCCTCTCCAAATAAGAACGGAACTACTGCGTCACAAGAAGAGAGCTTTTGGCAGTAGTGAAGTCCGTGGAACACTTTTACCAGTATCTCTATGGTAGGAAGTTTTTAATCCGGACTGATCATGCAGCACTTAAGTGGTTGATGCAGTTCAAGAATCCCGAGGGCCAGATCGCTAGATGGATTGAACGACTTCAAGAATACGATTTCAACATCGAACATCGAGCTGGTGTGAGTCACCGAAATGCCGACTCCCTGTCCAGACGGCCGTGCCCAACAGACTGCTCCCACTGCAACAAGGTGGAATCTAGGGAAGCTGCAGTTTCAAGAACTACTGTAGTCAACGAGGAATGGTCACCCATCAGGATCAGAGAAGATCAGGAGAATGATCCTCACCTGAAGATGATCCGGCAATGGAATAAAGAAAACCGGCGACCTACCTGGCAAGAAGTGTCAAGATTTTCACCGAAACTCAAGGCGTATTGGGCTCAGTGGGACTCCCTTGTTCTGGAAGAAGGGCTGTTGAAAAGGGTCCTTGAAAACGATGATAGTTCTGAGATGAGGAGACAGCTAGTTATCCCGAGAACAAGAATAGCTGAGGTACTGAAGAAGTTACACGACAGTCCATCGGGAGGTCATCTGGGAGTGAAGAAAACCCTTCAGCGAGTTCGTGAAAGGTTTTATTGGATGAACAGCTCCGACGATGTGAAGGACTGGTATAAGAAATGTACGACTTGTGCTACGAGTAATGGACCACATCGCAAGAGAAAGGCACCCATGAAACAGTACAATGTTGGAAGCCCTTTCGAAAGGATTGCTTTAGATATCGCTGGACCATTTCCGACGACAGAAAATGGTAGCAAGTACATACTGGTTGTAATGGATTATTTTACAAAGTGGGTGGAAATTTACGCCATCCCGAACCAAGAGGCCACAACTGTCGCGGATGTATTGGTGAAAGAATTCATCAGCCGATATGGAGTGCCCATGGAAGTCCACAGTGACCAGGGAAGAAATTTCTAAAGCCATCTATTCCAGGAGATTTGCGACAAGCTGGGAATGAAGAAGACCAGAACAACAGCAGTACATCCACAGTCAGATGGAATGGTCGAGAGAATGAACAGGACTATTGGAAAATACCTGTCCAAAGTAGTATCCAGCCATCAGAGAGATTGGGACCAGTATCTCTCCCTATTCGCATTGGCTTATCGATCTGCCGTCAATGAGTCCACGAGTGAAACACCTGCGAAAATCCTGTTTGGACGTGAAATGAGGCTTCCTTGTGACCTGGAATTTGGCTGTCGATATGGAGAAGATATAGCAGGCGAAGACTACGTGATCCAATTGAGAAGAAGGCTGGACGATATTCATGAACTAGTTCGAACAAATCTTCAAGTTGCCAGCGACAGAATGAAAAGTCGGTACGACGCGCAGGCCACAGAGGGCGGTTTTAAAGAAGGGGACAAAGTATGGTTACACAACCCGGCGAGTAGAAAAGGATTTTCTCCAAAATTACAAAAATCCTGGGAAGGTCCATACTTGATCAAGAAAAGGATCAATGATGTTTTATATCGCATAAGCAAGATCCTCAACGGAAAACCAAAAGTAGTTCACCGAAACCGTCCAGCGCCATTCGAAGGAGACCATGACATAGAGGAAGGAGTAAACCTTATTCGAGATGTGTCTGACCCCACCTTCGATGAATTTATGGGCGCGTATGGAGGTACCGGGAAAGCTAGATATGGAGTCACTTCGGAACAACAACAAGATTTGTTCACTCTCCCAGAAGATTATTCACTGGCATACAACATCCCCGCCCGTATCAAGAACGCACGAGGGTTGGCAACCGTCTTTCGAAAGAAGTTCGGGCAATTAAAAAGCTTGAAGACCAGATTCCAGCCCCTGGCAAGACACTGAAACTGAAACATAATTCGCGGTACGTCTTCTACGTGGTAACTAAAAATGAATTCCAAGATCGATCTACCTACCGCGATGTGTGGGAAGCACTTCGAAACCTCCGAGACCATGTGTTTGAATCCAACGTGAAGAAACTGGCTATGCCTAAGATAGCGAGTAACCAGTTGGATTGGCGAATCATCAGGAACATGGTAGAGATTATCTTTCAAGATACCGGTGTCCAGATATTGATTTGCAGCTACAACCCCCGTTATCAGTATCCGATGAAGACGGTGCCCTGCTATTTTCATAAGATCGGAAAGTGTAGAAATGGGGCTAGTTGCCGATTCAAACATCCAGTCCCGGCTACACAAAAGTTCCAGGAGGAACTTTCATTTAAGGAGGGGGTAATGTTACGAACTCGCACACCGAAGCAGATACTAAGTACGGCCCTGTAACCTTATGTTAACGGAGTTAAGAAAATGGCGAGCGCGCCGAATTCTGAGAAGGTCAATTGGGATTTATTGTGACCGTCCTTTTTCAAACATGTTCTCGGAAGGCATTTTAAGAAATATCGCGAAAGGCATTTGTCCCATCCGGAATGTTCTAGTAAAGAAAGCTTTGATATAAATACAGGACCGATCAGCGGATGAGTTTAGTTTATGAGTTGATAAAGTGATCTTGACAAATAAACAGTAATTAAGTGAATATAAAAGTGTTATAAATTAATAAGTTAGTGTGCATATAAATTAAATTTAAGTGACTAGTTAAGTACATATAAATTAGTGTTAGTGAGTTAGTGTTTAAATAAATTAGTAAGTAGCAATACCGAGTGTTTAAAATTTATCCCACCCGTTTATTGTTTAAATAAATAACAAAAACATTACATTATTATATAAGAATAGAAAAAAGAAGATATGATATTACAAATATTAAAACTTGATGTTATTCGCCCTATGGGGATATTTCTTATCACAAATATGTAGTATTTCTAGTTCTATGTTAGGTGTCAATGAATCTTTAGTGTGTCAAGTAGATGTTTTTCGTAGTGAGATTTATCTGCTGAATTTAATCTATAAGCTCGTAAGTGTTCACTGTATCTAATTTAGAAATTTCTGATGGTTTGACCCAAATAGATAGTGTTACATTCTTTCTGGTCATTTAAATTCATATATACCAGACTTCTTTAATGGGAATATTTTTGTTTCTACATTTAACAATTTTGTACTCACGATACTTTTTTTAAAGTAATTGTTGTATTTGTTGCTGAAGATATTATCTTAGGAATATTATTAGAAGTATCTCCAGCATATGTGATGGTTTTATAATTTTTTATTTCTTTAGTTTGTTCAGGAAATATTAGTTGTAATTCTACAATTCCCTCGTTTTTATTAAGAAATTTATTTTTATATGTAATGGACAACGGTTGGATGTTGCTATTTGTTTAATTGCATTAATTCCTCTATCAAAATTATATTTGTTCATAGGAACTGAAAGTGCTCTATGTATCATTGAAATATATGTTGTTAACATATGTGACATGAGATGATTAGAATTATATGAAATAGTCTCATATAATTCAATGATACATAGAGCATTTTCAGTTCCTATGATCAAATATAATTTTAATCGAGAAATTATTACAATTAAAAAAATAGCAACATACAATGGTTATCCATTACATATAATAAACAAATTTCTTAAAAAAGAGGTAAAAGTGGCATTACAATCAATATTTCCTTAACAAAGTAAATAAGTAAAAAATACAAAACCATCACATATGCTGGTAATATTTCTAATTATATTTCAAAGACAATATCTTCAGCAACAAGTACAACAATTTATTATAAAAAAAGAGAGTATTATGAGTACAAAATTGTTAAATGTAAAGAAAATATCTCCTTTAAAGAAGTCTGGTATATATAAACTTAAATTTCCAGAACGTAATGTTGTCTATTTGGGTCAAGCCCTCAGAAATTTTTATATTAGATATAGTGAACACTTACGAGCATACAGATTAAAACAACCAGAGAAATTCTACTACGCAAAACATCTACTTGGCATAAAACAATCATTAACACCTAACACAGAACTACTATATATTTGCGATAAGAAACAAGAACTGGATTTCCTTGTAGACTTAGAAATTAGAAAATACTTAAGACACCCGTAATATGAAGTCGTCAATGAATAGATAAATCTCCACTTTCAAACTATCTTGTTAAGTAATAATTGTAAAGATCAGCGAATATAGCTTTTCTGGTTTTCTATATCATTGCACAGTTATACAGATCTTAAATAGGAAGAAGATATCCCCAATGGGCTAATAACATCTAAGATTTAATATTTGTAATATCATATCTTCTTCTTCTTTCTATTCATATGTATTAACTCAATCACAGGGCAGGTCACTTCTTGGTCTAGCCAAAAATGATTATTAAACATCAGGTAGGCATCACATGAACTGTAACCTGTCATTCTGACGATAATATCGAAGCCAATTGTCAGTTTGTTAGAATTTTCACAATTTTTCCAAATAATTGTGAATATATTTAGAAACAGTAACTTAAAAAAAGTAATATGAGTAGATTCCACAGGGTAAATATAAATTTCATTAATAAAGCAATATTAAGTTAGAGCAGCTTCCTTATGGAGGTGAAAGAAGCAAGGAATGGGTGCTGACATGGAAGAATGTCATCCAATACTCGATAAGGGTATGGGGGTAAAAAAAGAATCCGGAGTAGCAGAAATGTCAATTTTTTAATGGTAATATAAATTTGTCATGAAGTTTTAAAGCAAATAACTATTTATGAATAATCCAGTCAAGTAGGAATATTGCAATATCCCTCTTTGAAAATAATATTTCTAGAGGATGGTCTTAACGCTATATAGGAATTAACGAATATTTTGAAATATATACAGCATGTCCACGGATGAGGTATCCTATAGGTGAAAAATGTTTAAATATTAGTTTTAGTGAAAAATGTCATTATTGATAAAAAGTTTTGCTTGTTCTCAAGCCCCATAAAATGAAATAAAATTGAAGTTTCCCAAAATCGTAACATTTTATAGCCAGTTTTAAGAAAACCGTATGAATTTTTGCACTAAGTTCGAAAATAATGTATTAATCTAGTGAGTGTCGTTAACGATGTACCAAGTAGCTTTAGCTGTTTGATATAAGGATATATTGAAAAATTCTTGGCCTACTATAGAACCAAACAAAATTTCAATGTCAAAATATTTTATTGCTCAACATATTCTCCTCCTAATTGGATACATTTATTACAGCGAACCTGCAACGTCTCTAGACCTTTCAAAAAAAATGTTTCTTTTTGATCTACAAACCAGACTTCCACAGCTTCTAATACCTCTTAGTTGGAAGAAAATTTACGACCTTTTAAACTTTTTTTCAGTCGAGGAAAGAGATGATAGTCAGACAAACCCAAATCCGGTGAATAAGGGGGGTGTTCTAGTAATTCAAACCCTAAATCACGAATTTTTTGCATGGCAACATGAGATTTGTGTGCAGGGGCGTTGTCCTGCAAAAACAAAACAGCTTTGGATAGCTTTCCGCGTCTTTTCTCTTTAATTTTCTCCCGTGTAGTAGTCAGTAATCTCCAGTTGTTGTTCTACCCTTATCCAAAAAATCAATCATGATTACTCCATGGCAATCCCAAAAAACTGAAGCAAGAACTTTTTCAGCAGATTTTTGGACACGAAATTTCTTAGGTCTTGGAAAACCAGAATGTCGCCTGTCCATCGATTGTTGCTTTGTTTCTGGATCGTTGAAATGTACCCAAGTCTCATCCATAGTAACAATTCGGTTTAAGAAGTCTACATTGTTTACAAATCGAGCACAGATCGAACGCGATGCTTCTACCCTTGTACGCTTTTGGTCAACATTCAAACATTTGTGGATCCATTTTGCAGCAATTTTTCTCATGTCCAAATTGTCGTGAACTATATGATGAACGCGTTCGTATGAAATATTCAGTGCATCAGATATACGTTTTAGCCCAATTGGACGGTCTGATAAAATCATGTCTTGAACTGCATCGATATTTTCGGGGACGGACACAAAAACTGGCCTTCCCGATCGGTCATCATCTTCAAAGGGAAGTTTACGTATTTTGAAGCGTGCAGTCCAATTTTTCACGGTCGTATACGAAGGACATTGATCACCAAGGGTATTAAGCATATCTTCGTAAATATGCTTACCTCTTACCCCTTTTAAATACAGGTACTTGATGATGGCTCGATACTCCAATTTTTCGATTTTCACAATTTCGGTGGACATCTTTTTTCTTTTAATTTATTGCGTAACTCTGGTTCATTTTTTTGACGTCAAACTTTACACTGACACTCCTAATAAGTTATTGTTCGTTGCTATGGTAACGCAATATTTTGTTTATGCATGGAACTGGTCTAGGCTAACTAGATATTAATACATCCTCTATCTTATCTGAGAGTCTATAAAAATTGCAGTGGGTGTTCAAGGTACGGCCCATGAATTTTGGTAACTGTTCCAAATCTTTTTCTGAAAACTGAAGAAGTTGTGTTACAGTGGCTAGGTGTTTTCGTAATCTGGTGGCACTGATACTTTGTGCCTGCGCTATACCACACTTTTATGCGTATTTGTATAATATTTTTGTGCCATCTATAAATGTTTCACCGGTGGTGTGAAAAATAAAATCGTTAACAAAATTATCTCGAATTTCTTCCAAGTAGTCAAAATGATGTCGCATATTTGGAGATAATAGTATCGGTACTCCCCGACCTCTTTTACCTCTAATAACGATACGGCTATATGTCTTAAGTAGTATTTTTTCAGTTTCAGTAAGACATTTGTCAAACTCACTATTGCTTCGATTGTCTAAATTGACACCTCTGAATGTTTATATTTTCAATTGTGTCACTTCAGCGGGTCTTCTCCTGTTTAGTAATATGATCTGACAGTAAAGTACCTATTTAAGTGCGTTGTTTGAATAAGCATAATACTTTGTATAAATTCATCAAACCAATAATTATTTTCAATATAATGATACTCTCTTTCAACAACTAAATGGTTGTACAATGGGACCTCCAATTTCCTCTAGTTTAGCACAAATTGTAATGGTGTATGTAGAAGAAAAAGTATTAGAAAATATAGAATTTGATATATTATTTTTCGAACGCTATGTTGACGACTGTTTAGCTGCTATTCCAGAAGACGAATGTAATGAATTCCTGAATATTTTCAATTCTTTTAACTCTAAAATACAATTCACCATAGAAATTGAAAATAACAATAATAATCTAGATATGGCACTAATTAAAACCAATAATAATAAAATTGAAACTAAATTATTTACAAAAGAAACTTGGTCAGGACGATATCTAAATTATAATTCATGCCATCCAAAAATACAAAAAAATAGTGTTATTATAGGATTGATAGATAGAGCTATAAAACTAACTTCACCTAAATATCGTCCTGAAGTAATTGAAAAACTTAAGATTGTTTTAGAAAATAATCACTATCCTTCAAATCAAATAAATAAAATTATTCAACAACGTACGTACAAATACTACAACAACAATGTAGAACCAAATTCACTAACAACTTTGAACCATGAAAAAAATATATGTAGCTCTACCTTATACAAATCAATTATCAGAAAAACTAAAATATATATTATCTAAACATAATATCAAAATATACCATAAACCAAATAATACATTATCATCACTATTTACTAAATTAAAAAGCAAAACTAAAAATAATAAGAAATCAAATGTTATATACTCCATACCATGCTTAAACTGTTCAAAAAATTACGTAGGAATGACTACACAATATCTAGAAAGCCGAATAAATGGCCATAAATACACTAAAAATGCATCAACAGCGTTACACAAACATGAACATAACGAAAATCATGAATTCGATTTCAAAAACACCAAAATTTTAACACAAGACACAAATTATCAAAAACTCAAAATCAAAGAAATGATATATATAAAACAAGATAAATTATCAGTAAATGACAAACAAGACATAAAAAACTTTATTCAAATTTATTACAAATTGTTTTATTAATTTATTTTTACTACTCCCAACATAATATCGTTGCGTGATATCTAAGGTAGGTATTCTATTACGATTGACCCAAGAAGCTATAATTCTAATAATTCTAAATATTATCGAAAGGTTGAAGAACATAAGTGAATTTATATATATATATATATATATATATATATTATTAATATATCTTTTATTTCGACAAGAGCCCCACGTTTTGGGCACCAAATTATTGTATATTCAATATTCTATATTCTTTAACAATATTCTATTTTATATTTCTATTATGATTTTATGATTTTATATATGAATATGAATTTATATGATGTGAATTTATTTTGTTGCTGTCGTCACAATTTGTGATAGTAACTGCACTAATGTGAAAACACCTTTACCGCTAAATATAACCTATTAAAATTTTATGACAGCAGTTGTCAAATTAATATGCCCAGCTCAGATAAATATTAAATTTTATATTATGAAAGATAAATTGCTACACAATCAATTAACTCACTCTTATCTCAGGGAGGGATCAAATATTTCAAATAATTATTCAAATTTTTAAATTTCCAAATTACGTATTGCACTATTCCAAATCTAAAGTAACTGTTTGTCCAATACACTATAAGACAATTAAAATATCTTGACATATATGAAATTTACTGTCAAGAAATTAACCAAATGTCAGTTATTATACTAAATTTTCTCTAGCATAAAAATTATCAAATATAATGAGAATGAATATGAAAAAAGAACCA
Organism: Galeruca laticollis; assembly: GCA_963921935.1. Lineage (NCBI taxonomy): Eukaryota > Metazoa > Arthropoda > Insecta > Coleoptera > Chrysomelidae > Galeruca > Galeruca laticollis. Next base: position 178,361,994 of record OY998178.1, on the reverse strand, counting down.
AAGAGATTTGGAATTCAAATTTATATAATCTACTATCAGATAACAATTACAAAATTAAAACTTTTCAAAAAATATCATAAACGCATAAACCACCGATAGAATTTTCTATCAAACCTTAATATTTAAACAACCTATAATTAGAAATTTCCTATCTAAATAATTTATCCAAAAGTTCAAAATGTCTAAATTTATAATTGATATATGTCAATGTAAAATGCGCAAATTTCATTGTAAATTGTATGTTCCAAAATTGTCTTCATTGGACGTAGAATTTTATATAAGTAACGTTACTATAATTTCAATGTAAGTATTTAATCATAAGATGCATCTATTTTCGAAATATTTTTTTAATAAAGGCCTATTAATTCTCGAGAAATGATATAAATAATTTGGACTGGACTCACCAACTGGGTACTGGTAGACTCGTTCGTATTCTAAAAACGTTTTTTAGAATTTCAGGAACAACTTTTCTAAATCAATAATTTAGAAACCGGGAAAACCACTCACACTTTACCGCTGTAATTCTTTGCGAATAATACACGCACTGGCTTTACAAAGGCAAATTAAGTTGAACTGATAATAATCATACAAATTACTCTGATATACTGAATTGAATTTGAGACAACTCTTATTCGATGTTGTCTCGAGAGAATCTAAAAATCAACTCTATTTTAAATAAATTTGAGACAATTCTTATTTGATGTTGTCTCTTGGGAATATCAAAATCAACTACTTTTAAAATAATTTTGAGACAACTCTTATTCGATGTTGTCTCGAGAGAGATTCAAAATCAACTAATTAAACTGTTTCAATAAATAATTCTCCTCTCCTTTGGTTACCAAAAATTCTTTTTTTTCAAATAAAATACAAATTTACGTTTTTATATACAAAGAGAGATTTTCATTCTTTTTGTATAATTGCCATTTTGCTAACAGAGACATCTGTATTCTTGTTTTCAAATCGTTTTAAAATCTATCTATCATTAAGTCCATTCTGCATTTATGTCACGAAATTGAAATGTCAAATTTTATTGGTATATTGAAGCTTTCAAATTATTGATAATACAGTGTGTATCACTAGTATTACAACCAAATAAGCACATTTTCTTTATTTCAATGTTTTCTTTAGAATTTAGATAGAGGATATGTATTAACATATATATATATATATATATATATATATATATATATATATATATATATATATATATATATATATTATAGAAATTAGAAATAGTGAAGAGATTGTATTCCGTCCCTTACAGTTTGCAAGCTTTTATACAGTTCAATTTATCCCAAGCGTACTTTTTTGTATTTATTCTTAAATTAGAGTTTTAGGGTGGCTAGCGTCAATATTTGAATGTGAAATGAAATCCCAAAATCAACTTACTATGATATCTACCTGTGCATTAATACAAGTCTCTCATCTCTGGTATGACCGATATATGGCAAAAGATGATCCTGAAGGTTCAATAAATTAGTTCGCAATAATTTTTCCAACAACCTCCTGAGTTAACTCTATGAATGAGGTTGCAGTGGGCATCTCTTTCTGCAACTCCTCTGTAGAGTTGATTTCATCCAACTTGCTTCCCTATAATTTCATTTATGGTCATTTTCATTATTTGAACTTTTATACATTCTGGCAAATTCTATTCAATAAATCTTATAATTTTAGGAAATGCCGAGGCATTTTAACAGAATGTCTGCGTCTTGGTATGCAATCTACTTGAAATTTCTTGTTTCTGAACACCTTTTTGAAAAGAGCATTCAAAACTGAAGACTGATCACTCCAAAGGCATTGTACATCTTATTGTTTGCGTTATTCCTTGTGTAGGGTTACTATTGAATTGGTAAGGTTTCAATATCACTGCTGTGTCTAATGGATGGCATATTGTGTGGCTTTGAATAAAAGATATACTAATATTAATCTCTATCATTTGCCCGAGAGAAACTATTAAAGTTTCTCTTCTTTTTATTTATAATAATTTTGTCCATAAACTTAAGTCAATAATGAAAATTATTTGTTGAATTTTTCAATTTATCAAAGATGTCACAACCATGATCCAAAATAACACGGTGTAGTTTCCATTTAATAAGTTTTTGCAATCACCAAAAAAAAGTAAATAACCATTATTATGATAAAATTGTCATGTAAGCGGCATTTACCTAAATACGCTTTTCTTAATGTAGAATTTGGTTGAGAACCAGAGATTGCCAAAAATTTTCATTACTTAAATCAATAATCTATATTAGTATTGGTTTTACATCCTACCTCACCTAATGCTCTTAATGCAAAAACAATATTGAATATACATTAATTTGGTCTTACCCCGTTTCGTTCCACTTTCAGGTAATAATAAAATAGCTGCCGAAGCTGCTAAACGAGAAGCAATAAATAAGGGCTTTCAATCAGCTATCATTTCGACTCAAATCGAAGGAGACGTGGAGAAAATTAGCAAGATTTATGCAGAATTAGCACGCAACATCGCCATTGCAATTAGCGATAATAGTAACAAGGGCAAATTAAGAGTTTTCTTGGAAACTTATTCACATGATTTGCGTGTCGAGGAAAGATTTATTCAGGCACTTCTCAATATGGATTTTACCAAAGAGATGTGTCTTATTTTTGCAGGTAAATTCTTTTATATATATAACTTAAACCGTAGTTGCCGCCATGGCGAGCGCGAGCGCATCGTCATGTGCTCGTTACAGTGACAACTTTATTGTTAATATAAAGTTTATTTCGTGTAAAATAGGTACCGATATATATATATATATATATATATATATATATATTTATATATATATATATTGATTTGGAAAAATAATGCTACACATTGTATATATCTAACACGAGTCAATAAAGAAATTCATCCAAACTTGTACATATATACATGACACCGATAAAATAAGAATTCAAACTATTTTAGAGAAGAATTTAAAAAAACATCACCTGTTTTAAAATGAATGAATCCACTCTTCAAATGAAATCGTTAAATGTTTATGCATCATCTTAAATTCCTATTAGATACCATCAAACTATTTAGAAGCCCTAGAAAGGTTCCTTGCAATATATCCAAAGGTGAAATTCAAAATAAAAACATGAGGGCTATAAAATATTTGACATCTGTTGAAGTATTTTGTCATCTGGCAAAGAGCAAGTTTAAGAAAGGTCGATGACAGCTGAAAATTTTTAAGAATTAATAAAATGCAAAAGATATATATATATATATATATATATATATATATATATATATATATATATATATATATGAATTGTAAAAGATTATGTTTTATAATTTAAAAGTAAATATTTTGAAGAATATAATGAAATCTATCAAATGAACAACTATGAGTTACTTTGATTGGTTACTAATATTTATATGATTTCAATAAACAGGGGCTAATATAAAAATGAGATTTTTTGTTTAGAAAAAAGTTGTTGATTAGAGAAAAAAGAAAGTGTGAACTAGTAGTATTGAAAAATCAAAAAGAAGTACATGTTCTTTGGAAAAAATTAATAAGAATTGTTAAAATTAAAAAGTAAAATAAGATGTGAACAGTGATACTAACCTCCAAAAAGCATTCCTGAAGAGAGGGGATATCCTATGGTGAGAATATCGGTTTTCACTATCCTGAAAAGTCTATATATCCCGTATCGTGGGAATAATAATTTTCACGATCTTTGAAGAGAATCTATGCCTGGAAAGCCTTCGAAATTGAATTGATTCGAATGGATTCTTGAATCAATCCCGACAATTTTCGAAGTAGCTTACAAAGAAGAGAGAGTAGAGTAAATTGACAAATCTATTGATAATCAGCGGATGATAAAAGGTATTTAAAAACTGTTTCATTTTAAATAAAACTTACCGTGTGTGAAATAAACATTAGATATTGAAACCCTACTGACAGCGTGTGTTTCTGACATTCGTCCATTTTCTAACGAGAATCTTTTGTGAATATCGAATTATTTTATTGTATATAACGTATAACAAGTTGCATACTTGCATGTATTTAATATAATTTCATTTGTGTGAATGTGAGTTGTATGAAAGGTCATTGTAGATAAGTTCATTCTTTTCAATTTATGATGAAAAAGAATAATGTATTTTCTTATATAAATTAACAAGTCTTTCCATTCGGAAAGAATAAATTATATTGTCTGTAGACTGCATTTCTAAGTGTTTAATTTTTATCAAAAGTGGTGTTTAAAGTTACGAACCACGAGCGTTTTCCGAATAAGATACACAGGACCGTTTTGTAAAAATTTATTCAATACAAATATTTCAGTTCACAATTTTTTTTATCAAAATTCAATATTAAGATTTGGCGCTTATTATAAAAAAACCACATGAATATTTAACCTTATGAACCCAAGATCCTGAGAAGCTCAGTGCTCATTAAAAAAATTAATAATTAGAAGAGGTATAAAGGTAAGTGCACTGTGTGACATTATTGGACCTAAATAATTTATTAAATATACCGGGCAAATTGAATTAAAATTTTATTGATTTTAAAACACAAATAATAAACCACAATAATATATATATATATATATATATATATATATATAAACAAAAGAACTTGTCTTGTGGTAATTTCCACAACTGAAGAGCCGAATCTAAGGCGGAACAAATCGAAAATTGTCTATCAAAATTGATTTTGACATTCGTTTTCCATCTCCAGAAGAACTGGGACGATATATTTGAAATTGAAAACGCACTCATAAGTACGAGAACAATTTCTTCTATAGGTGGGAGTTTCGACATGCTTTCGACCTTACTGGTCTCATCAGTAGGACAAAATAGTCCTAGAGCTATGTATTGTTGGTTTTACCAAAGCGGAAGCCAGGTTTGATTCAAGCAAAAGTCGAATTTGACAAAAGCAGAATCTTTCCTAAAGCGGAAGCCGGTATTTCTTTCTTTGCATAAAGCATCTGGATAAACTGAGAATTTCGACTGCCTCGCGGCTTGTCGTTTGAGCGATCTTGCGTTCTTGCGATCTTGCTCTTTCCTCAGAGTTCTATTTGAAATTTAAACAAAAGAGCTTGTCTTGTGATAATTTCCATATATATATATATATATATATATATATATATATATACATATATATATATATATATATATATATATATATTGGAAAAAATTTTCTTGGGATTGTAGGTTCCTAGTTAAACAAATCAAATGGTTTTTTTGGCTTTAATTAACATTTTTGTTTTTGTTTACGTTTCGGACATATCGTGTCCTTCATCAGAACATAATTCTACAAATAGATGACAAAAAATTAACAATTTATACACTACAAATGTCTATCCTAAAAATAACTTACCATAAAACAAGAGCTTGGCGAGCGCATGTTAAAATATGTTAAAATACACGAAAACAATCATTTTTATTAAAAACATTTAGTATCAATATAAAACCCACATACAACTGCCAGTACACTACATTATATTATGACAATAATTACTTCTTAAAAGAAACAAAAATTTTTATTGTTAGTAAATAGAACTAGTTCTTTTTTTGTATTGTATTCAGTAATTGTGATGGAACAAGGTTTTTAATACACATCAATTTTTTGTCTTTGAAAAAATTTTTTACTGATGTTATTATGGTATAAGGATTTAGAAATATTACAGGATGTCATTTCATTTATAGACAATGCACCGGAAAAGACATCTATTTGATTAAATTAACATAAATTTTTGATAAATTATTTGTGTCAGATTTTGCATTGATAGAATATGGGTTTTTTTGGATTTCTATCATTTCATAGACTTCTCTTTTTTTTGGTGGCTTTCAATTCTCAATATTTTTGTGCTGTCATAGTCAAATGTATGTTTGTGTTCAGAACTATGATTTGTCAGGGCTGTTCTGTTTTTTTATCATACTTGTGGCCATTTAGGCGGTTTTTAAGATATTGACTTGTCTGTCCAATATATACACCTTTACAGTCTTTGCAAGGGATCTCATAGATGACATTGCTTTTTTTTTCTTTGGGAATTTTTGATTTTAGTTTACTAAAATTTGATTATAAAAGATTATGTCCCTTGTGAGACACTGTTATGTTGTGATCTTTGAAAATGCTTCCAATTTTTTCTGAAAGTCCCGAAACGTATGGTAAAGAGAGATATTTTTTTGGGGTAAATTGTGTAAAATATTTTTATGTTGAGTTTGATTGTAAAAGAGGTATATACGGTTTTTAAATATTGTATTAATTAGTTTACTTGGGTAATCATTTAGACAGAGAGCTTCTTTAGCTTTTTTTATGGCGTTCTCTCGGTATTCGTAATCAGAAAGTTTTATGGCTCGATCTGCGAGTCCTATGACAACTGATTTTTTTTGAGACATCGGGTGTTGAGAATTAAAATTCACGTATCTAGACGACCAAGTATCTTTTGTGTACCATTCAGTTTTAATCGTGTTGTTAATGTGGTGAAGAGTTAAGTCTGAGAAATTTATTTTATTTTGTTGTTCTCTCTCAACAGTAAATTGCAATTTGTTGTGAAAGCTATTGAAATTGTCAAGAACATTTTCTACTTTGTTTACTGGTACTAGTGCTATACAATCATCAACGTACCTAAAGAAAAAAGGAACTTGGTACTCCAAGTTTCCAATTATGGATTCTTCCAGATCTTCCATAACCAGTTGTGCAATTGCGCTTGAGATAGATGCTCCCATTGCACAACCATCTGTTATATATATATATATATATATATATATATATATATATATATATAATGAGTAACGAAGAGATTAGTGGGTATTGCACGCAAAACGAAAATAGAAGAATGGGCTATTGAAAAGAGTGATAACCGCAGACATGCATGTTTCTGGCTCATTCGCCGTTCTCGGTACGGTACCACCAAGAAAACATGTGAAACATGGGAGCAAAGGTGTTGGATGAAACATCAGAAAATTTAACAGAATTCAGCAGGATAGTCAAACACAACATTTGTGTCAGTAATATTAGAAGATCTCGAATATTCGAGACAACAACCAACATAGACACGGAGGCGCATATAACACTCCCGTTTTAAACTTCCGACCCAGATTAATGAAATAACAACAAGATGTACGAATAGTGCGTGACATATGAACAATGAGTAACGAAGAGATTAGTGGGTATTGCACGCAAATAGAAGAAGGGGCTACTGAAAAGAGTGGTAACCGCAGACAAATGTTGTGTTTGACTATGCTGCTGAATTCTGTTATATTTTCTCATGTTTCATTCAACACCTTTGCTCCCATGTTTCACATATTTTCTTGGTTGTACCGTACCGAGGGCGTCTGATGAGCCAGAAACATGCATGTCTGCGGTTACCACTCTTTTCAGTAGCCCCTTCTTCTATTTGCATGCAATACCCACTAATCTCTTCGTTACTCATTGTTCATATGTCACGCACTATTCGAACATCTTATATAAATTAAGATTGAATATAAATGAATAGAATGAAATGAGCAAATATATTGTCGGATATTGAGAAAAACAGGATAATGAATAAAAATTCTAACAACAACATTTTATAAATAAGTATAAAATTTTACCTTAACAATTAATCATAGGTCTAGTCAATGTCAATATGTTTCAAAATATTCTGAACACTGCCACGTAAATATCTGGATAAATAGAATGTAGTATCACTTCAAACCTGAAATAACAAAAATCAATATTTAACTCACTAATTGGTTATCTATATTTACAGATGATGATAGTAAAGGTTTAAATTTAAAAAAAGAATTGAAAAAAACTTTATAATAGGTGACATACGGAACAGAGCCAAGCTACCTGTCAATGAAATATGATAATTCAATAGTCTTTATAAACAGGAAGTAATCAAATTTAGTGATTTTCTTGCCAACTTAAATTTGTTGATTAATAATTGAATGTAGAATAATAAAGACAAATTTGGAAATAACTAAGACTTTATGTAAGATAAATTAGTAAAAATTCAAAGATTTAAAACTACACAATTACATATATATCAATAATTATTTTAGGTTGTAGATTTTGTATAATTTAATGTAAATAGATATACCTTAAAAAGGAAATTATAACAAAATTTGTGATTATAATACATGAAAAAGACATTTTATAAAATCCCTAAGACAATATAAACTTATATAAATAAGTGTTGTTATCCTCCAGGACTGTTGAAATAAATAATTTTACATGTTTACTAGAAAACATTCAAATCAACAATTATTGTGACAAAAACAGTGAAAAGCAGGCTTTGCATTTTATGAGTCGAAAGTTTGTTGATTTTGAAAATAAAAGACAATCGCGCTTGGGTGAGAGGATATATAGCTTATGTATAAATCTCCTCTACAATTTTTTTTAAATAATGTAAAAGTGAAGTTTAAAGCCAAAAAAATAAAGAAATAGTAATATTAGTGTTGATTAAACTGTGTTTATAAATGAGAATTGAACAGTAAGGAGCATTTCTCCGCTGAGAAATCATCAAGAATTTGGGAGATGCTAGCAGCAGTCCAGGTACCGAAGATTCGAAAATAAGGTCTGTGCTTTTTGTATTAATTTTGGAATTCTAAAAAGAATATAGTGAACAATAAAATATAGTTTGAACGTTTAAATAATAATTTCACAAAAAAGGCCAAAAACATTATAATATGATGAATATCATATAATATCCATGGATATTCATGCATTTTTAGTAATAGATAGTATAATACTTACTTGTTAAATTATTTCATTCCATCAATGTTCACGTTATATATAAATGATCATTTAACTTCCATTTCTTTTTTCCTTCTGATGCATATTTTACTATTTCCATCCATCACTATCCTCATTCAAGTTCACTCGTATTTCTTTTATATATGTGTAATTGTATAGTTCAAGTTTAAATAACATATCGATAATTTCAACAAATATATGAACGTTAAAGTGTATAAACATTTCATACATATAACATCGACTGTAAATTCCACATTTAGTGTCGCGTGGAACTCTGTAAGAGCATACGTTTCTCTTATGCGCCGACGCAATCATTCAAAGTATTCAGTGCGCATGACTGGATAGAATGCAGAAGTGTTATTAGGAAATTTAATGTTAAAAATAATACGAAATTTGATCATAACAATTTATTAAAATATTTTCTGGAAAGTGTTGGTATTTTTATTTTTATTCATATCCATAATAAATTCATTAAAAATTTGCTCACTCCATTCATTCTATGTAATAATTTTATGAATAATTTAAATCAGAGGTATATATTCAGGAAAGCTTTTGTTTCTGAATAAAGTGGAATATGAAAATTTCAGAATTAGCTATTCAAAATTAAATTATATTTATTTTTGTGCGTCCTGAACTCAAAGGGAGGAGAATACATGCTACCGACTCTATGTTAAAAATTAAATTAACATTAACATATCATCATTAGGAGCTAGCCGAAGGTAAGTCAAGTTTATTTTAAACAAGATTACGACTTTTATAACATTAATAACTATTAAAATAACTAATAATATATCAAATTAAATAAATGGTCAATTGACAATTGTTATAAATTTGGCGCCCAACGTGGGGCTAATACAATAATAGCACATTACTAAAAATAAAAATAAACAAATAAATCATGGATGAGAAAATGGTGTTGAGAGATGGAAAACAGGAAACGCGAAAAGGAGCAAGAGAGGAAAAGGATCAATTTAGTGACTGGATGAAACAAGTTCGTATCAAATTGGAGGAGAATAGGAGAAAGGAGGAGAAAGTGGGATGAAAAATTTAATAGAAGTGAAGATAGGAAATCGGACATGATGGTGGAAGATTTCAATCGAGTAGAGGGAAACATTGATGAAAAGACGGATAAGTTGTTAGATGATAAGAGTAATATGATGGAAGAAACGATTGGTAAGGAGGACAAGAAATTTGAAGAAAATAGGGTCGAGGTGAACAATATGAGGGGAGATTTGAAGGAGACTATAAATAAAAATATTGATACTATTGAAAAGTAAAGTTTAAAGCCAAAAAAGGTAAAGAAATAGTAATATTAGTGTTGATTAAACTGTGTTTATAAACGGGAAGCGAACAGAAAGGAGCTTACTTCATTCAGTCTATGTAGGAATATTTTAAATCATTAAAATCAGAGGTATACAATCAGGAAAGATTTCGTTTCTGAATAAAGTGAACTAAGACATTTTGAGAATTAAATATCCAAGAGTAAATCATATTTATTTTTGTGCGTCCTGAACTCAAAGGGAGGAGTCTACATGCTACCGACTCTATGTAAAAAATAAAATTAACATTAACATATCATTATTAGGAGCTAGCCGAAGGTAAGTCAAGTCTATTTTAAACAATATTACGCCTTGTATAACTTTTATAACTTTAATAACTATTAAAAAAACTAATAATATATCAAATTAAATAAATGGTCAATTGACAATTGTTATAATATATATATATATATATATATATATATATATATAATTATAATACATTTAATATTATATTTAATATTCTTAAATTGTAATTGCCCCGCGTTGGGAGCCAAAAACAATTGTAATATATTTAATTATTCTTTGATGAGTTTTAATTGTTTATAATTGTAATTGTATATTGTTTAATTTTAATGTAAACCTTCCTGTCAAGATAAATTTCAATTCACCTCACGTTATTGTATATTGTCGCAGCGACAATTCTTGTACATGCAACTTAAAAATTTATGTAACAAATTTCAACTTTGACTGTAGTTGTCTCTAATCAATATTAATTTAGTATTCCAAAAAATTGAATTTATATGTATAATCGACCTATTACTCTTCTCTCAGGGTGGGATCAAACTGTTAAAAAATTAATTATTCGAAATTTATTTAAATTTTTACGTATCTCCAAATTATCTGTTTCACTATTGTTCAGAACCTATAGTAACTGTATGTTTAATATTATAAAAGGCACTTCAAATATCTGATGACGTTTCCAATATTTCTGTCACTGAAAATTATCAACTGTCACTGATTTGATCGACACTTTTATTTATTGAAAAATGTTCAATTTTCTGAAATTATGTTATAAAAAGACTATATTGAGTAGGAATGCAAACTTATATATTATACTACCAGATACAAATTAACAAATTAATATTCCCCAAAATTATTACAAACGAAACAACAATCGTAATTTCTACGAAACTTAAAATTACTACAACCTATATGTTATAAATTAATCTAATGAAAAACGTTTAATAAAAGTTCCAATCGTGGATTTAAATCTTGACGTGTATAAATGTCAAAACAAACTTCACTCAAATTTGTCTAATTCAAAATTTTCTTCTGTTATGTGAATTTCCTCATATGACTTATTAATTTTGTTTGCAATCAGAAATCTAATAGAGGCATCTATGTGATTCTTCATCACGCACACTGATCTTGATCTAGTGGAAGCTATGTATTGCGCAATCTCTAGACCCTGGTTAGAAAAACTCCATTGTCACTCTTTGTTGACCGAAGTATTCCACCTTACGCCGTTTGGCATGTTCACCTTAGATCGGTATTTCGCCTTTTATCTGATGTATGGATTTTTTTCGACATTCTCTGGTCTAGATCCAGTGTGTTTTGTGCCAGTAGTGACACCTCGTGCTGGATGTGGTTCTGGACCACGCACACTAGTCTTGATCTAGCAGAAGCTCTGGTCCCGAAGGCTCCATGTTGCGCTATACTATACCCTGGTTGTGAACCATTGTGGTCCCTCCTGGGTATGGCTGCTGAACCGCTTGTTACTGCTCGTGGTGTGTGGTTCCAGTCAACCGGTATCACCTCTCCGAGAGAAAATGGTTTTGGACATTCGCTGTCACCCTCCCTGGGTGGGGTTGTCCAAGGATGGTTCGCAAACCGCTGTCACCACTGTAATAACTAATGTCATTAAATCCGTTGTAACCACTGTAATGAATGGGTAGAAATCCCTATTGTATATTTATCCTTTGTACTGAATATTTGGTCACCACTGTAATAACCGCTGTGGTCGTTTAGGGTTTACAGCCCTCCGTTACCAGTGTAGGACAACCTTTGAATTCCTATTTCCTTGAAGTTTGAAGCGTGCTGTCACCAGTGCCTTACGGCACAATTTAGAGCCAGGAATCCCCCTGTGGGTAACCTCGGTGGAGGTGGTTTCCTGGCACGAGCGGACAAGATCTCCGTGGGGCCTCTTGTGCCAAGCCTGAGTTCTAAGGCAGGTCGCGTCAACCCGTTCAAACCTGCTGGTCCGAGGGTAGGGGTTGTTGATAAAGGAAACAGACTGGGTGGATAATATGTACATATATATTACAAACAGTAAATAATTAAATCCAGTAATTCAGCTCTGGTTTGGACAAAATAGAAGTTACTCGGGGGAGAATGTCCCGGTACGATATACTAGAAATTAATTAGGGAAAAACGTCTTTCATAATCTGGAAGTAGTTTCTCGTTATTTTGACAAAAGTAAAAGATGTCTTGCATATGACTATCCCTGTATAAGGAATGAGAAAAAATTAATATGACTCGGGCAAAACGTCTTCCATAATTCTGAAAGTAGTTTTTCCTGATTATGACATAAATGAAAGATATCTGGCGTATGAATATCCCTGTATTCTGTATTATATAAGAAAATAACTATCAAAGCAAGTCTTTCGAAATCTGAGGGTATAAATACGATATTTCTTACATATGCATATCCCTGTACAATATAAGAAAATTACTATCAAAAAAGTCTTTCGAAACCTGACGGTATAAATACGATATTTCTTACATATGAATATCCCTGTACAATATAAGAAAATAACTATCAAAAAAAGTCTTTCGAAATCTGAAGGTATGAATACGATATTTTTTACATATGAATATCCCTGTATAATCTTTGAATTCCCTTGACTAAAATTTAGGGTTCCCCTGGGTTATTAAATCGATTGCAAATCGTACTATTTCCTGAATATGTTAGGTGAGGGGCTCAAATGTCAATAGTGCACTCAATATGAACAGGAAATGTATCTTTGGACACATAGTCAAATCAAATAAAATGTCAATACGATATTTTTTCAAAAAAAAATAATTATAATGACATAGAAAAAACGTTTTTGAAATATCACAAATCACAACAACACAATATCACGGTTTACGTACGGCCGTCGAAGTGTCAGGCCATACAGTACCTAAGCACTCTATGAGGGTTACTACCTCACTGCCCCTGTTACCAAATTTTCTGTTATTTATTTCAGAAGATTTGGTATATGTTATTCGTGTTGCCCTTGTCTCATATTTTTTATTTTCGTAATTGAAGGTTAATTTTCAATTTCTTTATACTAAGTTGCAAGGTTTGTCTATATTTTGATCGTGTGTTTTGTCATCGACCTTGTCAGTTGTGTAAAATTGTTTGTTTAAATTCTTTTCTGGTTTAGGTCAACATTTGTTTTTATATTAAATTGGATTCGACTTATTTTATTATCAAGAAAATTATATATCTATATAGGGTGTCCTTAAATGTCCCTTTGTCATATTTCGTGTTTATTACATCATAGTTAATAGTGTATGTGTGTTACATTCAAAATTTTCACATACACCATATCGTCGTTATCATTTTAATACCTCTTATGAGCCATTATGGGTCAATTTGGGATTTTAGCACACTACATTTGATCTTTTCTATATCTATCCAATAAAAAATATCTCCTAAGTGAGATTCTCAAATTTCATTTTCATTTTGAAAATATTACAAAATAGTATTTTTTAATAATTCCAAGGTAAGATCACATACTTATTATTCCTAATAATAATAGTAACAGACAATGAAATAAGTTTGCTTCGAAAATTTGAACGATCTTAAATTGCTCAAAACCTAACCCTAATTTTATGTAATTTTACTAATAATCTGCCTATTAGTATTGGACAATGCAATGCTAAAATTTATGTTTCAATATTTTAATTTCACAGAGCGTTATATTATGTAATAAGTAATAATTAAATGATAACTAAAAAAAAATTTGGCAACTTTTCAAGATACGTTTGAAAAAATGATTAGCTTTTTTCATAATTTTTTAATAAAGCCGAAAGTCATATTTATGAGTTCGTAGGACACTTACTTTATTTAAAGAAACACACAATGAATCCAGAAATTGTTTTTTACTTATGGTCAATGGCACTGCAAACGGTAATATTACAAAATAACTCACTATCACAAGTATTCAAACTAATGTTAATATGGACAATGACCTTGCAGACGATTCTCTAACAAAATTACCACTAGTACAGGTATTCAAACCAATGATAATATGGAAAAAGGCCCTACAGACGATATTGTTATAACATGTTATAACATTACCCACTAGTACGAGTATTGAAACTAATTATAATATTGTAATCAAGCCTGCTAGTGAATTTTTGCAATTCTGAGTACTTATACATAAAAAATTATGGAATTGATGATTTTTGTTTATACTTCAAACCAATCTGTTAATCAGGTAGTACTTAAAGAAACACTTGAAGTGACCTGTCCAAGTAAAGAAGTTGAAAATGAATCCAATTTGTCTAAAAGTATTAATAGAAAATAATATGTTTTCTGAAACAATTGACAGTACTACCAACGATAACAATGACTTGACTAGACTGGGACTTATCTTTCTTCTTTATTTCTTCTTTTCCTGGCCCTACAACTCTAGGTGAGTCTTGACCGCATCCACTATCGCCCTCCATCCTCGTCGATCTTCTGTCTTCATTTCCCATTGTTGGACTCCCATTCTAGACATATCTGCTGCGACTGCATCTTTCCATCTTTTCCCGTGTCGGCCTATTGATCTTCTACCATCTGCTCTCTCAAGGAATACTGTTTTTAACAATATGTGATCCTCTGATCTCAATACATGCACTGCCCATCTTATTCGATTAGCCTTTGTGTGTCTGACTATGTTCTCGCTGCCATACAGCGCTGACAACTCAGCATTGTGGCGTCTGCTCCAGTGTCCTGTTTCCTCATTTTGTTGCGATCCAAATATCATTCTAAAAACCTCCTTTTCAAAGTCAAGAAGCTTATTTATTTCCCGTTGATTAAGGGTCCAGGCTTCGCTGCCATATGTAACCACCGGGCGAATAATTGACTTGTATATTGTTAATTTGGATTGTCTTCTTAACAGTTTAGATCTCAAGAGTGTTGTAAGAGAATATAGCGCCCTATTTCCCGCCATTATTCTTGCTGAGACATCTATTGTTACTCGATTATCATCTGTAATTATCACTCCTAGGTACTTAAAATCCTTAACCACTTCAAAGTTGTACTCATTAATGGAAATATTCTGTCTGATTCTGGGTCTTGGGTTCTTGGTTACTACCATGTATTTCGCTTTTTCTTCATTTACTCGTAGACCCAGGTTACCTGCTTCCTCCTCGAGTTGGGAGATTACTTCTCTCATATCTCTCGTTGAATGAGCCACCGTATCTATATCATCAGCAAAAGCCAACAATAGTTTTGAACTCTGCTTAGCAAAACCTTCAGTTAGTTCCGATGGTATTTTACCAACCGCATACTCCAAGGTCAAACTGAATAGCAACGGTGAGAGGGGATCTCCTTGTCTGACTCCTGATGTTACCCTAAATGGAGTTGATGTTCTGCTTCCTATCCTCACCTGTGCATATGAGTTTACCACACACATTTGTGTTAGCTCCACCAATTTCCTTAGGTTGCCCATTTCTAGCATTCTCACCCACAACCTGCTTCTTTTTATAGAGTCATATGCTTGCTGAAAATCAACAAAGATTTGGTGAACATCCCGGTTGAATTCCCAGTTCTTTTCTTATATTTGTCTGATCATGAATATTTGATCTATCGTTAACCTTCCAGCACGAAATCCGCATTGATAGTCGCCGTAACGTCTTCCGCATAATGGGTCAACCTTCTCAGTAGTATGGTTGCCAATACTTTGTATGTTGTTTTGATAAGTGATATTCCTCTATAATTGCTAGATTCTTCTTCGTTTCGTTTCTTATGTATAGGTATTATGATACTTCCGCTCCAATCTTTAAGCATTTTCAGTTGTACCCATATATTCAGGATCATTCAATATATTTTTCGGTGTAAAACATTTCCTCTCTTTTTTAACAACTCTGCGTTTATACCATCATTGCCTGGTGATTAATGACCTTTGAGATATGCATCTCATTTTTTACTTCTTGGAGTGTTGGTGGTGGTATTCTTATATCCGTCATTATCAGTTCTCCACTTTCATTTCTCATGCCTTTCGTTCCTCCTACACTCCCATTCCTCCTCACTCTCTTTACTTCCCTAAAGAACTTCCTTGTCTGATTCATGCCTCTATCCCTGTCGATTTCCCGTATTTGATGTTCTAGGCAATATTCTTTTTAGTTCTGAGTCATCTCTTTGTCTGTGCTCGTGGTCTGTGAAATTCTTCTTTGTTCTCATTCGTAGGGTTTATTAGCATTGTCAGTCTCTTATTTGTTTCCAATTTCAGCGCTTCTTCACATTCTCTGTTAAACCAACTTCTTTTGGGGCGCTTCTTCTTTTTCCCAATGGTTTCTCTCGCTGCTTCATCTATGACTGTTGCCACTTGCTGCCATGTTTCCTCCAGTTCTTCATTATCTTTCTCGTGTCTTAGGCGTTCGAATTTGTTGTTCAAGGCCATTTGGTACTCACCTTCCTTTTTGGCTTCTTGAAAAGCTTCTACGTCCCATCCTTCCCTTGACTCTTTTTGTTCAGGTTTCTGTGTTGTTATTCTTGTTCTCAGCCTGGATTTAAGTAGGAAGTGATCAGTATCGCTCTCTGCCCCTCTCATACTTCGTGATTTGATGATGCTACTAGAGTGTCTTGAATCTATGAGAATGTCGTCTATTTGGTTTCGCGTTGTTCCGTCATTTGAAATCCATGTGGCTTTATATATGTTCTTTCTTTCAAATTGCGTGGATTTTACTACCCTATTAGGCTGGGACTTATAGACCCACGAAATATGGCATACTATAAAAATATTAATGAAGAAAACTAGAGAGAAATTCGAACGAAACAGAAGATACAAATAACTATTCTGAATGGGTGAAGAGAATACTATCAATAACACATCTAATTCAGCCCAGAGTGATTTAGATGAAATATAAGAACAAATGGAAGCCTCGACCAAAAAACATCTCAAGCAGAAACAAGAAGGAAGCGAGTCTTGGATTACCTTATATGGGATACAAACGGCTCAACAAGTAAGTGTTAAAAAAGCATACCTAAGCTAGAAAGGCGATTACGAGAAAGATGCACTCACAAAATATCAGAAATTATTTCCCGTTCTTTTAGGTGTGCTGGTTTTACCGATAACGACCGTAACGCAGCTCACAGTAGCTATTGGAAAATTGAATCGTGGAAGGAAAAACGAACTTTTGTTAAAGGTTTGGTAACTACCAAAGACATCATAAGAAAACAAATTGAATTGAATGAAGGTGGTCATAAAAAACGTAAAAATGAAAGACATGATATTTTTCACCAAGTAAAGAACGGTGACAAATTAAG
This sequence comes from Galeruca laticollis, assembly GCA_963921935.1. Lineage (NCBI taxonomy): Eukaryota > Metazoa > Arthropoda > Insecta > Coleoptera > Chrysomelidae > Galeruca > Galeruca laticollis. The sequence continues at coordinate 178,344,514 of OY998178.1, read as the reverse complement.
GGTTTGCCGCAAATTTCCATACTACGATTGGTTTAGGGGAGAATGCGTTTAAAAGGCAGGTAAAAATAGGTTCAATTCGAAACTCAGAAAAGCGGGAAACGGAAATACAGGAAAATTCTATTACAAAAGACGCTATTGAAGAGAACAGTCAACAAGAAAAATTTAAAGAATACAAGTGCATGAAAATGTCACGTTATGACTGCTGCAATTACCAAAAGTTCTAAGCCGTTATTGTCGGACATCTTCTAATAAAAATATGTCGAATCAACGTGTAGGTTGAAGCTTCACATGTTTGTTGTGTACAAGGATTGGTGTATTTTTAACAAAGTAAGATCAGTGCGAGTTGTGTTGGGGTTTTAAAGTAAGAACAATAGGCGAAGATGAATATAATAGGTACATTGAGAATAAAAATGACGCCAGAGAAGCGAAGTCAAAAGCTTGTCCAGAGAAATTGGTTCTGCAAAGTATATTACTGTGTTCATTGTTGTTAGCTTCGCAGATAAACAAGTAAATAATTTCACCTACGACCACCCCTGTAAGTAATCAAAAACACACAGTCGGCAATCAATGTAAGACGTCTATTATGCACGGTAAACCAAAACGCACGGCTGTAAAGTAAATCGCACGGCTTCCATAGCAACCACTTAGCAACTGTCAATAGACGTAGCCATCAATAGTATATTAAGTACCAAGTGTCAAAACGGTTACTTTAGTCACGAGTTTTACTAGGCACGAGTGGAGCGAAGCGGAACGAATTCCTTGTGAAACGAGTGACTGAAGATGTTTTTAACACGAGGTGCTTACTATACTTTTTCTTCGCCCGCGGGAAGGAAAACATTATATTATATTTGAATTATATTCATTACATGACGGACGATGACTGACAGCTGACTGATAAATCAAATGACTCAGAATAACAAAATTATAAAGTAGCATGAAATTTACCATGAAAAAGATACACTTGATTTGACGTTTAAAAAACAAAAGATATACGTGATGTGACTTTTCGCATTCTAAACACTAGTGTTTAAAGAGTCGTTTTGTACATGTCAAACCCGTGTTCAAAGTGCGGTTTTAGTAGCGGAAGTGAAAAAAATGTATTACTTAGATATTTGACGTTGAATTCTATATATAAGTGGTAGATAACATTTATTAGATATGGAATAGCATTTAATACTATGAGTTATTTGGAATTATATATGATAATTGATTCCGTTTCATTCAATCCGCATCTTTTAGCTGTCTGAATGTATCTCATATTAGTAAACAATTGTATATTATACACCAAGCGACTAAAGTGGCCCATTTAATCCCGCGGGTGGTGTTTGATTACTGAGGGAAGTAATCCACCTAAGGGATTAATGTAAGTTCAGTCGAGAGGTGTATACGTTATTTTATGCAATTACGGTAATTCTACATACATTTTTAATAAAAATAAATACTACTTAGGACGGACTTTTACGAAAAACTTGGCTGGGCATCGAGGGTCAACTTCTAAGATGCTTGGCTGGGCATCGAGGATGTACGTTTTTACTTGTACTTTAAATACCTTAATAAGGTTATAAACACAAGTACAAGTGGGTCGTAGGTAAAGTATAGTACGTAACTCGTGTTGTAACGCATTTTACGCATTGACGGAATTACGCACGAAGCCGCTACGCGGCTTCGTGAGTAACTTTTCCTTTCGTGCGTAAAATGCTTCTTACAACACACGTGACGTAATATACTATTACATAATATGAATTAAATGATAGAAATGTTACATTTTATGCTCAGCACGATGGTAATGGTGGTATTTCAAGTAACGAGTTTACGTCTTGTATTATGTACTTCATTTCCTGTATTCCAGATATTGTAAAAGAAGTTACTTTAATCTCTGATGGATGTAACTAACAATATCGAAACAAAGTTTTATCAAGTAACCTAAGTTATCTAGCGAAACGCAAGGAAACAACTAACAATTGAACAGCTCTACTCAAATACTTAAAAACGGCCATGAAATGATAGAGGCTAATAGCATGTATACTACATTAGAAAAATATTATAAACCTCCAATCAATTCATTCGCTGATTATATTGCACTAATGCGCACGTCGAGGCCATCAAACCCATATACAGTAAAAGTACTGGACTACAGTTTTTTAAAAACTAAGAGAAAAGTGATGATTTACCTTCAATAAAACCAGGAAAGAAACCTGGCGTTACACAAGTAATGGATATGAGGGCACTTCTATGTAATCCAGACGGCTCAATTCTGTTTGAGATACACCAAACTGATCAATATATCATTCTCCGACAAAGAAGAACATTTAGTGGCGAGAATAACCTAGAACTAGCTGATTTATATAAAAATCCTCACCCTATGAATGAGTCCAAATATAAAAATCTGCAGAAGATGAAGAATATTATTGAAGAACCTCATCACGCTTTTAATGATTCGCTTACTTTTGAACCTAATAAAAAAAATTATGTTAATACGTTTTATTTTCATTTTGTTTTTGTTTTCTTTAACAATTCAATTTGAAAATTTTAAATAGTTTTTGAGCGCTAACGAAATTTCACTTATGTGAACAAATTAAACATGTAATATCTCCTATGTGACAATAACTTAAAACAAACTGATTTTATTTCTTTATTAGTACCAAAATCGTTTTAATTTTGATATGAAATAATGAAAGTTATCGTATTAGATGCTATCAAATAATTTACTTTATTTTTCCACATCAGTTTTTTTACTAAAGTCCTGTTTGCTACTATTATTCTAATTCACTCGAAATTATAAGATCTGCTAATTCTGCACAAACTATATTTACAATTTAAATATGTGTTGTAAATATTAATAACACAATATTCGCAATCTCTCAAATAAATTCCAGATGAAGAGGAAAGTTGCGAAGTATTGCTTGAAACATTAACCGCCTGGTCATTTATAGTAACATCCAAATCTCTGATGAGGTTTTTTAGTATGTTCACAGCTATATTCTTCTTATTTTTGGTTGATCTCTCAATATAACCCTCTGCAACACTATTAGAACCCCCGAATCTGCTAGAAGTGACGTGGAAGACCGTCTAAAACAGTGCCCAGTGTTCTCTTTAGGGTGGTCTGGTTTCAAATATAAGGCAATTTTCTTTGGCAGATTTCTAAAAGTGTTGATGCCTACCGTATGACCTACATTATTGAGGCGAAGAGTAATGTAACTGCGAAAATTTCAACCATATTTACTACACCAATGTTTTCAAATGTCACAAAGAATTTCTGGATATTGTGGTATTAGTATTTGGCAAAATTGAATGGAAACACTCACCTTGATTCTTTACATTTTCTAGAAGTTAATTTGTCAGTTATTCTCTTCCGCATGCGCCAGCCAATCCAACAATTAGGGCCACCTTCACAAAAAAGTTTTTTTGTTATCCGCCTCGTTAAAAACTTGGTTACATCCAATCTCGATAATACTCTTGACTTTTTGACTATGTTTCATGGAAATCATCATACGTATCACGGAATAACACGCCCATAAAGATAAAGGCTTACAAGCTTTGGATAAAATACTAAAATATGTTAATCATACCTTCTCATTTGCTAAATTACGAAGAAAATGCATACATTCTTTCAAAAACGTGAAAGTGAATTATTTTTGATTTATTGTTGATGACAATATTATGATTACCAAGAAAACGAAGCGTTTACACCCAGTTTCTACAACCACCAGCTCGTTTATCAGTTTCATTGTTCTGATATTTTTAATCATGACGCATTTTAAATTATACTTATCGTTTATTTTAAATTTTTATAGGTATAGATTAAAATTTGTACAATATACGTATGATAACGCTTTACTAACAGACATATAGGATTGTCCAACTACGCACTCGTTGTGCAACTTTCGCATACGTACGTTAATAAAGCTCATATCTCACTTATATTATAAGTCACTATTACGAGGAGAGGGAATTTTATTCCAATGAACTGGAAATAAAAGTAGTAGTGTAACAAGGAGAGTTCCGAACCACTATTTCGAAAAACGTCCGCGGCGCTGTTGTTGGTGTATTGTGTATTGTCTATCTTGGCGGTGTTGGTTGTCTATCTTCCTGTGTGCGTCGTCCATTTGTATCCTATCGAATGCTAGATGGCGCGCTGTGTATGTCGTGTACACAGTGACTATATACAAGACAGTGGCGACAATTGAGTATAAGCTCCGCCCATCCGCCATTAGTTTGCTAATTTTGATTTGTTTACATTAGACTACCTGCAACTAAATAACCCGTTTTAAAAGAGTTTTACCACATTTAAACTAGTTTTGAATGTGTAATTTTAAATAAAAGCTCTTTTATAAGGCGTATCATAATATATTTTTGGAAAAAGTGGACGGATGTTACTAAAAATTTTCAAGGATGTAATGTTGTTGCACACACAATTATGGATGTATCTTTATTTACCATCTGATAGAGATATAAGGTAAGGTGTGAATTCATTACACACAATTAAATTTAGATTCATATGTCTTTTGTTATAAAACATTCAACTTGAAATAATAAAACAATTGAACGCCCTGTATCCTATTATTTTTATGTCTTGTTTATCTCTGTTAATATTATATAGATCTTCATGCAAAAAACACCTTTCAAACTTGCAGACATCAATAATAATGGGAAACACACTAAAAATGTGACATTTCTTTAGTAGAAATTCAGTTTTTTGCTGTCCGCGTACGTAAATAAAGTCTGCAGCATACAACAGCTTAGCTTCCAATATATAATTTATTTTGGTATACTCGACGTCACCTGAAAAATATCGAATGCCATGCATGTTCTTTTCCGGGTATGACGCATTTTTCATATACAGAATGAAGTCATAAAGATGCTACTTGTGTATGTGAAAAATCAATTTTAATATGTGTTATTGCAAGTAAATATATGCATTATCAAAATGTTTAGGTTTCAATTAAATATTTGAAACAATATGTAGGTAGGTGTTGTTATCTTTCTTCCTAAAAAATTTTTAATTTGCATATTTTAATAATGTTTAACAATTTCTTTTGGATAAAACCTTAAGAATATTATTTTTTGGAACTGTAAAACACAGGAAGTGGTGAGATTAGTGATAACACAGCCATGTGAAAAAGTTGATATCAAACACAGGTTTCAATGGTCTATTTAAGAAACTGAACTCTAGCCATAATATCATTGTTACAGTCATTACAACAACATTGTGTGTATTCGTAAAGTGATTCTGTTACCATCTCCAAAAGTAAGTTTTGTTAGTAGTAATAATATAATAGATTTAATTGAAGAAGAAGCTCTCTCTTAGTAGTAGTAGAATAATTTGTACGACAATTTTTTCTTGTTTATTTCAGAGATACCTAACCTAATCACACAACCAGTCAGTAATAAGGTTGAAAGATTTACCGCCAAATATTCCTCAAAAAATTCATTGTGTGACTCATTCAACATTTGGTGAAGCAATACTAGTTGAATTAGAAAAAAACGTAACATTTCTTCCGAGAAGAGTAACAGGGAAATTTCGTGTACACGTTAATGAATTAAACAAGGGAAAGTACAGTTTGATTTTCATAGGCGAAGCAGCAGCAATTAAGGCACCACTCTTTTAAAAAAAACTTAACATATATTCAATTATTTCAGACACCAACTGATACACTTTAAGTCTGAGAAAATTACTTAAGAAACTACAATAGTCCTTTTATTTACATTAAAATCCTTCACGGACACATCTTCCTCACTAGGTAGGGACAGGGTGTAGAGACAAACAGATGTAGCGCCACTTTGTAACCTCACCCCCTGGTGAGATGACATGAACCCTCGTTAGGTAGCTCAACTTATAAGAGCTATAGCCGGAACTCTAAAGATTCTCAGGGGTGAATCTTCGCCTTAATTGGAATTAAAGAACACCATCATTCTCGGGAAGAAAGGTAAAGAAAATAACTCATGGGCGCCAACTCATTTTTAATTAACCTCTGAATAAGTAAACAGAGTATGAATTTACACTTTTTGGCAGATCATTTATAAGGCCTCTCAACTAATGAAGATCGAAATCCAAACTGCCCGAGAACTCCACCGATTTATTTGTACAAATCACATATTTCATATGGTATCATCAATAAACATTTCATAGGACTGTTTTAGAAAAACTATTTTTATGTTAGAAATAGGTACGTCTATTTGGTACCATGATTACTGCTAGATTCTTTTTTGTTTTTGAGGGAAAAATTACCGACTTGTCGAACGACGCTAAAATAATTCATTTAATATTAGAAAATAATGCTAAAAATTACGATAAATAATCCATCGTTACACAGAAAGCACCCTATTCATAAATTAAATTAAATCCGTATTAACTATTGATGATGAATAAATTGATCTAATTTTGTCATATATACTGATCTAAATCCAAAAAAGTTCTATTTAATTTAAAGTTTATCAAGAATATAGAGTTATAAACTTTAAAATGCGTTGTGGCCAGCACAATACTTCCTCACACACGATACATGTCAAGTTCTTGACTGTTGCGTCATACTTTGAAAAAAACTATTGATTCGTTTTGAAATAGTTGAATAAATCTCACTACACTATATATTTCAGAATGTTTTTTTGGCTCTAGGGCTGGACCCACGCACGTAGTTTCTGGTTGCATGGGTCCCGCCCTCAAGCCAAAAAGTTGTTCAAAATTTAATTATATTCAAGTTTTATTTCAAAAAGTTCCCATTATTTTATAATTTGGATGTCTAAAATTAAGAAAAACGGTTTAACGCTTCAATTAAACTACCACTTTCCGTTGACGCATTATGTCCATAAACTCTTAAGTTCAAAATTTTAACATGATGTCTCAACTCTTCAAGGTAAATTTGCCGCGACGAAAATTGATGACATATATACGGACGCACCGACATCATGCCCAAACTTTGGTGAGTCGTCTTAAATAGTCATAATACGGATATTTCCACAAAAATGCCGAAATTTTTCCGCGCCATTACAATACTCCCTTTCTGACATTGGGTGTTCGGAAGTAACATTTCACTTCAAATTACGTTTTATATAAATAATTCTCCTTAATTGTCAGTTCTATTGCAGGGAATTATTTAAGAACTCTTATAAAATATTTTCCTAAAAAAGCGTTAAAAGTTATGCCGTTATGGATTACTGGATAGGGATTTATTTGATCTTTCAGGTAAGAGTGGAACTTTAGAACTTTCCATTCGCAAAAATAAAATCCTCCGTAATATCGGGAAATTATTCGAAAGCCGATTTAAATTTAGTCCGAAAACGATTTTTCATGCAAAAATGTTAAAAATGTTCCATTTTATAGGAGATTATTTGAACCGCAGTTAAGAAAATTCTAGGGAAATTTAACGTCCAACTACAAAAAATATATCTTTCATCTACTAAAGGAAATGTTTTGTTATTTAGCGTTATCTTCTTCAAAAACTTATTCAGTATGTATGTTTATCTTTGAGTGAATTATGATTTTCACAAAATATGATATCACCCAATGAATAATTGAATTTCTCGAATGTATATATTACTATTGATAGAGCACAAAATATATTGAATTTATTATCATATCTTTTTCTGCCGTGACGTGTTTTTTGCAATAAAAAGTCTTCAGTCTAGATTAGACAAAATAAGAACAACATTCAAACGAATGTATCCAATTATCTCCATACGCCAATTAAGGGTTACTGCCCGAAATGTAACTTTTTAAAAAGATACTTTATTGACAATAAAACTACACTACTTAAACACAAAATACACTATATCCAATATATTCAATTAATCGAACTTATATACTTAAATAAATACATCTATAGAAAAAATATGCCATTCTGGAGAATCATCAGTTGTTGTACAAAAATGGATCAGCGTTCGTGAATTATACCGGAAGCTCGAAGGTCAATACTATGCATGAACCATGGGTCAGCGAACTGTACCTCGCCTCTATCAACAAGCTCAACTTACAATATCTTAGTATTTTAACAATTTGGAATTTGTCTTATTCGTGCCTAGGCCAAGGGTCAGTAAGATGCGACTCATAAGAATCGCACTTATGTAGTTTGATAGTATATATTGAAATACTGAACACACTGCGTACTACCACTATACCAAACAGTGTGTTTAGTGTGAAACGGTTCCAGAAATTCCAACTTAGTACATATTGAAAACAAAACTGCAATATCGCAATTGCCAAATAAACAAAATATTAGTCTGCACGGAAAATAGCATACCTGTGAACCTAGCTTCAGCTAGTCTTGCTCTCCACACTACTTATCGTTGCCACACTCAAAATCTAGCTAATAGACGCCACACTCAAAATCTAGCTAATAGACACAGATGTCTGAAAGAACAGTCGTGAGTTTTCGAATTCAGCTCCTTTTAGTAATGATCCTTAGAAGCTTCCTCAAAAATCCCATCATATATTGTAAGAAATTTCAGCATTACCAACAGTCAGAGACACAAATGGAATGCAGATTGGCAGGCTAGTGAAAGGAAAAGAAATCGTATGAGATGGAGAAACGACGGATATCAAAAGGATAGGAGGAACACAGTGGAAACGAAAAGCACAAAACGGAAACTAGTGGACAGAATTTGAAAAATTCTGTATCAGATTGGAAGAATAAATTAAAGCGAAAAACGGGGAAAAGTATGTGACAAATTAATCAAATTGTTTTATTTCTTCAATTTTCACTTCTCGAAGCAGTAATTGTAACAGTTCTTTTGTTAGTATCGCTCTCCCATATACAATTTTCCAGCATATCATAGGCCTTCCTGTTGAATATGGAGACTAAATTATCTTCGTGATAAATTTACCACTAGATTTATTATAATATATTTAACATTGTTGTGATCGTATACCCCACACGTACACATGTTATTTTGGAAATATTTATCAACAATATTATGAAAATATCAATGGAGTGGAGCTGACAACATAACAGTTGATAGTTTTATCGTTCTAATTTAACGCTGCCGGTTCCATTATACCGCGAATATCTGTTTAACAGTCTTGTATAAAACAGAAATTATGAAATTTATGCTCGGCTGCATCACAAAATTCTTAAGTGGAGAATAGTCAAGTTCGGTTTAAATTTTGAAGGAAACTTAGCTGTTTGTTGTTGGCACGTGAATGAAGCTTAGTTGAGGCAAGTTATCGTATAGAAACCGTTTTTTATTCATATATAGTAAGTTTAATGAGAGATGCATTTTAATACAAAAAATCAGTGCATTAAATTTGCCCTGCTATTCAACCTTCCAGTGAATTCTTCTCCGTATTTAAGAAAGCTTTATAAACTATAAACATCATAGTAAAATACAATGGGGATGGAAAGTTTGTGTAAGAATGTTTTGAGGTATTTGCGGAGAATATCAGGTCAATCTATAAACCTTATGAGAATGCAAAAAACTTATTTTTATAATTCGCGTATAAAACAAGCTTCATCATATTATTGCTTTCAGTGTCACAATGAAATCACTTTGAACACTTTTTTATTAATTTTTAGTGTCTTACAGTTGGTTATTGTATTGTAATGTTTTTCTTATTTATTTAAATCAGTTTATCCTCACGGGTGGCATTAATTCATACACACGGTAGGATCACTTACTTAATTTATTTATTCACTAATAATTTATATTATATACACAATATATGCACTTAAACTAATTTATATAAACACTTCCCTACTGTTTATTTGTTTATCTCACGAAATCACTTTATAGACTGACTTCTCCCGCTGGTCGGTCCTTTATATATTAGTGCCTTTTTTACTAGATAATTCTAGATTACGGCTTTGACAAAAACAATCGGCTCCCTGGAATTTTCTAGATAAGTCCGGTCACAAAAACAATGTCTAGATAAGATAGTCACAAAAAAATCGGAAACAGTTCTAAGAAATCCCAGCGCATCTGCCAAAATTTTACCTTTAATACATGGCATAGACAGAGTCGGATTCAGGGACTACACTAGTGTGCTATTTCGTAACATTACCCCCTCCTTAAATGGAAGTTCCTCTTTGAAATTTTGTGTAGCCGAGACTGGATATTTGGATCGGCAACCGGCCCCATTTCTACACTTTCCGATCTTATCGAAACAACAGGGCACCGTCTTCATCGGATACTGATAACGGGGGGTTGTAGCTGCAAATTAATATCTGGACACCAGTATCTTGGAAGATCACCTGTACCATGTTCCTGATGACTCGCCAATCCAACTGGTTACTCGCTATCTTAGGCATAGCCAGTTTCTTCACACTGGATTCCAACATATGGTCTCGGAGGTTTCGAAGTGTTTCCCACACATCGCGGAAGGTAGATCGATCTTGAAATTAATTTTTAGTTACCACGTAGAAAATGTACCGCGAATTTTGTTTCAGTCTCAGTGTCTTGCCAGGGGTGGAATCTGGTCTTCAAGTTTTTTCTAATTGCCAGATCTTCTTTCGAGAGATGGTTGCCAACCCTCATGCGTTCTTGATACGGGCGGGGATGTTGTATGCCAGTGAATCATTTTCCGGGAGAGTGAACAAATCTTGTCGTTGTTCTGAAGTGACTCCATATCTAGCTTTCCCGGCACCTCCATACGCGCCCATAAATTCATCGAAGGTAGGGTCAGACACATTTGGAATATGGTTTACTCCTTTCTCTAGGTCATGGTCTCCTTCGAATGGCGCTCGTCGGTTTTGGTGAACTACTTTTGGTTTTCCGTTGGAGATCTCGCTTATGCGATATATAACATTAGTGATCCTTTTCTTGATTAAGTATGGACCTTCTCAGGTTTTTTGTAATTTTAGAGAAAATCCTTTTCTCCTCGTCGGGTTGTGTAACCATACTTTGTCTCCTTCTTTAAAACCGCCTACTGTGGCCTGCGTGTCCTACCGACTTTTCATTCTGTTGCTGGCAACTTGAGGATTTGTTCGAACTAATTCATAAGTATCGTTCAGCCTTCTTCTCAATTGGATCACGTAGTCTTCTCCTGCTAGATCTTCTCCTGGCCAACAGCCAAATTCCAGGTCATAAGGAAGCCACATTTCACGTCCAAACAGTATTTTCGCAGGTGTTTCACCCGTGGACTCATTGACGGCAGATCGATAAGGCAATGCGAATAGGGAAAGATACTGGTCACAATCTCTCTGATGGCTGGAAACTGCTTTGGACAGGTATTTTCCAACAGTCCTGTTAATTCTCTCGGCCATTCCATCTAACTGTGGATGTAATGCTATTGTCCTGGTATTCTCCATTCCCAGCTTGTCGCCAGTCTCCTGGAATAAATGGCTTTCAAAATTTCTTCCCTGGTTGCTGTGGACCTCCAAGGGCACTCCATATTGGCTGATGAATTTTTTCACCAATACATCCGCGACAGTTGTGGCCTCTTGATTCGGGATCGCGTAAATTTCCACCCACTTTTTGAAATAATCCATCATAACCAGGATGTATTTACCACCATTTTCTGTCGTCGGGAATGTTCCAGTGATGTCTAAAGCAGTCCTTTCGAAAGGGCTTCCAATATTATATTGTTTCATGGGTGCCTTTCTCTTGCGATGTGGTCCATCACTCGTAGCACAAGTCTTACACCAGTCGTACACATCTTCGATGCTGTTCATCCAATGAAACCATTCACGGACTTGCTGATGGGTTTTCTTCACTCCCAGATGGCCTCCCGATGGACTGTCATGTAACTTCTTCAGTACCTCAGCTACTCTCGTTCTAGGGATAACTAGCTGTCTCCTTATCTCGGAACCATCATCGTCAGGGACTCTTTTCAATAGCCCTTCTTCCAGAACAAGGGAGTCCCACTGAGCCCAATAATTTTTGAGTGTCGGTGAAAATCTTTACACTTCTTGCCATGTAGGTCGCCGATTTTCTTTCTTCCATTGCCGGATCATCTTCAGGTGAGGATCATTCTCCTGATCTTCTCTGATCCTGGTAGGTGACCATTCCTCGTTGACTACAGTAGTTCTTGAAAGTGCAGTTTCCCTAGATACTGCCTTGTTGCAGTGAGAAGAGTCTACAGGGCATGACCATCTAGGCAGAGAGTTGGCTTTTCAGTGATTCACATCAGCTGGATGTTTACGCGTGTCTGATTGTTCTTGGGTTGCACGAGTCTTGGGACGCTTAGACGGACTGCGTGCGAGCTCTAGCTCGCTACACTTCCGGTATTTTTTCTTCTTCGGCTTCTTGTCTACCATACCTTTCAACAAGTTGACCATCTGGTCAAGTCTGTCATCGTCACCGTCTTCCTGCATGGGCCTACCTTTGTTGTACCGCGAATCCTTCGTGGTTGATTTGCATTGAGGAGGTTCTTGGTTTGCAGGAGTCTAAGGACGCTTACACGAACTGCGTGCATGCTCTAGCTCGCCACAACTACAGCACTTAATCTTCTTCGGCTTCTTGTCTACCATACCTCTCAACAAGCTGACGATCTGGTCCAGTCTGTCATCGCCATCTTCTTCCTGTATGGTCCTACCTTTGTTGTATCCCGAAGCCATCGTGGCTGCTTCATATTCAAGTGTAGCTGTCAATGCGTCAACTAACGTTTTGGGATGGGCTAAACGAAGCATCCTCTGCATATCGGGGTCACGTAATCCATCAATAAAGGCCTGGATGCTCAGACATTCCCTCATGTTCTCTGGTGCTAATGGATAAGCAAATCGAACAAGTCGGCCAATATCCACTTCATACTCTTGAAGGGATTCGTCACGTTTCTGCCTTCGGTTCTTCAGCTGGGATTGGTACAAATGTTCTAGATGTTCCTGGCCATATCGCATGTCAAACCTCTTCTTCAGCTGCTCAAAGTCATCCGTTTCTTCCAGAGGTATCGTCTGAAGTACATCTAAGGCATCTCCCCAAAGCGCGATGGTTAAGTTTACTGCCTTCTCCCTGTTTGACCAATTATTCACTTTAGCAGCTGCTTCAAACTGTTTTACGTAATTGGTTCATGTCGTCTTTCCGTCGAACGTTGAGGCCTTGACTCGGGCAAAACTGCGAATATCTTCTAACTTAGGGTGTGTTTCTGGCATGCAAGGTTTTGTTTGCTCGGTCTTTCTTTCTTCCGCTGGCGTGTCTTGGGTTCTTAAATCTGTCATCTTGCTTTCTAATTCCTTGATTTTCTCGTCCATCGTTGTCATCGTATTCTCAATCTTCTCTTCCATCGTTGTCATCCTATTCTCGATTTTCTCATCCATAGTTGTCATCTTATTCTCGATTTTCTTGTCCATCGTTGTCATATTATTCTATATATCTAATTTCAGGGACGAAATTTTATTTACGACGTCAGCAGAAACGTCATTTTTCATTGATAAGATGTCGGCAGAAATGTCGTACTTCATAGCAGAAATATCGTTCTTCATATCAGAAAAATCGTTCTTTATAGCAGAAATCTTCTCGTTCATATCAGCAGAAATATTAGCAGAAATTGACGAGATTAAGGTGGAACCTCGTCATTGAATAAGCATGTTTCTGGATCCAAGCCGTCACTTACCAGTGCCACTTTGAGTCTTTCTACTAACTCACTCTTCTTAACGGACGTTTCCAACTCGCGATTTCCCAATTCTGCCTTTAGCTCTGTCACTTTCAGGTCACTAAGTCTCTTGGCAATGTTTACGTCTTATTTATTTATATAATCCCACTTCTAACACCAATGTAATGTTTTTCTTATTTATTTAAAACAGTTTATCCTGACGGGTGGTAGAAATTCATACACACGGTAGGTTCACTTACTTAATTTATTTATCCACTAAACTATTCACCAATTTATATTATATACACAGTATATGCATTTAAACAAATTTATATGAACAAAAATATACTACAGAAATGATTCTGTTCATGAATAGAATACAAGAATATATGAAGAAGCTCTATTTTAAACAAATGAGCATCCTATATTTACTCAAATGAAAGTTTGTTCACAATTGGCAAAAGTCAAAAGTGTTAAGTAAAACCGTCTGTAATCTTACCAATCAGGAATGAAAAGAATTGCCAACTTAAATTCAAATCACTCTTCCTAGTATAAAAACAGGGAAAATGTAATTCGACTTTATTTGACAAATGCGAATTATAAAAATATTGTGTAAAACTTGTATCAAAATGTCTTTTGTAGTACTCGTTTGTTGCGCAATTCACCGCTTTGCGGTTCGTTGCGCAAACTGCACTCGTACTACAAAACGAGTAATTTTGTGTCACTTGTTTAACAAATAACTATTTGATGTCTGAATTGAGCATCAAAACAAGCAGCGAGACTTCCACGTTCACTGTATTATTGATTAATGCAATGAATGTTATAATAGCAAACTTTGGACAATTTCTAGTCTTGTGCGACAAAATGGTCAATATGGAATACCTGTATTTGTTTTTTTATTCATAAGAGTGTAGTGTAGTATTTCTAAAAAACCTCTGCTATCTAAATTGGACCTAAAAATTCGCTAGGTGAATGGTAGACGTTAGTGGAAGATATAACCACAGCTGTAGGTACTTAATAACGTTTGAGCAACAAACATCTCCCAACTTGCACGAGATTAGTTAGGTATAATACGTAAAGCATATCACATTTAAATCCCCTATTCAAGTTTTGGAGAGGATCTTATTATTTATTAGGGTCCACATCACTGCAATCATACATTTGGATATATTTTATATCAATGGAACCAAGTCATCAACCTGTTCGAAGTCCTATTTGGAAGAATGCTCACTCAGAGTAAAGGAGCAGCACTGATTCGAGCTCATTCCTTACGTAAAATAGCATGGGAAAACGCTAAGGTACATTCTATAAATTTTTTACTAAATTCGATCTACGCATGCGTAGAATTTAATGTGTTATCATCTATAATGGGACAGCTGTCAGCCATCTTGTGTTATGTGTGTGTGTTTGTGTGGGTACGTGCGTGCGCTTGTGACGTAACGGCATGGGGAACGACGTTTGAAAAGCGCCCGTTCTGGATCATCAGATCAGTCATTTGTCAAGCATTATCTGGCATATGTCATATGTATTAAGAAAAATGGGATAGAGTAAGTCATGGAAATGTAGTTATATAATGTAGGATTGAGAGGCATGCTAGTGTATTTTCTGTTTTTTTGTTGATAGGGTGGAGGATGAGGAGGAGGAGGCGATGGTTGTTGTTTAGGTCTCAAAATAGGAAAATTTGAATTAACAAACATTTTTAATACAAAAAAGCACATAAAATTGCAACATTAAATAAATCAATAATATTTTCTTCACATACAGGCATAAGATGGAAATTTCAATATCTAATAATATTAACAACTAGCTTTACTTGTCTGACAGTATATACATTTCACCTAATAAATACAGTAAATAATTGTATAGTTACATCACTAGTCTAAATGTAAGAGTAACTGAGAAAAATGAATAAAATGAAAAAAAATATATAACATATGAAAAGGTGTATTCCAGAATATTGAAAAGGCTGGAACCTCATTGACATACATATCAACATTAATCGAATAGTGTCCCCATGGTCAGATTTTATCGGAACCAGGGAGAATAAAGCGTTTATCATCTTCCGGAGTGAGCGCTACTTAATTCTGAACAATTGAGTGGACTAGATGTTTCTCGGCACGAATTATATTTTGGGAAACTATTTTCTGCGTTAAGATATCAAGACATTTTCATAGTCTTGAAATGTAATTACGGTATTCACAACGGACAGTTTTACCCCTTCAGCTTTCTTAGTGATTCCGATATTTCTATGAAGGCAGTCTATTTCTTCTTTGTCATAACCATCATTCGTAAGACATTTTCGGTTTTGCATCTTCAGAGGTTAGTAACCGTGTTGCATACAATTTACATCGTAACACGATTGAAACAGTTATTATCATACCGTGTTCTCATCCTTCATCACAAGAACCTTCTTATTAACTTGAGAAATTCCGTAAAAGTTATCTAGAGGATGGTCTGAGGTATCGAAATATTTATAACATCTGTCTTCATTACTTCGTAGGAATCTTGATATCGAATCTCGTATATAAGACTATCGTTATCTGTATACAGCACAGTACAAGTTTCGCTAAAACGCTTCGCCATGTACTCATAGTGATAATCATGGATCGTAGTTTTAGCCAAATCTAAAATTGTTATTCCCACTTATACTGATTTATTTAACCATATTTGCAGCTTCCTTAATTCGACGGCAATAAGGTTTTCACTAAAAATCGTACTATTTTTAAACTCTGGCTGAGCTATATATGATTCAGTACCATATCAGCCACTCCAATGAGAAATTATCTTCATATCAACGCGCTTGCGCATGTTCTCCATGGTCTTGCCGAAAACAGCGTTGTTCATAAGTTTGAACAAATTCTTTTCAAATTCATTCTTCACAGCCATACGCAACTCGGTGTTTAAGTCAATGTGAGACTTTAACCAAAAACACTCCTTGAATTTTGACATTCGATGTATTTTTGTTAATACAAGCCCCTTCTGTAACGCTTGCTTCAATACTCGGTAATGTATAACATATTTTGTTTTATTAGTCAGGATACCCATCAACTTAATCTTCTCATTGGATCTCATCATGGTCTTAGGATTGAGGTGATCGGGAGAGAATGGTATATCCTTATGAAAATCATGTAAATGATGAGGATACTCCAAATCAACCTAGAGCATGTACCCCTCAGAAGCATCATCAGCAATTGTGGTAACGTCAATATTTGTATCGCACCACTGAATCCCCCATACTGTAACGCTTGGATCATCGCCCAGCCATACTGATTGTTAACGTCGAAATACATTAAATATTTCGTTGGTTTTGATGGATTATTAATGGGCATATACTTGTTCTAGGCTCGAACACGACGTTTTCCGCATACTTGCCCAAGCCCACCACGTATACCACGCTGAACAAACAAAAACATGTCTACATCAGTGAGAAGCTCCAATTCTTGTCCAGTATGCTTTAGCATAGCATCGAACGTAGATCCAAGTAATATATGATAATGTGCGGGATGGATGTTATACGTAGCAATACAACTGGAACGGAAATTCTCAAAAACTTCAGCTAGAAAAAGGATGTCGCTTTTCATATACAACTCTACATATTCACCTAAGGTTCGACATTGAAACGTATACCATACGCGTTGTGCTCGGATATAAAGTTTGTGCGGACTGGGTTTATCTTCGAAATTATTGTAGAAATAGTCGATAGAAAGTAAAATGGTTCTTCAAAGCGTTCGAAAGAATTGAAATAATCATAAGGCATCACCCCCTTCTCAGTTAACATTGTAAATTGTTCCTCAGGAACACTAGAAAACTGGGATCTCAAATTGGGGAAATATGTTAAATACGAGGAGAGTTTATCGAGATGATGCCATGAATCGGAAACCGTCGGTAAAACTGAACTGGATTCGTGCATCTTCAACATGTTTTCTGAAAGAAGTATTTGCTTCTTCTGTAATAGGGAGCAAATTAATAGAGCTGGTCAGGCGAGTAGCAATGTCTTCGATGATGAAATTTGCATCATAACCAGATGATGTGGAACGCTACATCAATAGTAGCCGAATCTTGGTAGTTAATATTGCTTCTCTCATGCGCTGCACCTCAATAATTGTTTTCAGGAATCAGATGATAATGATTCCTGACTTTCTCATCAGTAGAGATAAATGGCTTTCCACAAATGTGACATTCGGTAGCAGCTTAAGACTGACGTTCTTGATTAAGAGTCATGTGAATCCCATATGGACAAAGGAACATAGCACTGATATCTTGAGCCAGCAGATTCATTTCATCTGCACACTATCGCATACAATCTTCATCCAAATAACTTTCGTAAAAGTCATTTTCCTCTCTCAAGATTTCTGATTTGCGAAATATTGCTTTGGTAGATAATTATGTTTTGTCAGGCAATTCTGAAGTATGTCAACTGCATCTTTTCTCATTACCCCCACCGAAAATTAAGTATCAATTTTGAGTTTGGAGTTGTCAAAGGAACAAAAACAAGGACGTATACCGTTGTCGGGGGCTCAATGCAAGTATGTAATATTCAAAATATATACAGTATAAGCTATATAATTACTCGATCAACATTATCCAAAATTATCTATACAACTGTTGGGTGAAACATGAAAATATGCGCATTCTTGTAGGTGACATAGAAAAGTGAGGTATTTGGGTATAAATATGGATGTAAACTACGAACAACTACACCTGCTACAGTAGGTATAATAAATCCCATAGTACGTTATAACCGAAATTCCTCGTCACATTTGGAATACGTTGAGGAAACGTTAATATAATGACAGTCTTATAAAACATGACCTAATATTTTTTCTTATAAGGGAGATAATTGGTATAGTTTTGAAGTAAAAAATTATATCTTTTCGTTTAAGCAATAGTATCTTAATGATTACTATAGATGCAGTAACTTGAGTGAGATCTAGTACAAAAGGACCACTGCAACTCAGAATCTAATTTATGCTCGCTTTGTCGCTAGTATTGGCAATCACTGGAGCAATTATCCCTTTCTAAAATTTTGTCTCTTTTGCAGCAACTGGGAATCATTTATTATGTCACATTCTCTACATTTTTTCCACTGAGCTCAGCGTACACACATACCTCGTCACGGTTTTGTTTTCCAATGTATTATGATTTATATCGTACCAGTTATAGTTAGGAACTTCGAGAGTTTTACAAATTATTTGATCAATGAAAACTTCGTCTTCCATTACCCGTTATTGTCGTTAATTTTTCAATTATATGAATTATTTTTCTTCGTTTATATTACCCGAACATCCACGTGCAATACCGTTTCAAAAGGATTCTAAAAGAAAATATTTGAAAAAACATATCATAAAGATAACACGAAAGGTCGGCGCTTATTTGCTTCGGAAAATCCATGGACGAATATAGACCTTAAAATTAAAAGAGAAACCAGTGTCTGGAAAGTCCAGATACGCTATCTGGTATATCCATTATACCCGGTAAAATACTGGAGTAACAGACTTTTTATGTGTTATAACCTTTTCACAGATAAAAACGAAATAATTTGTAAAAAGTTTTTAATGAGAAAAAATTTGCTAATTAGATATGTTCTTCGAAGCATTTCTTGTGAATAATGGAATGTTTATTAAAAAAATGTTCTATGAATAAGAACTTTATAACAAAGCCCAACAGTAGAAATAAATTATATTTACAGAGAAAAAATCTGTAAAAGAATATCCGGTGCCGTTAAGAGAGTGTTTATTTCAACTTCAACCAAATTTGAAACGTACATAGATGGAAACAAAAACCTTTCAATGGCACATGTATTCCGACCTTGGCGATGGGTACACCACAGATAACCCACAGATAGATGAAACACTGATTGTGGCGCCATATTTTTGCCTGTCGACTAAACAACTGAGTGATGTTAAAAAGATTTCTGTAATTTTAGGTTTTGGCGGCATATTCAAATTTACTGTATTATAATTATTTTATTTCAAAATAACCAATTATAGTCCATCATTTGACATTTCATTCAATTTAACTCCATTAACGCAATCATGATTAGATGTTGAGTTAAATTAAATCAAATATCGAATGATGGACCATACTTGGTTGAATTGGGAAAAATAAAACAATAATAATATAACCAGTTTATCGATTTTGATATAAAAATACACAACAAATAATTTCTTTCACAAAGTACTTTTCTTAACAAACAGAATGACAATAAATAAACTATAATGTAAAAACAATGCAATAATTAAAAAGTAATTTTAGTAACTTACATTCTAGATTGGAGTATCATTAGATTTTTAAATGATGTTAAATAGAGATAAAAGTAGAAAATTATTCATGATAAGTTTATTTATCTATTATTATACTCCTATAAACACACAGAGCTGGACAAACTACTGGAGTATAACTGCTACTTACTTAATCAAAAAAAGTGTTAGCAATGAGTAGTTAACTACTATTTTTGGCAACTTTTTGTGAAAGAGATGATTTGAGTATAATTACTGTGAATGTTAGAACGAAAGTAATTAAATTACTTTTAAAGGAAAAGTTGTTAACTACTGCCCTGCTCTGTAAATATAAGGTTCCAAGTAATTACATATAAGAGTGCTAAACAGCACTTGTGACTATACAAAATTTAGAATAGTATATCAACATTTAATTTCCACTTAAAATACATCTTCATTTCTTTACTGGAAGTATTAAATAGGTTTATATCACAAGCATAGTATATGGCATATTTGTATATTTCTACATTTAAAAGCATTCTGTTCTTATGAAACCATCGCATAAGGCAGTTTGAGTTACTCTGCAGCTCCTGGCAGTCTATGATTGTTGAAATGTTTCTTAAGGACTCTTAAAAATCCCACCGTCTCGTGGAAGTCCTTTCTCGTTTGTAGTTCACCTGCAACAAGTAAACACGCAAAATAACAACAATAAATAGGTGAACACACAGATATGTTTGAAAATTTATATCAACAAAGGAAAACAAAATGCGCTTACTATTGAAATAATAAGTTTACACATGTTTTTGTTCTCAAAAAAATATCAAAAAATGTTTGAATGTTTAAATTTTTTTTGTTTTTTTGAATTCCTTTTTTTGGAGTTTTCGATTTTTGTAGGAATTCTTGATTTTTTTTGGTTTTTAACTGTTTTTTTATTTTTTTTTTATTTTTTATCTTTATTGGATATTTTGGATTTTTAGTTACGGCTAGACCAAATATTTAGACGTAATGCCTCAACAAAAGTCAATACTCATTTTCATTTGCCATTTTGCCATAAATTGTCATACCATGGGCTATATATAAAAATCGGCAAGGGGTCAATACATTCCATCCCATAGCTGGTGGAGGGAATAGCTATAACATAAAATAAAACCCAGATTATTATTTTTTCAATGGGTATATTTTAAAATGGAATTGTTTGAGTATGGTGTACACACTAGATATAAATTGAGTGAATGAAAAGACAAGTACTGAGTGTGTAATTTTTTTAAAATTCCAGCTAAGTGCTTTGAGCCATTAGACCATTCTCAAACCTGTCGTCAAGAGAAAAACATACAACAGGTGTCAAGAAACATCAAACCTTGTAACTGCTACATACAATGAAATGAAATGTTTGATGTTACATCATTATTTAAGTAGAATTTGTTAAAATTACCCTATAAAGAGGGTGTACACACATATCGTGTCTTAATAACCTCCCTTTGTCTTTCTCCCATCTGAAGAAACACTGTTTTTGAAAATGAAGGGAACATATTCTCCATCGTTTCCTCGTGGAGAAATTTGATGATTTATTGCCACTGGTTTCCAGCCATATTAATTTGATCTTCCTGGGTTGGAGGAACAAAACTGTAAAAAGAAATATTTACTTAAGTAATGCAACCATTTTTAGTTTAGATAACCTGTGGGGATGAGCAATATGACATCGTGCATACGCAGTAATAAAAATCAATTAAATTTGATTACTAACGACGTTACAGTTTTCGTGAATTTTTTGGAATTATCTACCGATTTTAGTTACTCGTCAGGCTCTATAGATGGCACGGTCTGCAGTGTCCCTAGCCTGGAGTAAACTTTCCTCCAATTCATATGAAAAATGTGGCGTAAACTAATTGCAATTCACGTACCCGTGATTAAGAAAGGTAACCGGCTGCATCTCAGAAGTTACTTATCCTATAGTTTAAAGAAAGAAATCTTTATTACATTTTCGCATATGAGAAACTGCTGGAAATTATTAACAAGTAAATACTCCACCGCTAGAGGGCGTAGTTCACAATAATAAAAAAATTATAATTTTTCTATAATAAATGTACCGATATAGTACCAGATAATTTGTCTCCTATACACTTTTTCTGCTAAAAATCTAATAAAATTACAAAACTTCAATATCCCTCTCTTAAAACACCAGAGATATCTCAAATTCAGTAAAAACCTTAGAGTAATAATAAACATAGAGAGGGCTATTCATTCATAAACACGTTTATTTTTGCGGCCAACAATTCTAAACGCCATTAGTGAAATAATGAATGAATTACAAAAAGTGGGGATGGTATTGTAGCTACATGGGCTTGGTAATTTCGGCTGTTTTTCTGACAAACTTGGCACCGACGAACCATGATAATCCAAAAACATTAAATTAATTAACTTAAAAGTTTATTTTGTCACTAAAAGTTTTGAAAAACACATCAAAACGAAACAACTAAATGCTTACTCTCTATTCGTAATAGCGCTCGTATAAACAAACCACCATAGATTAGGGAGCAAACCACGTTTGACATTATTTAATACAATTGTTTTTGATTATATTTCTAGTTGAACTTCGTCAACTGGCGTGGAAATTCAACTAAATAAATAATCTTAACTTGACAAAATTAATGTCGAAATTAATAATTTATTATGTAGAAATTTACAAAATGGTACAAAGTTGTGAATGCTGAAATTCTGTGGTTTCAGATCGGAAGACACTTTATGTTCCGATTTAATGAATATTAAAACTTTGTTATTGAGTGTTGAACTCGTTTCGATGAGTATAAGAACTTGTTATTGAGCGTTGAGCTCCATTCGATGAGTGTGTAAAACTCGCGTCGATGAGTGTAAAACTTTGCTGTTGAACGTTGCGCTCGATTCGAAGAGTTAAAAACTAACTTTGCTGTTGAGCATTGCGCTCGTGTCGATGATTGTGTAACTGATTTATTCACGTTGTGAGACGTGTTAAATAGAAATATGCGAGGGGCGTGTTTACACGTGGATTGGGTTGACCAAACGAAAATAAATACTTCCTATTGGCCATTATCATTTGACTTGTCGGGTTCCCAAACAAGAATCAACTATGGGTGCCGCCAACAAATAGTTAAATCTCTATTGAATACTCCAATAGCAATTGTAACCTTCTTACTCAGAAAGCTTATTCAAAAATGTCTTTCATCTCTTCCGAACCTCGACCATAAAATCCATGCAGAATTGACACTAAATTTAGGGTTTTTACAATACAATATATAATAGGGTGAAACGTGCCTTTTTCTTCTAACTTCTTAACTATAGGACAATGCGTCAAGATGTCGACTTTCGAAAAAGGTGCTATTATATGCCCATACAAAACAATTTACAATTATTGTTCGAAAACGTGATATTTTAAAGTATTTTGAAAATAAAATGGAATTATCCTTTGAATTTACAACAATATAAAGATGTTATCAATTCTGCAACATTTTTCTACAAAGCTATTAACTAGAATGAATTTACGCCTTAAATATATACAATAAAAAAGGACGCATACAAATATCTCACATATTTTAAAGGTATCTTAAACAAATAAATTTCAAGATTTTACAATCTTGAACAACAATACTACGACCTATTCGAAATAATCGTCGATCACACTTCTTTATAGGCTTCTTCATACTGTGAAGTTGGTTGTATACCCTTTTCAGTCCTTCGAAAACATGTTTCAACCGTCCCCATGTAAATTGGTTCAATTGTCCCCGTAAAACATTTTTAAGTAAAATATAAAATATTTATTTACCCTTGATAGATAGACAAATCTCAACCTACCACAATAAAATGAGACACGTCAAATTAACTTATAAAAATATCAATAGCTAGATACTTACATTGAGTTTTGTAGTAGCACAATTATTTAAATAAAAATAAAGTTTACTTCTATATACGTAGAACTCGTTCGGACAGATGTATTCGTAATCTTGCAATCAACGCCGGGGACAGACTTACCTTGAAAATATGGCCACTGTCTCTAACGTACCCTGTTTCATTTGTCCCCGGTCTACCCTACTCTGTCGCCTATATGTTTATAAAAGTAGACGTTAACTTTTGGCCTCCTCTTGTAGATGATAATAATAATTTTATTTTAGATATCTGTTCACTGTTGCAAAGTATAATAGCTTACTTTCCGACCCAATTACTTATATATTATATGTACTATTTTGAATACTTTATCTAATTAAATGATTCTTGAAACTAATGACGAAAAAACAGCACAATCCATACCATAAAAACATTTTAATCCCTAAATAACGGATTCAACATTTTGTTCCAGGCGAACCTACGGTCGTCGTAAAGGGTCCGGGTAAGGGAGGCAGAAACCAACAATTAGCCCTGGCCTTCTCGATAGAAGTTAATAAGCTTGGTATAAAAGCGGCTGATATTTCATTTCTAAGCTGTGGAACAGATGGCATAGATGGCCCGACAGATGCCGCCGGAGCAGTAGCAATTAGTGATTTTCTGGAACATACCAAGAATATTAATCCCCAGTTATATTTGGAAAATAACGATGCTTACGGTTTTTACCAAACGTTTAGAGATGGGAGAGATTTAATCAAAATCGGACATACGGGAACCAATGTTATGGATATACATATTATGATTATACGTCCCAAAAATACCGAATAAAAATTGTTTCATATACAAAAAAAAACATAAACAGTAAATTGTATTAATTTAATTATTCTTTCTTTACAGTTGAGGATACAAATTTTTGTGTATTCTCACTACAAAACAGATAACAAACTTTGACTAACGGTGACAGCCAGGAATCAGGAAAGTTTGGCATTTATTAATGTTGTCGTAACCATGATTTTATAACACTATTTATAAAGCCAATCTAACACACCTCCAGAACCAATACAAGGTAGAAAGAACGCGAGAGACCGTTGTTCACGAACATACATTTATGTAGCAGCATTAGTAGGGTAGATGGGGGGAATGCTTTAATCACATAAGAAAATTCTTGTATAGGTAAACATATATATTTTGATTAGAGTAAAGTTCCCTAATATCGGATACTTTTTTTTGAACCCTAATATTAATTTTAATACATCAATAAATCTACGTTTTTAGAACCAAACAAATAATAGGCTATAGACAATCCTATATTAAACCAAAATAAATCATTGCCACATGTTAAAAAATTAAATTTAAGTTTTTAGAGAAATGGTCAATTTACGTTGACAAAAAAATAATGTTCCTAATACCGGATATGGTATCCGATATTAGGATAACGATATAAAACTAGCCATCTAGGCATAAATCACAAATATGTGTGTCTTCTTTGTATTGGCACTCTAACAATTGCTGTCACCAGTGTAATGTAATCCCGACCTGAATTCGTCTGTCACCACCTGAAAACCAAAATACCTCTACCTTTTTGGTCACTCTATATTGATCCCGTCCTTCGAGTCCACCAAATTCTGTCTCCAATGAGCGGCTGAGCGTGTAAGGCAGATCCAGACCGATTTTTGAGCTAGGTTCGCATGGTCTTAAAACGGATTAATCTTCCTTTGCCAGGACAGGGTTGTTCTCCTTGTTTCTGTCACACTTCCACGGTTGTTACACTCTCCAGAGGGGAAATTATGGGGTAGGGATGATAGGTAGAATAAGGTAGAACCACAACGTTATACAAAAATTATATAATAAAAAAATAATTCCTCTGAGTACACATATATAGATATATATAACCTTGACCCAAAAATAAAATCCCGTATGACCCAAGTAACTAAAGTTCCCTGGCATAAGTCTACCTATACATCTATAAATGGTTTTTTTAATCCTACCCCTGTATATCATATAACTACTCAAAAAAAGCAAAGTTATGACAGAGTTCTCGTTTGTGCGATGGTACGGCAAAACTATCCCCCTTATCGGCTTGGTCTTTTTCAAAGTGCATGAGAGGCGTATGGTTTATTATTTTCGTTTCCCAACTTTCTAGTCACCGGTGTCGAGACAATAAATAAATATTGTGTGTAAATACCTTTTAATCGCAACAACGTTTTAGTTTACGTCGTTTCAGGTCGCCATTGACCTTGAGGGAATGAAAGCGACATTTTTGTTCTATAAAATTCTGCTGAGCTAAGGAAAACAATTAAATTATTTATCGACACTGGCGTTACAAGTTGCGAAATTCCCCAGTATTTAAATTACCTACGATAATTTATGCATTTACACTGGCAAAATAAGAAAAAAAAATTATTTTATAATCACGGCTGAACAAAAGAATGATAACAATGTTTCTCTATAATAAATTTACTTATCAGTGCAAGTTCGCTGAGACCCACGAAAAATGGAAAACATACGCTCCGGCCTTTGTGTTACCAACTACAAAATTAACCTTGCCTAACTTTCTATCTCTTTCCTGCCTACGAGGTGGACGAGAATATGTGACCCAACAAAATGATAACTCCTACTTAACAAAATGAAACCTAACTTGTGTCAGGTTGGCGAAACTCTGCAAAATTTAATTATACCAGTACACACGGTAAATTATATATTTATCAGGACGAAAAACTTAACTGAGAATGAACAGATGTGTCCAGTCTCTTTGAAAATCAAAAAAAAATCAAATAAACATATTTGCTATCGCCACTCCTTGTATATAGCAATTGACTTATACTCCCAAGTTCAGAATCCAGCGCAACTAATAACGAGTAAATATCTCACTAGTGGAAAAAATCATCCCAATCTAAATTTAGTTCAAAAACTTACTGCGTTGTCAAACTTCCTCCGTCTCGACGGGATATTTCTTGATTTTCGCCATCTGCTTGTCACCACAAGTCGTGCCAATAAACGGTATCGTGCTATGTCGAAAAGAAATTAGCGTAGAGGGTAATTCTACCGTTTGTGTATCGAAACAGGAGACAGTGTTCACCGTCAAGGAATAATCTCAGTATCCCTATCACCTCCTAACACAACGGAGAGAACTTTCACCTCTCGTACCGCTAACACTAAAAACAAACTATACTCGATAGTCGAAATTGTGTAAAGTGACGTCATCGGTTATCTACCGATTTAAAGTGAACTCCATGAGCGTATCATAGTTTAAGGGTGCGAATACTGAAATATCTGGAATTTCAATTTTTAACATTTGAAATAATAACGTATCACAAGTTGTTCATAAGTAAGTTAAAACAAAATAAAAAAATGTTTAAAAGTCAATTCCAACTTACTACTACTAAAACTAAAGAAAAGTTGTTTGTCAAGACCAAAATAAATTACCAATAAGTATAGGTATGTTGCGAGGTCACTTGTAAAATGTCTGACTAACTGGAAGCGGTATCACTCCCTGACGACTCCTCAGAATCATCGCTTTCTCCTCCTATATCGATGATGAGTGGTTCCGTCATTACTTCTACACGTATGTCTAAATCCCAAAACTTTATTTCTTCTTTTAATACGTGTTGAATACATTTACGCCAACTCTCAGCAGTAACGGTATGCAGCGCCTCGTCAAACAGTTTCTCAACGTCAGCCATTTTGAATGTACTGTTTTTTCTCGCAACATAATTTTTCACTTGGGCCCAAACCAGCTCGATGGGGTTTAACTCACAGTGGTAGGGAGGAAGTCTAACAACTGAGACGTTGAAATCTTTCGCCATTTCATCGACAACGTACTTAATATAACTGCTTTTATGTTTCCGTACGAGAGATAATAATTCAACTTTTAGCATTGCCTCGTTGTGCGGAATGCTTTTACTCTCTAACCAATCAATTATAACCCTCTTGCGGCTAGCTGAAGTAGGTATTTGCTCCAGTCGACGAGAGTGGTATGAAGCATTATCCATAACTATCACTGAACCAGGAGTTACCTTTGTTAAAATTGATCTAAACCATGTTTCAAACCGGTTACCATCCATCTCTTCATGGTAATCGACAGTTTTTTTGGACTGAAAACTTAGTAATCCACCTTCTACAAATCCTTTCTCGCTGCCAATGTGAGTGATAATCAGTCGACGTCCTTTCCCAGAGGGAGCTTTTAAACCGGAAGAGAAACCCTCCATAAAGGCTTGTCGATTGCTTCGTATATTCATGTCTTGCCACACTTTTGACACAGTGTGGCCTTCATTTAACCATGTTTCGTCAAGATAATATATGTGCCGTCCTTCGTTACGAAACTGTCGTATCTGTTTTAAATAATTTCTCCTCCATTCCACAATGTCATTTCGTTCAATTAAGGCACTGTTTCTACTTCTTGTTTGGTAACGAAAATTCATTAATTTTAAAGTTCGTCTCAAAACTTTATCACTGATATTTGGTAAAGTATCATCAGCTTCTATTACCTTGCTCAATTTAGCTACCGAGGGGATTTCATTCCTAAAATAAAAAGAATGTATTTCCCTACGTATAGCATTCCGTGTTTGGTCGTCCAAAACAATTTTCTTTCTTCCCCTACTTTCCGGTTTACAGTTTTCACCGCGTTCTCTTGTCAAAGATCCGTCCCGCGATTTCTTTAGAATATTGTATATAGTACTCTCAGAAACTTTAGTTAAATAACTGCACTTAATCACAGCGTCACTAACACCCAACTGTTTGTCCATGGCACGCAGTCCTTCGTACACATTTAATATGAGGACTTTTTCTTCCCGAATTAAATTGTTACGACGCCGTTTTTTATCGCCAACACCGCTACACTCCGCCATTATTGTCACTAAATATACCGATATAAATATTACAATAAATACCAATAATAACCGATTTATCACACAAAACCACAACACAAATACTGATGTTACGTTCATGAAGAGAATAAACACCTCACATAACTGTTTACTATCACTGTCTCATTCGCGTAGCTCGATCTATCTATCTCGTTCTCAAAGCCGGAACATTGAAGCGACTCTCCAACATTGTCAAATCGGCGAGTTTTTCACAACAAACTTTGCGTTCAAGAAATATACATAAACACTTTATTTCACATTTCAAGTAAACTAATTATTATTAGTCTGCTTGAAATTTGAAATAAATATATTAAATTGGTATTGACTTAATTACATTGCATCTTTTGTACCTGAAATATTGACACAATGGATTTGAAGTGTATTTATAAAATACAGCATTTCTCTCTAGAATACATATGGCAACTGCGCTTTAACCAAAGTGTTGATTAGATAGCTCTGACTCACTTTACACAATTTCGACTATCGAGTGTAGTACCGTTACCGTGGCAAGGAAAAGAGTTTTCCCTTCGCGTGTTCGACCCCCGGTACACACTGCCGCTCCTGCTCTGTGTACACCCGTTTTTGCTTTCCCCCCGACTTCGGTTTTGGGGTTTTTGTCGAATTGCAAAAACAAACTTTTTGTTTTTTTTAATCGTGCTAATTTTCGTTATCGAAATAATTGTATTCAAAACAATTATTTTGCTTTGACCCAGTAAGATGTTTTATTTTTTTCTATTCTGTTTTGACTTCGTATTATTTTATTAAACAAAATGTGGGTCGCATTCCAGTTTTTTATTATGATTTAAGATAAAATATGTTTTACCGTGTGTTCTGAAATTTTCTACAATAAAATTATCTTTTAGGTATTCGTATTTATTACAGCACAGTCGGCATGAGCCCACCTGAAACATTTTGAGCACTGAATCCATTGTTTACCCAAGGTATCTTCAGAGAAGAGTTCAGAACAAAACATACATTCTGCGTCCTCTCTCCCAATGTCACAGTCCATGCCAGAATCATCATCTAAAATTAGTACTTCATCTTCTTCAGATGAACTAAAAGATTCGTCATTATTAACACTAGTCTTTCTAACCTTCGTTGTCATTGTGTTCTTAGCAATAGATTTTCCTTTCTTTCTATTTGTTTTTTAGAAGGATTACAGGGCACAATAAATATTTGGTTTCAGTGCACTGTAACCCCGTTAAAATCTAGAAGGATTACATTTGTCTGTTTTCAATTTCGGAATTCCCTTTGAAGTACTTTTCTTTCTCTTCTGTTCTGACAAACTTCTTTCTAAGGCATCTTTATATGGGGTACTTATAATCACGGCAGCAGATCCTTTTCTGGACATTCTTTCTTCATCACTAGACTTGTAAAATGAAGTGGTCGGCAAAGGGCTAATATTTTGGGGCCGCACACTTGGATCTCTGGAATTGGAAATGTTTTTACATGTTGAATCTTTCACACATTTGATCGTATTAATACATCTTTGATGAGTCACATGCCTTGTAGGAGTTACATGCCTTGTAGGAGGCACATGCCTTGGAGGAGTCACACCCCTTGGAGGAGTTACATGCCTTGGAGGAGTAACATGCCTTGGAGGAGTCACTTGCTTCTGTTCAGCATCGGGTAGATTTGTAGCTGGAATTCGGTCACCTTTCGCTTGATGGTGAATAGCAAAGTCGTGGTCTCGAAAAATGTGCTTAATTAATGGAAAGATACCGCTCTTTCGAAAACCATTTATAGCGATTTCAGCTGTAGCACATCTTACGTACGCTCTTCCAAGCAATTCGCAAACTTGATAGCTGGTCACCACTCTTCCAGAGTTGTTCCTCAGCCAATTTTCAATCTCCTGTGAGTAATAGGTTCCAAGAGGACCCATGAATGTAAGGCCCAGCGGCTGAATTTTGTGACTAGAATGCGGCGGGAGACATACAATAACCACATGGTTCTGTCGCGCCAAGTTTATCGTGTCAAAGTTACGCGTATGGGAGTACTGACCGTCCAAGATTAATAGAACAGGATCAGCTTCACTTGTTTTAGTGTGGCTTATAAAATGTTGTAACCAATTGGTAAAAATGTGGCTCTGAGTCCAGCCAGACACATGGCAGGCAACAATTGTCCCTGGTGGAGCGCCATTGAGTAATTCTGCCTTCATCTTTTTTTCGGGGAAATATGACCATTGGAGGCACATAACCACCAGCCGCATTCATACAGGTAACCGCCGTCACTTGTGATCCTCTTTCTGCAGAGGTAATTGCCCTTACTTGCTTTTTACCTTTTAAAGTGATTATCCTGGTATGCTTGGATTGTACAGACGTTATACCTGTTTCATCTATGTTGTATATTCGACAGGGATTGAATTTTACCTTATCCATCGCAGGATCCAAAATTTTAAAAATATTTACATTTTCTTCTGTGAATCCCTTGAGTCGGGAAGTTGATAAACCCTGTGGTCTCCTAAACGTTAGTTCAGGGTGCCTTTTTAAAAACGAACGCAACCATTTGTAACCTACTCTTTCCTGATTCTTTGAAAAACTATGTTTTAAATTGTTCCGAATGGCTAATTGAAAGGCTAATCTTTTATCCATTTCTAGGCAATAATCAACCAAATTGGTTTGAATAAGCTCTTCAGGTGACTTCATTTTGTTTTTTTACGTAATCTTCCAATGTGCTCTTGGGTACTTTATCGATTGATTGATTGATGCCACTCTAATGGATGTTTTATCAAAGATACTTGCAACATCATAAGTGATAAAATGATTTGGATTAGACATATTCCAGTAAAACTTACCGCACCGATATTTTGCACGTATCGCTAGAGGAAGATTTTACAATTTACCTCCACCCCGGTCCACGTTTTAGAACGAACTGATTAAAATAACCGCGATATCTATGAGCCTTCACAACTCATTCGCTCCGTCTCCCCTACTATTAGATTTTATAGGGTAGTTCGAGAATTATTCAGTTTATAAATTTATTCTATTTGAAGATTATATTACTTCAACATAATTATATGTAGGGTTACTGGACTAAATTTTTTGGTTTTTTTGTTATAAATAGTGTTACGGCTGCAATTTGAATTGAGAGGTGAAGTTGTGTGATAAATTCTAATTCAAAATATTCGTCGAAGTTCAAAATCCACTTAACTGTTAAATTAGTTGTTTAATGATATACTACACAGATAGCAACAAGTAGTATTGTTAGTTGTCTACCTTTCAGAAACCAGAAAAATCAATAATTTACTAGCTGAACTCGGTAACATACTTAGGTGTCTCCAAATTAATTTTATTGTAATGAAAAGGTCATTCGAAGATAGTTGCTCTTCGTTACACTAAATTGGATTTGTTTAGATAATAATTTTTATTTCAAAAATGTTGTAATCAAACGGAGATAGTTTTGACTATGATTGAATGAGAATTGGTAGAAAAGTATGAGTGGAAAATGGTCAATAGGTAGTAGGAAGAAAATGAGTACTCCATTGGAACCATCAATAATTTTTATTAAACTCAAAAAATTATGAAAAACAACACTATCGATGGGTTATAGGAGATGTTGTAGATTTTGGGGATTTTAAAATTGATACCTGGTGAGAAGTCACATTGATTGTGTTAAAAGGAAATTTTGTAATTGGTTATCCTAATATTGGAAAGTCATCCGAAGTAGACATAGGAGAAAGGGAGGAATGGCGGCCTCCTAAGCATTTTTTTTGTTTCTGCCGTTATACCTGCTCAGATTTTTGAAATATTACAGTAAATAGAACTTCATACCTTACTACTTCAAAGTGTATTTACTGAAAATAATGAAACAACATTTTTAAGAGGTAATAGTGGCCAATGCCAGTATTACCCCCATTTTACTAACAAAAATTGCAGATATATATTGTTCCCTCGAAACTGGTACAGTCTTTGTGTGTCCAAAGACTACAAATACTACACTTGATCCACAGTTCTTTATTCTTACCGAATTCGCCACAAATTGCACAAGTATCCTCGTTAACGTCGATGTCGCGATCATCTTCTTCTTCCGATGAAGTATTTTCTGTGATCATCTGGGTTTTTAAGCATTTTCTTTTGGGTTTTATTCAAGGAGTAGGACTGGATTTTAAAGTTGATTTTTCGGCACCTATTTTTCATTTTGTTCCTTTATCAACTTTAAGTCTAATTTGTTCCTCCTTTTTCCGCTGCGTTTCTTCTAAGATTGACTTCATTAGAGCTGACGTCAATATTTCTGAATGTTGCTTCCTACTGCTATTATGGTTGGATCTTTTATTTCCAACTGAGTTGTTCTTCGAGCATCCCACTATTGGAATTACGTCAACAAACGATGAATCATGCTTTTTATCAGGTGTCGTATTTTCTGGATTCTCTGTAACTCCCTTATTATGTTTTTCCTCATCTAGTTCGATTACCTCCTTCTCTTGATTTTGTTTTTTTTCCCATACAGTTCTTGTATAAATAATTCACCTAGAGGTGAATCTTCATCGGTAAAATTTTCTGGTTTGCATGGAAATGTTCCTGTATTCTCAAATCCTTTAATGGCTTTAATTGGTGTGGCTACGCGACCATATGGATTTTGAAATATTTCAGCTATTTCGGACGTTGTGATACGTTCATGAGGATGACTTCTTAGATAATTTGCACATTCAATGTTATATGCTGATTTCAAGGATGAGTAAAATGCCACATTCAGCGGTTGGAGTCGATGTGACGTGTGCGGTGGTATTGTTAACACTACAATTCCTCTTTCTTTACAGAAATTGGTTGTGGCTGTGGTTTTACTACATCGTAAAAATGGTGGAGCTATTCTAGAAATATGATTTCATTCATCCAACCATTGTCAGAGCAGCAGTAAATTGCACTTGGTGGCCCATTTTTCTTTAATTCAGATTTCAACCTTTGCGCGCAAAAATAAATAAGGGTGGAATATATGTTCCTGAAGCATTTATGCAGAACATAATTGTCGTTGTTTGGCCTCTTTCTGTGCTTGTTATGAAGCCGATTCTCTTTTGCCCTTTTTCAGCAAGTATTCATCCAGGATTTTGGACAGTTGTAATGCCCGTCTCGTCTGCATTATATATTTTGGATTCTGAAAATTTATACTTATCCAGAAGAGACTTTAAATTAGCGAAAAATAAGTCTATTTCATTTTTGTTGTTAATGCTTGTCGCTTCCGGTTTTCTTAATCGAATAGCTGGATTCCTTTTTAAAAAGCCGGTCAGCAAATTTCTTCCTCCAGTTTCTATATCTTTGGAAAATATTTTAATCTCTGTGGGAGTTATCCCATAAAAATGTTTTGCCAAATTTATTACTTCCTCTGCTAAAACTTTTTCTTATTTTTCTGAAAATACCGAATTTCGACCTAAAGTAGCCTCTGATGTGTCATTTTGCTATATCCGTATTTGAATTGTAGATCTAGGAATAGCAAAACTTCTTTCGACTTCACGGACGCTTCTGCCATTATTTATTGCATTTATTGCTGCAGTAAGTTATTGAGCAGTCCATCCTGCTTTCTCGCTTTTTCTCTTGTAAACTCGAGGCATCTGAAATATAATAATTTATGAAGAAGCACCCTGTATTGTTTATAAACAAAATGGGGTAATAGTGGCCGGCCAACATTACCCTTACACACGAGGCCATTATAACCCCAAAATACATATTTAATGTTCATAAACTCACAGTAATTAATCTCTTAAATTAAAACAAAAATGTGTTATACAGGCTTAAACAAAATTAAAATTGCAACATATCGGTACCAATTATGTAGTTGAATAAGTTGAATTGAGTGCTGTTACATACCTTTAAAAATCGGACAATGAAGCATGAATATCAACTAGAACTGACATTGCCAAAAAGTTCTGATTTACCGGCTGAACTTCTTGGTTGCTAAAGTACAGTTTGAATGACACAGATATAGATGGCGTAATAGGTATTAAAAGTGAAATATTAATAGGCCAGTAACTGTTATATTTGATGGCTGTTATTACCCCACTGGCCACCATTCCCCCCCTTACCCCTATTATCGGAATTGTACGAAATATTCCTATCCAACAAATAAATGGTTATTTGTCAACGGCTAGGCCGGATTTGAAACATAATTTCATTGTGAATGGAAAAATAAGAACACGACTACATTATACCACGTGTCTTTGATTGCTGAATTTATTATTATACCAGAGCAGATATTGACGGAGTTTTTTCTATATGGTTGATTGGTAGCGAGGGTAGGCTCATCTTTTCCCAATTTATTCCGACCTTCTATCTCAAGCTGAACACTGAGTTAGAGCTTACGTTGATGAAGGTTATGTAATTTTTCTTGTATTCAGTATTGTGAAAAATTTATTCGTCCAAAAATAAAGACTATTTATCAGTAATTATTTTAACTTGTCATAATCTGATTTTAAGTAAATTTTGTTTGCTTATACACTAATATGAATGTATTTGTTTTAATACATAAGTATCGTTACGATTTTATTCGAATTAAAAATCATATCTATTCACATTTATACGTGTGTGTGAAGCTTTAGCAATACACACATATTTGTGTGTCATCTCCGATTTAAGTTGAAAATAAGTTGTTTGAATCGACAGTAAATTTTCAAAGTGTCTACCTTGTGTTGAATGCCATTTTTCCACCAGTAGTAACATACAGACCGTACGTACTTTCCACGTAAGTCCGTTTTTTATATTAAAATTTATATTTTGCTGTCAGTGATAACGACAATTAAATTCGTAAACAGGTCCCAAATTGTTCTAAAGGGTACCATACACTACGCTTGTGCCTAGTAAAAATGGCAGAATTGGACAAAGCGATTAAAATTATTCATGAAAAGATCCTGACCAACCGTATTGGAATAAAAAACTGCATTGTGGCCAGCGAAGCAAGACTTCTACTAAAAATTGAAAATTTGAAAAATAGTGTAGCACATTAGAGAAGGAAAATAGTAAACTCAAAGAAGAATTAGAATATCTGAAAAGAGCCCAGAACAGGAAGAATATTATAGTATTTGGACTAAAAAAAAAGAGAGAGGAGGTTGTAGCAGGAATATTGTGCAAGGATTTCAGAGGCTTGCTTGGTGTGGATCTGGCTACAAATGATTTTGCTGACGTTTATCCACTAGGTAAGTCGGACAATTGTCCCATCAATATTGAGTTTGCTTCAAACATCAAAAAAAGGGAAGTGTTGAAGAATTGTAGCAGGTTGAAGGGGACAAATATTTCTATTGTTCATGATCTCACACAGACACAAAGGAGCGAGAACAAAATTCTTAGAAAACATCTCTACCTAGCCAAACAAGAAGGTACTTATAAAGAATATTATATAAGGAGAAATAAACTTATCGTGGATGGAGTATCTTTTGGAGTTGATGACTTGGAAAATGATGCTACTTCTGTAGACCAACTGCACAGTGCACCATCTACCCCAACAGTCGAGAATAAAGAGAAGTTCCCATCAGAGTCGCAATAAGTTACTGTTACTCCGCGGATTCCTGCTTCTAATAAACCGATAAAGGCTCTGGAGGGGAACCCAAGAACCCGCTCAGTTAACAAGAATTAACCGATCTGAAGTGAGACACCACAATTATAAGACTGTTTTGGTTCCATATTATTTTAGTTGTTTTTATATATATTGGTCAGTAATTGTTCATATTTATTAACATTTTAGTTTGGGTGTTCAACAATTAGGTTTTTTTTTCTTTCTAAGTTCTGAATTATTTGTGTTCATATCTACAGCATTTTTTTTCTAAACCTCTTTTTAATGTTTTATATATTTCTTTATATATATATATATATATATATATATATATATATATATATATATATATATATATATATATGATGGATCAGTATGTAAGGGATTTCAGAATTGATTGTGTCGAAACGTATAGCATAGATACCACCGAAGAATGCAATCAAATCCTTGATATCAATAGGAGCTCCACTAATTTTAAGGTTCTGCAAATGAATATCCGTAGCATTTATAAAAACTTTGATGAATTTTTAGTGATGTTACAAACTTTTAATACTGATATTGACTGTATAATTCTAAGCGAAACAAGAGAGGTAATCGATCAGAGCATTTTTTGCATAAATGGATACAATATGATATATAACGAAAGCCGTTATAACCAGAATGATGGGATAGTTGCATATATTAAATCGTGTTTTAATTTTAGTTACGAAACAAAACAGATGTAAACATGGGGAACACACTTCTCATTACAGCCTTATACCGATCACCAAACTCCAGCCTTCAAGAGTTTAAAATAAAAACCTTTTTAAATTTTTTGAGAACCCTCATGATAACACTGATATATCTTTGTTTTTGGGAGATATCAATATTAACCTGTGTAATTCGGATGACAGGGATACAATTGAATATCTGAACACGCTAAATGAGTTTAGGTACGTATCGACAATAAACGCACCTACAAGAGTACAAGGCAGGAGTGAAACCTGCCTAGACCATATTTTTATTAAATCCAAAGATCCTAATTTGAACGAAAATATCCTACCCATTATATTGAAAACCACAGTTACTGACCACCACACTACTCTCCTCCAAGTTGTAATTCCGGGAAAAAATAATGTACAAGAACACAATAACGAAATAATAAAGTGTATGAATATCAACAAAATGCACAATATGTTCAGCAATATCTCCTGGAGCGACGTCTATACTGCACCCACTCCAGACTCTGCAACCGAAAAATTTATCAATATAACCACAAATGCGTTGGAAGCATGCACAGAGGTACGTCAGATTCGTAGTAAAAACAACAAAATAGCTCCCTGGGTTACGAATGGATTACTAAATTCAATTAATAAAAAAAATAAGATGTTTCGTCTTATGCAAAAGCAGCCACACAATGATGATCTGAAAAAAGAATACAAAAGCTATCGAAACAAGTTAACTTCACTGATCCACAAAACTAAATCCAACTTCTATAACCAATTAATAGAAAAAAATCCAAACAATTCAAAAACTCTGTGGGATGTTATTCAACAAATATCAAGGACAAAAGAACAAAAATACGTCATAGATAAAATTAAACATCCTACAGAAAACAAAATTTTGACTGACAAAACAGAGATTGCGAATGCATTTAATGGAACCTTTGTGGGTAGAACTCTTGCTGGTCGGATAAAAAACAATAGAAATTACAAAATAAAAAGATCACCTATTCTTAATTCATTTGTGTTCGAACCAATTAACACCATGGAGACGAAACACATAATTTTAGAATTAAAAAATAACAAGGCAGTAGGTTATGATGACTTGAAGGCAGAAACCATAAAACAAATATCAGTCTATATTCTAGAACCCTTGACTTATTTATTGAATAGATGTGTGGAGGAAGTTGCTAAGTTTAAAAAGTCAATGATTACACCACTGTTTAAAAAAGGGGATACATCCATCATCACCAACTATCGTCCGATCTCTGTAGTTACCCATCTATCGAAAGTATTCGAAAAGATCATTAAAGGGAGGGTTGTTAGTTTTCTCAATAAGTACAAACTAATTTCAGATTATCAATTTGGATTCAGAGAGAAGATTTCAACTCAGGATGCTGTTCTGTCATTGAATTCAAAAGTTGCCCAAGCTTTGAATGAGGGTAGACCGTCCTTATGTGTGTTCATAGACCTATCCAAAGCCTTCGACACTGTCAGTCATCACCTTCTTCTTCAGTCGCTGGAAGATATTGGAATGCGAGGTAACATATTGAAGCTATTCTGAAGTTATTCAACAGGAAGATGCCAGGCGGTGAGAATCGGTGATGTACTCGGCAGTGAGAGGGTGATGGACTGTGGAGTACCTCAAGGTTCCGTACTGGGACCAACATTGTTCAATATATGTGAACGGACTTTTCTCATTGAGTAACAACGGAAATATAATTGGATTTGCAGATGATACAGCCATCTTCTATAAAGCAGATGACTGGGACTCATTGAAGGATACGGTTGAAAGGGAGTTTTCTACGATAAAATGTTGGTTGGATAAAAGATTATTAACGGTTAATATAGATAAAACACATTATATACCATTTTGTTGTAACTCAGCTGGAATGCCTCCATTTGATCAACTATTTTAAATAAAATCAGGAAACTCAAAGAAATCCTGCCACTGAAGCACTTAAAAACTTTATATTATTCACTAGTAGAAAGTCATATTCGTTACGGAATAGCGGTGTGGGAGGGAAGTTTGAATACTCACATACATTCTATCGAAGTTATGCAAAGGCGCTTCCTTAAATTAATATTTTCTAGAAGCAGCAGATGTTCTTCTGATATTCTGTACACTGAAAGTCAAATTCTAGATATAAGACAGTTGTATTTTCTATGCACAAGTATCGAATATCATGCAAAGAAGCATACAGCTTTACTTCCCTTCCATCAATACAACACTCGTTACTCCACTGATGGTTAAGGTCGCTGCTCAGAGATCATACTCTTTCTTTGCTCCAAAACTGTATAATATTATTCCTGAAACAATAAAATCAATAAAAAACAATAACCACTTTAAAAAAGAACTGAAAAACACATACTTCAAAGTAAGAGAATTGAACTTCAGAGAATATTCCATTGGATAATATAGAAACTCAAGATAATACAAAAATTACGTACCTTTGCTAAATCGTCGGCTTGGTGTTTTGAGATTTCTTATGTCGAATTGTGCTGGTTTTCCTATTTTAATGTTCATCTGTTTGATAACGAGGTGCATCTGTATTTATTGTTGTTTTCTCGTGTAACTAGTAACTTTTACTCTTTAGCTTTCCGTGTGTGTGCATGTGTATATATGTATGTAAATATCTATTTTTGCTCGTCTATTTGTATAAGACTGTGTTTTACATTTTACATTGAGATAGGTCTATCATTGATTGAAACTTTTTAATATTCATTGTGATACATTGTTTAATTTAACTAGTTCTCGAAACAAGTGTTTTACGCTTATCGAGTAATTTTTTTATTCACAGCTGAACTTTATTTTTTTTACTTTGTGTTTGTATTATGCTGATGTGAATAAATATTATTATTATCATTATTTTTTTTTATTTTTATGTTTGTTCTCACAGCGATAGTCGGCCTCAGCGGCAAGACTTTCGTTACGTGTACTTATTCCAGAAAATATCTCACGATGTTTGTCGCATCTAAGACTACAGATTTTTGCATAGTTCGATATGCTGACTCAGGAATACCGATGTTTTTGAGGGAACTACTTAGTTTCTTTGGAATTAGTCCCATACAAGACAAAACGATTGGAATGATTTTAACTTCCTCAAGGTTCCACATTTCTTTTATTTCTGTTTTTAGCTCAGCATATTTGTTTAATTTTTCATTGTACTTATCTTCTATGTTGGAATTATTTGGGACCGATATGTCAATTATTAGAGCTTCCTTGGATTGTTTCTTAATAACTGTGATGTCGGGTCTGTTGTGTCTTATTGTTAAGTCCGTCATGATTGTCTTATCCCAGTAGATCTTATTATTATCATTATTATTATTATTATTATTATTATTGTTATTATTATTATTATTATTATTATTATTATTTTCCGTTTCCTCCCTTGCTGACAATTCTACACGTTATCAGTACGACAGATTTCTGCATTTCGGGGAACACTTCTTTATGATTTATTTCCAACGTTTCGATGTATTTTTTTACGTTCTTTGTTACTAATCCGGTTGCAGAGATGACTATCGATAGAACTTCGACTTTTTTTAAGTTATTAAGAACTTTGAATTCTTCGGCCAGTTCGAAATATTTATTAACCTTTTCTCTTTGTTTTATTCAGGTTGTGATCGTTCGGATGGGCAATATCTACGAAGTATCCAATCTTGTCCTGTTTAATAATAAGCACGATATCTGGTCGATTGCTCGCCACAGTTTTGTCCGTTTGTATTGTTGTGTCCCAGTATAGACGGAAAGTATTATTTTCAAGGACGGGAAAAGGGACATATTTGTAATAACGTTCTTTTTGTTCTTTCAGTTTGCAGAGTATTGCCAGTTCTTGATGGATTATATTCGCCGTCAAATTATGGCGTTGGAGATATTCCGTTGGAGCAAGGTAACTGCATCCTGAGATAATGTGC
This sequence comes from Galeruca laticollis, assembly GCA_963921935.1. Classification (NCBI taxonomy): domain Eukaryota; kingdom Metazoa; phylum Arthropoda; class Insecta; order Coleoptera; family Chrysomelidae; genus Galeruca; species Galeruca laticollis. The sequence continues at coordinate 178,304,028 of OY998178.1, read as the reverse complement.
TCTATTGTTTCCGCATGTCTATTACACATTCTGCACATATCGTTATCCAGCTTTACTCCATGTACAAATTTCACATGATTCTTGGTTGCAATTACGTTGTCTTGTATTGCTACCATGAATTATTATTATTATTATTATCATCATTATTATTAATAATATTATTATTATTATTATTATTATTATTATTATTATTATTATTATTATTATTATTACTCCAATTCCAAAATTGATAGTATCACTTGTTCACCTCTTGCAATTGCATCAAGTTCATACATTTTAATGTAAATTATAGAGTTATTCGATAATCTTTGTAAACCATACAGTAGCCTGAAAAAAAAGAAGAAAATTAAATATCAAACGTGAAGTGAATAGTTTTATTTATTTATTTATTCTGGGAAATAACATACCTTTCTTCTTGAGAATATTTTAGGACAAACCAAAAAAATAAAAAAAAACATTTTCTACATTAAAGGAATTTCTGCTGCTAGCCTAAAATCAGTTTAACGAATCAGGAATTTGAAAACATATAGATTTATAGGAACTTACATAATAACGGATACAAATCGTGAGTACTCAGCTTTCTTTCTTTTTTTCTTTGAATTGCGTATCTCTTGGGTTCTCTTCAAGAGCTTGGCATTTGGAATATGTTATTATTTAAATGTTTAACTATACGTAGGTACCCGTTGTCTCATGCTATGCCGAAACCGACTGAGTGTAAGTAGTCTATTTTCTGGTTTATAACGTTTCATAATATAAATATACCTATTTCCTTTTGGGGTAACTAAAAACAAGGTATGGTTGGGTATTGATTTGTTTTAATACTCCAACACGCGTTACAATAGATTACTGAAATTCAGGATGGTACATAAATTGCTTGTAACCGCCTAACCTCACTCCTCTGTCGTCATGTCGCAGAACATAACTGTCCTCCTTTTCTCAAATTTTGACATACCACATATAAAACAAGAGGTGTAGTCACGAACGCCCGACTGCATAGGCAAATCATAATACATGGAGGTACAATAATGGTTGGATAACTAAAGATGCCTGCAGGTCTATCAATAATGACCACTGAACTGAATAAACATACTGGAACCCGCATGGGAGGGAATATTTTCTCTTTCTAATGTGTTTTGATTAATTGCGTTTTGGAAAATTAATCTTCTTAAGTTTTGTTTATTATTTTATTGTTGATTGAAAATATACATATGATGACAATAATTTCTTTCTGGCAGTCTAGGCAAAGGATACGTGTGTATTAGTTGGTCTAGGTTTTTAAATAATTTCAATTAATAACTGTATTTACATTTATTCATTGCACACTTTTGGAAAATATCTAATTGTACAAAATTGTATTTAATAGCTCTAAATCGATTAAAATAATAACACTGAATGAAAACGAATAAGTAATAAGGAGAAAAATGTATAATTAAACTAAGAGCGCTCACCTTATTACTCGTTTTTAATTTGTTTTAGATATTAAAGCATATTGAATGTTTTTTAGAAAATGGCTAGTTACTTTGTATTACATTTTCGTACATATACCTACCTAATAAAAAGGGATTTTAATGTATTTAGATCAATAAAAAAAAATAATTATACTCGTAATTATCCCTTCTTTCAAAAAATCAAAGATTCTCATAAATGGCATTTCTAAATATTGTTCATTCAAACCTCGATTCTCAGTTAAAAACTCAACGGAATTAATTAATAATATTCAAGGTATAATACTACCCCATAATTCTAAATTCATATCGTTCGATGTAACAAATCTATTCCTTAGTATACCTCCTAAAGAAACTGTAACTCTTGTTGATAACTTTCTCACATATAATAATGTAAATTCTATAATTCACACTGATATCATTACTTTATTAAAAGTGTGGTTGAATCAAAATTATTTTCATTTCAATGGAGAGGTTTATAGCAGTAAAGATGGTTTGATTATGGGCAACCCAGCCCCCTACTAGTAGAGATTTTCATGGATAATATAGAAAAATAATTCATAAACACACCCTCAGTAAAAAATTTATGTACTGGCACCGATATGTGGACGACATTTTAGCTAGCTTCACCGGTACAAATAGACAATTAGACAGCTTCACTACTTACATAAACTAAATTCACTATAATATCAAATTTACCGTAGAGCTTGAACAAAATAAGTCTATAAACTTTTTAGACCTTACAATTTCAAATATAAATAATAAACATGATTTTTCTATATTTCATAAACCATCACATACAGATATTACAATTCATAATAGCTCGGTCCACCCATTCAGTCATAAACTAGTAACTTTCAATAGTATGATACACAGACTTTTAACAGTCCCTTTAAATACTAATAATTATAACAAAGAACTAAATATCATGAAACAAATAGCAGTCAATAATAATTACGATCCAAATTTAATTGACAATACCATAAATAAAAAGATAAAACACAGACTTTAGAACAAGTATTCCCTTCTGATAAAAATAATAATAAACAATTTAAAAGCTTAACATACACCACCGTCAAAAATTAAATCATTTTTAGAAACTTTAGACATGAATATTTCCTTTAAAACTGATTGCAATTTAATCAAACTCATTAAAAATAACAAATCTGATTCTTCAAAATTAAACAAATCAAGTGTTTATAAATTAAAATGTGGTAATGACAACTGTGATAAAATTTATATCGGTAGAGCTTTTAGAAATTTCGAAACTAGAATTTTGGAAATGAGATTCTAACTATTCAAATCATTCATTACAAAACCAGCACATTTTCAACCCCAATTCTGAAATTTTACATGTAGTCGGTAAATCCTCTAGTTTAAATTTATTAGACGCCCTTGAGATAAACAAAAATAAATATTCAGGTAACCTTCTTAACGACCAAATAGATATAAATCACTCTCCCTTATTAAACCTTTTTACCTAGAAGATAGCTTAGGAATGTTTGTAGTAAATGAATTTCCAGGTAATTCCTTTCAATATCTTTGTTAACATTAATAAACGGCATTCCGTATTTATGCACTAGATATATTAAAAGTTCATGTTCTTCGTAGCTGCTTGATTCGTCTTGAATTACGCGCACATTTTTCTGTTTGTTCTTGACGTTAGTTTTGGATTTTGACCAGCACTGTGATGAAAAATGTCCTTGTTTATTGTATTTTCCACACATATTTTTGAATGCAGGGCAAGTTTTAAGCTTATGCTTCGTGCCGCACATTTTACAGTTGAATTCTTCCATGTCTTTGCGTTGACCAGTTTTGACTTTAGTTGCTTTACTTTCAGTATTCACTTTATGTACCTCGGCTTCATCTTGTACCTTCATTTCAGCCAGCTGCTTTGTAGCTTGTTCACTAGCTCTGCATATGATCAAGCATCTGTTCAAAGTTAGATTTTCTTCAGCTAATAACGTTTCTCTAACCTTTTCAGAACGAATTCCTATGATCAGCTTGCCTATTACGAGACTATCGTGAAATGTATCAAAGTCACAAGTCTTCGCGAAATTTTTTATTTTCGTTAGAAATTCATCAAACATTTTACCTTGCTCTTGAATGGCTTTGTATCGATCAAAACATAAATTCGTCTTTGGGATGAAATGAGAGTCAATTTTTTCTTTCAAGATCGTAATATTCTTACTTTGCTCTATCGTCAGATTGAAGCTATTATAGACTGGAACAGCATCTGGGCCAATAACTGCCATGAATGTCGCTACCTGAATCACCGCTGCTTTTTTCTCTAACTGGGTTGTGATTGAATACCACTCGAACTGTTGGAGCCATTGTTTCCATGCTGTGGACAAGTTTTCGGCACTGAAGTTAAACGCTTTTGGTGGCCTGATTCCCGATACGCTCTCTTCTGACATTTTATTAAACTTGAAGCCACGATTTTATCTGACATCATGTAACGTTGTTGTTATGTTTAAACGTTTACTATTATTTTAATGATAACTACGGATCATTTTATAGCTTGTACTTTTATTAAAATTAATATTGCAACTACTGACTGTTATGATTGACACAACCTAAAATGGTGCCAACCGTATATAAAAATAATTATAAAAGTGTTTCTTATGTTACAGTGTCTAGAATTGACTTTTTTTAGAAAGGTGTAAGTGCTTTTCGCTAGAAAATGACTGGAGAGAAAGGTTAACTCGGTTAGCAACGACGGTTGATATTAGAAGGGAAGCGTGGTTGAAAAGTGTGTAGAATGGAATGATAACAGGTGTCTAAGATTGGAAGAATTTATGGTCTCATGAGAGACGACGAACCATGCTGTGTTGCGGATAAGTAACTGAGCGAATAAGTCTTGGTATTGAAACTAATTGAAAGTAAGGAGGTAGACGTTGATTCTAGTGATCTGGGATGTCTCCGCTGTCTTGCGAATTAATGAGAATCTATTTTGCAAGTAAAATTTATCCCAGTTTCATTTTTTACTGATTCGAAGACTCTTTTCATGATAGGCCTTCTGTTATGTATCGCTGTGTATGAATAACTGATTCTTCGAATTATGTCTTCCTCAAATTCATGCCAGGATGCTTTGGAAGTTGAAGGTTTGTTGGGGGTTTTACGGGGCGATTTAAAGCGTTCACCGGGATATTTTCTATTACCTTCACCAACAATACGTTTCACTGAGGCGACAGAAACATTACACGCTTTGGCCACTCTCTCCTGCAAACTGCTCAGAGGAATTTTTAGGGTATCCTGTTCCTTTTCTATTTTCATGAACTGGTATACACTGTATATGATTTGTCAAGCTTGACTATGAATTATTTTATAGGAGCCACTCATGTTTCCAGATTTTGCCTGAAACAAAAGATTTCAAAAATTATTGAACAATCATTTTAACATTTGAAAGTGAAAATGGAAATTAAAAAAAGTACTCTCTCATTATCTTTTTTATTCAAATTTAGAAATTCATATACGCAATTTTTTAACCATTCGATAAATTAACAACTGAAATATTGGTTGAAAAATCGATTTTTTGCGCAAAGTAGCGTCACTCGACTATAAATAAAATCTTATATTCTCGAAAACTAATTCATACATACCTTACTGTCAAATAAATTAATCCACTACCTACACAAAATATTTTCACAAATTATTGTCTACAAAAATCCACTAATTTAAACTGACAATAGTAACATGTACTAAATATATTGAATACCTACTATAACTAGAAACTAAGACATCTTATCCCGAGACTCCGAAGCGAAGACGTCGACCCGTAAGCAGCAGCATCACTGGAAATTCGGTCCCTGTTGCAAACCGGATCACTCCAGTAGCGACTTACCGGCGCATTTGCTAAATAATCGAGATTTTTATTTCGATCTGACCTTTATAGGACTTTTTCTATTTATGAAAAACTGCTCTTTTTAGCTACAAATAAGAAACCCACCGCCATCCAGTCAAAGAAGGAAATATTTTTCAGGTAAATATAAAAACTAACCGGTAGATAAGAGGGCCAGGAAACCTTTAACCGGGTAGTAAACTCCCTTCGGCAGTGAGTCCGCTGTCCGGCTTTTGTATGCTACCCCCTATACTAACAACCCCCCACAAAACGGAACAACCTTCTGTTTCGTCCCCTTCTGCCCCATAACCAACAGCAATGTCTTCCGTACAACGCTACCCATATAATACCCGCAGCCAAAACGGCCAAAACATACCCTCCATTTCATCTCTTGATGAATTTCCACCCATGGCCTCACGCCCAAACACCAACCGTTCAACCCCAACTGAGGACTTAATAAACGAATCCAACTCACTATAAACCATGGTGATACAGTTGTTACAGACTACCGCGGCCCAACAACAACAAATCGAACAACTCTCCCTAGAACTCTCACAAGCCAAATCACTAATCAACTCACAAATCATTAACTCACAAATCAATTCACCATAAATCATCTCCCACACCTCCCGCAGCTCCTCACCAATAATTCACTCGGCTAAATCCCACACTTCCCGCCCCCGATCACACACCTCTGTAAACGAGACTCCAAATACTATCCGCCAATACCCAGAGGATAACTTCACTCTTTTGAGAGCCATACCCAAGAGACCCCTAATACGTACTCCGCCCCCTCAACAAACTCGAACAATTCAACCACCACCTAATCTACCAAATCAAATGTCCACTCCACAACCTCAACAACAACCAACGGGACAGCCCCGGCCCACTCAACAACCACAAACCACCCAACAAACCCTACCTCCCCGACATACCCTACCTCCCCAACCTACTCCCGCACTCCAAACCCTGAATATTCGGAACCTACCCTCAAAATATACCTCCCAAAGAGAACTATTCACCTTACTCAATACCAACGAGTTCCTGAGGGGACAAATCACCCACCTGAAGGCAAACATAAACCGCACGGCTCTCCTTAAAATCCCCGCAAAGATACCACACGAAGCCCTCACCTACACACTCCGAAACGCCATCGGTGACCCACAGGTCACCATCGTCCGCCTAAATTCAACCCTCCGAGCCCGCTCGCAATCGAGAACCCGCACGCCCACCTTCTGCTTCGTCTGAAAAAATATAGACACGTCCCTATCCGAGAAAGAATTCGAGGACATCCTCCGCAATAAAGCGAACTTCAACTTCACCAGATCCTGGCGCATTGTCCCCGCCATCTAAACAAGGCCACCTCTATGTTTCGAATCCTTACAGATTCCGAAATAGCCTACCACCACGCTCTCTCTAACGGCTTCCAAGTTCACGGTCTCATACACAATTGTGAGGCCTCAAACCCTTCTAATCCACTTCCTGCAGTATCCAGATACTGCAACAGGTGCTCCACCACAGGCCACCGCTTCGTCGGCCTCAAGAGGAAGGCGGAATCACATCTCGAAGTGCAAGGACAGAAGATCTACACTCCTGAACATAAAGCCACTGCCTTTAAAAACAACCTGCAAACTGTCCTTACACCATCTGACAATCCAAGATTTCTCAGGGGCTTTGCCATCGAAACAGACCTCCTCACCCGTAATATAACTCGTAGCCCACACGTCCACATTCCACTGAATGAGAACTCTCCTCATCTTACACCCTTTACAATAGAAGCTCAGCAGGTGTGCCGAGCGGGAAGAAACAGTGCCCCCGGGCACGACGGAATCTCGAGACGGGCATTCAAAAACCTGCCAGAAGAGATTTTCCCTCCACTCTGCTCACTGTTGAACGCCTGCTTGGCATACTCTTACTTCCTTCGTTGTTGGAAATATGCCAACGTAGTTTTCATCCCCAAATCCGGCAAAGACCCCACAAAGCCTGAATCCTACCGCCCAATTTCATTGATCAGCGACCTAGGTAAAATCTTCCAACGTTTATTAGAAGAGAGAATCTGGGACTTCTGTATCGAAAATGATATCATTCCGGCATTTCAATTCGGATTCAGGTCAGGCTACTCCTATCAGAACGCCACCACCAACTTTCAAACCATCGTCACCCGAGCTTTAAACCAACAACACTGTTCAGCCGCCATTTTCATGGATGTTCAAAAAGCTTTTGACAAAGTCCGGCACGCCGGACTAGTGAGAAAGCTACTGAGCATCCGATTGCCAAACCAAATCGTAAAATTATTATCTTCCTAGCTCACAGACCGATCGATCAGCGTCAAAGTTGGTTACAGCCTATCCGATTCATTCACACCCCAAACTGGCGTGCCGCATGGCTCGATACTCGCTCCACTATTATACTTAGTTTATATGTATGACACACCAATTCCACAGCTATTTGCGGACGACACCGCACTAATCATTTCCGCCACTGACATTCGCTCTCTCAATATTCGATCCCAAAATCAACTGACTCATTTTTCAAATTGTTGCAGGATATGGCGGGTGACTCTCAACACCCAGAAAACCCAAGCAATCGTATTTAAACACCCTTCCACTCAGAGTGAGCGACTTCTACCTACGAACTTTCGCCTCGTTTTCTGGGGAGAAGAACTCGAAATCCGTAGGGAAGCCGTTTATTTGGGAGTGAGATTTACTCACACTCTCAATTTGATGGCCGACCTAACAGACATGCTAAATAAAGTCCGACGTCGAGTTAATCTTCTCAAGGCACTCGGCAGAAGCTTCGGACGAATTCATCCAACCAACTTACTCCATACGTATAAGACATATATCCCATCATCGACTATAGAGCCAACGTCTATTGCTCCCTTCCCGACCACCTTGCAAAAACCCTTGGATCTTGCGAGCAATCAATTCTGAGATACTGCCAATACAAGGCACCCTACTCACCCAGTAACACCGTCTATACCAATATCGACATTGAGCCCATTCCGTCCCGTCTAAACACCCTACAAGCCCGATACGTTAGTCGCACTATCGAATCGGGCAACGAAATCTCGGAAAACGCCCTCCTCACACCGTGGATAGCTAACAGACGGCCTCTTGGCAGAAAACCCAAGAGGAAGCTCCCATTCCCTCCAGTACGGCCACTAGCCACGGTCTACGACGATCTCCCAGACATATACATCGACTACCTAGACCAATCCCCAACTTCAATGCGATAACCAAACATTGCAACTATGACACATAAAATCTCCTATATCTCTCTACACATGTTCTTTCTTTCTATCTATATAACCACACAACTCATAATATTTAAACACGCTCACACACTCACAATAGTCAACACTTCTGACAAACCCTTCAACCACCCCCACCCACCCGTCGGATGACAGGTTTTCTGCGGTTTCCCTGTAACATGGTGAATATATTCAACAGGATGAATTTTTTCACTAGCCAAATGGACCGACGAACCAATCACACAATCGACGTAGGGAACAATGCAGTCGCCGCCCCCCTTGAGATAGTTCAAGAATACTTAGGACTAAAATGCTTTTCCTCCGGTACACTTTCTAGCGAAAGGCCCACTTCTAGACCTCGATTCCACCCCCTCTAATCTCTTTAAGTCACTTACTCAAATCTCCCAAACTTCTTCAACCAACCACATTTTCACAAACGCGTAGAATCCCCTCCAATACCCTCCCAATTCAGCCCTGCAGAGAAAACTAGTCTTATATCAGGGCACACAACCTAAACAAACACTCCAAATTATAACAATTATCATCCAATACATACTCTTATCGAATTTCTCTCTCCCTCTCCCTCTCTCTCTCTCTCTCTCTCTCTCTCAGAAACTAAGAAAAAATACAGTAAATCGAACCGAAAATCTATTAAAATATTCTGACTCGGAGAGAACAAGTGAACGAGAGCGCGATTGAAAGTGCCTAAAATCGTTGAGATAGGTAGTAGGATCTCATTTCAAACGTAAATTGTGTTCTGCACCAGTATAACTTGTAGCTCTACTCATTTTCCACTAACTATAGCTTCATCTATTCAATTCACATTATTTGAAGTCACCTCGTAAAAGTTTTGTATTCAAATATTAGATATACGTTATATCTCACTAAAACTTCGTTTTGACCTTCTATAGTCAGTAGTATATCCTGCTATAAACTTTCATTCATTCTTAATAGAATTTACCTGTCCGAATAAAGCTATTGTGGTAGAATGCGAAAATGTTCGTAAAATCTACCCTTCCCTGCTTGGCCTGCAAATTCCTATTTCCTAAAATTTCCATCATTTCTCTGGTTTATGAGCCATTAAAGGATTTATTAGTCAGAGTAAAAGGAAGGATACAGTAAAAAATGTTTTAGTACACGCTTAACTTCGTTTTTAGGCAATTTGAAATGTTTCTATAGTTCGTTTCAGAACTAAGAGTCAGCAATAATGGAGATCGGTTATGTGATATTTGACACTGTATTGACTTTGAGAGTGCAATCGAATATTGGGCGTTTCTATACCCACTTGACAAAATGTCTCAGCTCTTACTAAGTATATCGAATAAAATGTGAATAGAATTAAGTTTCTCAGTCGAAAATTTAGTCATAGTGCCGGATGTTCAAATAATAATACCTCCCTATTATATCACAGAATGTGTACCTAACATTGAATTTGAGGATACAAATTGAAGTATGTTGAACACTACTATTTCGATTACATGATATAAATAGCACTTATCCTGAGGTTTAATAGAAATAATTGAAACTGTTATTTGACTATCGGTTATTTCTAGCGGAAATATTGTGAAGAAATTAGTATAAACATTTTCAGTTTCAATAAATTATTATAGGACAAAATCAGTACAAACAATAATTTTAATTTATCTTACTCTTTTTCTTTTTTTTGGGATAAATTGTTCTAGTTCGATTTCATTGATTTCAAGTAAGTAACCAATAGATTTTAAAGCCTTGAAACATTTTAACTGGCCGCGATGTAGGCAGATTTTCTTGCCAATGGATAAAAATTTCTTATTGGCTGATGTGTGAGATTTAGTTAGATATATAATATCAATTAGTCGTCTACACAGTAATTTAAGGCCAAGCTAAAGTGATTTGGCGTGAGCATTTTGTGTAAAAAATATTAAAAACCTGAGCGCAATTGTTTGGAGAAGAGTTTCATTTGATATAGGGATCGAGACCGAACTATAGAGGCAGCACTTCTGTCGAAAGTAGAGCACCCTGGTGTTAAACAAGGAAAACATTGTGATGTAATCAGTATAATAAATAACCTATAGTCTGTTTCTTATTGTCTGACAGCACGCGAAGAGGTCACAGATGCTAGTCAGGTAGTAAACCATAAGCGTCCGCGTTCATCCAAGGAATTTATTTACTATTTAATTTTATACCAGATCTGATATATAAAGGTAATATAAATGTAAATTCGGTTAGTTAGAACAACTAACTGACCTTCATACATTTTTGAAATAATATTGTAACGCAATTATTCTAACTAAGTATTTCATTAATTATCTTGAGAATTTGGAGCAGGTCAATTATTGGGAGACATATTAACAAAGCATTTATCAATTCATTCTCCAGATAATTACTTTCTGATTTTCGAAATGTCCTACTAGGGATTGTCCCAATGACTACTTAGAAATTTTGCAGGCATATACGTTGGAACTTGGTCTCGCCCAAATTTGTATAATTTGTTTTCCTTAGAGTCGCTTATATTCCATAAGTGTTAACTGTATTGTGGAAAATGTCTTCAAGTTTTACCCCAGTAAAGTGTAAGAGCGTGCTTAGTTTACAAACGAAGACTGTAGTGTTAAATGTGCACGATGCTGTTGTACATCAAATGCCGGCTGCTACTGTTAGAAATATAGTTTTGACATGTTCCAATATGACAGGAGTTAGTGAATCTACTATTTACAGGCTTCTAAGAGAGAGAAAAAATGGAAGTATATCTCCACCTAAAAATTCAACTGGAAGCAAACCATTTGACCTTGATGAGCATATGCAAAATACAATAAGACGAAAAGTACATGAATTATATTTTAAAAAAGAGATCCCAACCCTTGACATAATTCTAAGAATGGTGAAGGAGGACGAGAATTTGCCCAACATAGGGCGAAAATATTACATAAATTAAATTTTACTTGGGAGAAGAAAAGTCGCAAATCAGTGCTAATCGACAACGAAGAAATAATATGTTGGAGACGCCAGTATTTACGAGATATCCGAGAATACAGACAGTAGGGAAGACAAATCTATTATGTAGACGAGACATGGCTCAATGAAGGACATTCAGTAGAAGAATATGGCAGGACAAAAGTATTCAAACCAGTCGTCAAGCTTTCATAGAAGGTTTATCTACTGGACTGAAAACTCCTATCGGTAAAGGTCGCCGACTAATAATAACGCATATTGGATGCAATCAAGGGTTCGTTGAAGGTGGTTTACTGGAGTTTCAGTCAACATCAACCAAAGACTATCATGAAGAAATGACTGCAGATGTTTTTGAAGAGTATTTTACACAAATGCTCGAATTAATTCTAAATAATGCTGTAATCGTTATGGACAATGCCACTTATCATTCGCGATTAACAGAAAATCTTCCATCTACCTCTTGGAGAAAAGTTGATATTTGGAACTGGTTAATCGTAAAATGATATGTTGAAAAAAGAACTTATAAAGGTTGCTTCAGATCACAAGCTACAATTTAAAAAGTTTGTTATTGATGAAATAGCCAAGAATCGTGAGATAACAGTGCTTCGTTTGCCGCCACATCATTGTGAATTAAATGCGATAGAGTTGATATGGGCCCAAATGAAAGGTTATGTAGCTAGACATAATAAAACATTTAAAATGAAAATGTTCGTGAACTCATGAAGTACTCATTGACAACAATAACTGAAGAGAACTGGAGAGATGCTGTGAATTATGTAATTAAAGAGGAAGAGAAAATGTGGGTTTTGGATAACCTCATAGAACAAACTATAGAACCGATAGTGACCTCTCTCGATGAGTCTTCGGATGATTATTGTATTCAGCGAAGAGGATGATACTATAGATTGAATTTTATATTTCCTATAAATAGTATGTTTACTTTACTTAATATACATTAATTCATTGTCAATAAATTTGAATTATGATAATTAAACAATATTTTCTTCAAATAATTTAATTTAATAAAAATGAAAATGTAACTTGTTAATAGGCCTAAACGAATGAATTTTATTTCAACTGTAATGTTGACCGAATCTAATTAAATAAGCCAAATGAACTAATATCGTAATCTCCGCCAATGCCGCACTGAAACAGGGATGTACAGATAACCAATACAGAGACCTACTTGTTTTGCATTAGAATTTTAGTATTTACTTGTAAAATTCTTAGGATCACTCTGTAAGAGATAGTTTTCTATTTGAATATTTAATGAGGCTACTGTGCTGTCAGACATTAAGAAATAGACTATACAAAATGCAAAAAATAAATAGATCTTTTTATTTTCTTTGCCAAGAAAAATTGTTGGTATTTAAGATGGGTGTATGGGATTATCTGATTTTTGAGTATTGATAAAATGAGCACTGCAAATTCTAATATTTTTATTTGAGTCCCAATCCTTCCGATGTTATCTGAAATGTAATTAAAAAATTGGAAGTGATTCGTTTTGTACAAATGTTTACTCTCTTTCTCTTAATAGTATTTAATTATTTAAACTTATTATATACTAATATGAAAGTCAGCAAACACGTAACAAGCTTTTTATTTTATATAATCAATGAAATCCTACAGAAAACAACATTTTATTCTCACGATAATAATCTTTTATTTATCAGGATAAAACATTTAGAACTTTTCTAATAGATGCCAATTGTAGTATAATACTGATTATACACAAAATAATAGTTAATACAAAATTTTACTTACATAGGTTTTTTACTGCGTTCATCCATTGACTTTTTAAGGTTATCCACACTGTGTTCAATGAACTTTCGGAAAAACTATAAAATTTCAATTGCGTAGTATTTTTATTCGCCATATTTGAACAGCTATGAATACAGAAAGATACTTTTGATGAAGACATCACAAACATTTAATATGTTTAAAAAAATGAACATTTAAAAACGCTGATTATACAAAACTAATTGTGTTTACATCACTTTGTTTGTGTTTTTTCATGGCAGATGGAACGAGCGTCATCTTTCTGGGTCCCTATAGTGAGATGTTTTTAACAGAAATCACTCAAATTTATTATTCATAATTATGTTATTATCAATTCTATACAAAAAATCGCTTTTTTTTCGTTTTTTTCCTATAAAACTAATACTATCAAGGAAATCGTGACATCGTCAATAGAGAAATTATGGAGAACACAAGCACGAAGAAAATGAGAGAAAAACCGGCCAAAGTGTAATTTCTTCAAAAGTCCATAACTCGATTATTTTTTCAGTTACAGCGTAGATATTCCGGCCAATATTAGTTTTTAATATGAATTTTATTTGTGCAAAAAGTAAGCACTGTCCAATGCATAGTTGTTGATCTGTGCCATTTGATTTTTTTACTATGCAATTTTTCAACAGGCCTGAATGCGACAGGTATGGTCCAATTTCAATTAGCAGAAACGATTTCGAAAGTGGAATTTTTATACTTCAAAACGCCTATTTTGGTTTTGTGAAATTCTTATTTGTTGCTGAAATATTCAAATGAAAAGATCATGCGGGGGCAACAGTATTACTATATACATGTAAATATGGCAACGATTAATTGATATAGAAGAATAATCGATTATTTCATAATAATTTAACGATTAATCAAATGAAATCAAACTATACCTTCAGGCGGTGACATAATTTTAAAATTTTTAAATAAAATTTAGTCTAAATTATAAAAAATACCTCAAAGACACCATAAAAATAGCCATATTTAGAAAGCTGCACACGTATTTTCGTAGCATTTTATAATTTTGAGGTTATATTTGTGTATGTCACTTTCAACTAGACAAATATTATAATTGACTTTCAAGTAGACAAATATAAGAATTGACTGTCAGTTTATCAAATAATTATGAATTCGTCGCACTAAAAGAACAAATCTCAGACCAAGTTAAAAATCTCAGATCTAAAATTAATGTGATCAAATCAAAAAATTATGTTACTCGGAAAAAGATTTTGGACCTTCCATTGGACGTGGAAAAAATCCAAAGGAAGTTGTCAAATCGCAACTCCAAAAACATTTAAAAAAAAAGGATCCAACCGGATAGGAATTACGTTTAAATCCGCCATCAACGTCAACAAATTTCTCCTCAACAGAGAATTCCGGTAAGAATGTTACACCTCATTTGTACCACAGAGGCTGTTAACGTGGGTTTTCCATTGAAAGCAGCGACATTCAAGAAGTATCTTTCGAACAGGGTATTGAGGTGGTCGAAGCCAGTAGACAGTAAACAGAAAAATTACCAACGCTCATGGCTCTGTACCATATGTCCCTTCTAGAACAGTTCTAGTAACTGTTTAAGGACGTCGCTGTCCAAAGGGACTGTTCATATATGGGGTCGCCTTCACGTTGGAACTACATATCGCATAGGTTAATCAATGCAAAAATTGCCTACGCTTCGGACACTCAAATGCCTCATGTACAAGCTTCTTTAGATGCGCCAGGTGTTGACTAAATCATTCCAACGATTCCTGCCCTAACAAACTGGAATGTCATTACTGTTCCGTTCTTTATAAAGCGACAGATAGATCCTGTAAAGAATTTGAACGTCAAAAGTACATACATGGTATTTCACGGATATTCGTACTTTGGAGCATCTTCAATATTCGCTCGGTTAAAACCTATACCTTATTACGTATATACGACCATATGCAAGAGACAACCTTTTTATTATAATATATCTTCTCGTCCCCTGGTTCTGAGGTTAGAAAAGGAATATAGTACTGGGTTCGGAGTGCTTTCTGAAAGCAAACAGTGCAGGCTCCTTCGCAAATATATCTCTTTATTAAGATGTCTTATATAAAAAATAGTAGTTGGCAACCTTAATATAAAATTGAAAAAACTAACAAAGAAACACGTCAAGTTAGTTGACATCAACAACCTCCGCGATCCATCTAAAAAAGACGAATTGAGAGAGAAGGTCAACTATGAGATATCGAATATATACAACCCAGAATTTGGAAAAAATATTGAGGAAGATTGGAAAAATATGAGGGATAAAATACATAGGATTGAGAAGGAAGTAATTGGTCCAACACGTACAAACAAGAAAAAAGAATGGATGACTGAATAAATATTAAATATGATGGATAAACGCAGAACATACAAGAATAGATATACGTCTTTGTACGAAACACTTAATAAACTAATAGAAAAGAAAATAAAGGAAGCGAAAGAATACTGGATGGCCCAGAAATGTTGTGAGATTGAAGAGTTACAACAAAAGCACGATCATTCCGCAATTCATAAGAAAGTTAAAGAAATGGTAGTTCAGGGAAGAAAGAACATCCCAAACAGAATAGTTGGATACGACAATAAACCCATATTAGACGAAAAAGAACTGAAAGGCCATTGGATAAATTATATTCGACAACTATTCTCTACTAAAGATCCACGTCACTTTAACAATAAAGAAGATTCAGAAGAGGCACCAGATATTCTGACATCGGAGGCTGAAAGAGCACTCAAAACCTGCAAAACAGGAAAGGCTGCTGGGCCAGATGGAATCCACATTGAGACTTTCAAACTCTTGAACGAGCAGAATAGAAAGGTTTTGACTAAGCTTCCAAATCAAATCTACAAGAGCGGAAACATCCCACGCGACTGGTTGAAGTACGACTTCATTCCCATACCGAAGAAAGCAAATGCACATACATGTGAAGATTTCAGACTAATTAGCCTAATGAGTCATGCATTAAAACTTCTTTTAAAAATCATACACGAACGGATATTCAAAAAATGCGAAATAGATCTAGATGACGCACAGTTTGGTTTTAGAGAAGGAATGGGCACGAGGGAAGCACTGTTCAGCCTATCTGTATTGTTACAGAAATGTCGAGATCAACAAAAAGAGGCTTTCATCTGTTTTATCGACTACGAGAAGGCGTTCGACAGAATCGAACACACAGCCCTGTTTAACATCCTGAAATAAAAGGTTCTCGATAATAACGACATCCAGTTCCTGAAAAATTTATACTGGGACCAAACAGCAGCCCTCAGGGTCGAAGGAAACAAAACAGATGATGTACCCATTCATAGGGGAGTGCGACAGGGATGTGTCTTATCGCCCTTACTATTTAATATATATTCTGGCTACATATTCGATGAAGCTCTACAGGGTATGGAACACGGCATTAGAATAAACGGGCATCTGATTAACAACTTACGCTTTGCAAATGATACCGCCATCATAGCCGATGGCTTAGAAGGACTCCAACAACTTTTAAATCGAATCGACAGAGTAGGAGAGACACTGGACTTTAAAATTAATATAAAGAAGACAAAAGTAATGGTCATCACTAGAAGAACTAATCCAGCACCAGATATATACATAAAAGGACTACCCATCGAAAACGTAACCAAGTTCAAGTATTTAGGTACCTGGATAACATCTGATCTGAGTCCTAGTACAGAAATCAGATCGCGCATAGAACAGGCCAGATCAGTATTCAATAAAATGCGACCAGTGTTTTTTAACCGATCACTGAACTTGAAATTACGCCTTAGATTTGTCAATTGTTACATCTATTCCGTCTTGCTGTACGGATCCGAAGTCTGGACCCTAAAGGCCGAAACACTAAGGCGGCTAGAAGCTTTCGAAATGTGGGTGTATAGAAGGCTCTTAAAAATACCCTGGACAGACCACATCAGTAATGAAGAAGTTCTGAGAAGATTAGGTAAGGACAGAGACTTAGTTGTCGACATAAAGAAGAGAAAAACCGCATACTTGGGACATGTAATCAGGAGTGATAGAATGAGGCTGCTGAAAATAATAATGGAAGGCAAAATAGAAGGCAGACGAGGTATAGGAAGACGCCAACATTCGTGGTTGAAAAACATTAGAGACTGGACCGGACTAGACTCACATTCATTATTCTGAGCTGCTCAAAACCGAACCCAGTTCGCCGAGATTGTTGCCAACCTTCACTAAGGTGAAGACGGAACCGAAAGAAGAAGATATAAAAAATAATGACGATTCAATTGAATGACTTCAAAAATAATCATTATAGATTACCAATGTTCGAGAGCCCCTTTCAAAATATATACGTATATATGATTAAGGTTCGCAAGTTTATGCTGTCAGCTTACAAGTAAGTTCTATCAATTGGGTATGCATTAGCTGTATAAATCTTATTATTATGAAGTTTGGAACTTTATTATTTGTTATTTATAACTCATTTTCTTTTAGATTACTCGATTATACCGTGAAGATGAGGTATGAAATTATATCTTAAATTAAAAGAAGAAAAAAAACTATTATTATTATAATAAATGTTTAAATGAAGATCCTGTATCTACCACTTATCTTATGGAATGTGTTGTTGCGATCCAATAAGGGGAGTACTCTATACTATTATCAAAATGATTAGCAACCGAGTCACACGTCAGAAATCTAGGTTTACTTCTTTAAAGGTTGATTCTCACTATATGTTCCATCTCCGTTCCGAAACATTTCCTTTCCGTTCACATAAAATATTATTAAATGTAAATTAATGTGTGCATACACATATTCCGTTCCATATACATTCCTTTTCCATACCTTTACGTTCAATATCATTCTTCTTCTTTCCGTTCCGTCTTCACCTTAGTGAAGGTTGGCAACAATCTCGGCGAACTGGGTTCGGTTTTGAGCAGCTCGGAATAAGGAATACGAGTCTAGTCCGGTCCAGTCTCTTATGTTTTTCAACCACGAATGTTGGCGTCTTCCTATACCTCGTCTGCCTTCTATTTTGCCTCCCATTATTATTTTCAGCAGCCTCATTCTATCACTCCTGATTACATGTCCCAAGTATGCGGTTTTTCTCTTCTTTATGTCGACAACTAAGTCTCTGTCCTTACCTAATCTTCTCAGAACTTCTTTATTACTGATGTGGTCTGTCCAGGGTATTTTTAAGAGCCTTCTATACACCCACATTTCGAAAGCTTCTAGCCGCCTTAGTGTTTCGGCCTTTATGGTCAAGACTTCGGATCCGTACAGCAAGACGGAATAGATGTAACAATTGACAAATCTAAGGCGTAATTTCAAGTTCAGTGATCGGTTACAAAGCACTGGTCGCATTTTATTGAATACTGATCTGGCCTGTTCTATGCGCGATCTGATTTCTGTACTAGGACTCAGATCAGATGTTATCCAGGTACCTAAATACTTGAACTTGGTTACGTTTTCGATAGGTAGTCCTTTTATATATATATATCTGGTGCTGGATTAGTTCTTCTAGTGATGGCCATTACTTTTGTCTTCTTTATATTAATTTTGAAGCCCAGGGTCTCTCCTACTCTGTCGATCCGATTTAAAAGTTGTTGGAGTCCTTCTAAGCCATCGGCTATGATGGCGGTATCATCTGCAAAGCGTAAGTTGTTAATCAGATGCCCGTTTATTCTAATGCCGTGTTCCATACCCTGTAGAGCTTCATCGAATATGTAGCCAGAATATATATTAAATAGTAAGGGCGATAAGACACATCCCTGTCGCACTCCCCTATGAATGGGTACATCATCTGTTTTGTTTCCTTCGACCCTGATGGCTGCTGTTTGGTCCCAGTATAAAATTTTCAGGAACTGGATGTCGTTATTATCGAGACCCTTTTCTTTCAGGATGTTAAACAGGGCTGTGTGTTCGACTCTGTCGAACGCCTTCTTGTAGTCGATAAAACAGATGAAAGCCTCTTTTTGTTGATCTCGACATTTCTGTAACAATACAGATAGGCTGAACAGTGCTTCCCTCGTGCCCATTCCTTCTCTAAAACCGAACTGTGCGTCATCTAGATCTATTTCGCATTTTTTGAATATCCGTTTGTGTATGATTTTTAAAAGAAGTTTTAACGCATGACTCATTAGGCTAATTAGTCTGAAATCTTCACATGTATGTGCATTTGCTTTCTTTGGTATGGGAATGAAGTCGGACTTCAACCAGTCGCGTGGGATGTTTCCGCTCTTGTAGATTTGATTTAGAAGCTTAGTCAAAACCTTTCTATTCTGCTCGTTCAAGAGTTTGAAAGTCTCAATGTGGATTCCATCTGGCCCAGCAGCCTTTCCTGTTTTGCAGGTTTTGAGTGCTCTTTCAACCTCCGATGTCAGAATATCTGGTGCCTCTTCTGAATCTTCTTTATTGTTAAAGTGACGTGGATCTGTAGTAGAGAATAGTTGTCGAATATAATTTATCCAATGGTCTTTCAGTTCTTTTTCGTCTAATATGGGTTTATTGTCGTGTCCAACTATTCTGTTTGGGATGTTCTTTCTTCCCTGGACTACCATTTCTTTAACTTTCTTATGAATTGCGGAATGATCGTGCTTTTGTTGTAACTCTTCAATCTCACAACATTTCTGGGACATCCAGTATTCTTTTGCTTCCTTTATTTTCTTTTCTATTTGTTTGTTAAGTGTTTTGTACAAAGTCGTATACCTATTCTTGTATGTTCTGCGTTTATCCATCATATTTAATATTTCTTCAGTCATCCATTCTTTTTTCTTGTTTGTACGTGTTGGACCAATTACTTCCTTCTCAATTCTATGTATTTTATCCCTCATATTTTCCCAATCTTCCTCAATATTTTTTCCGAATTCTGGGTTGTTTATATTCGATATTTCATAGTTGACTTTCTCTCTCAATTCGTCTTTTTTAGATGGGTCGCCGAGGTTGTTGATGTCAACTAACTTGACGTGTTTCTTTGTTAGTTTTTTCAATTTTATATTAAGGTTGCCAACTACTGGGTTGTGGTCTGAGTTAATATCTGTGCCAGGGTATGTTCTTATGCCATGAATTCCATTTTTGAATCGTTCTTTTATTAAAATGAAGTCGATTTGGTTTCTGACAACGTTTGTTTCATTGTGTTGCGGGGATTGCTAAGTGTAAAGTCGTCGGGGAGGTAGTTTAAACCAATATCATTAGAAACGCATTATTACCGGACAGGCTGAAACGTGCATGAAACGGTATCGATAGTGTGAACATAAATGTATATCAGTTCCATACAATTTATTATAGATGAGTGTTCTAAATATGAATGACGGAAAGCTGATTGAACTTGTTGGGTAAAATACGGCCCTTTATGTTTTCGAATATAGTAGATATAGTGAAAATAGCTTTAATGACAAGATCTGGTCAGCAATTGCAAAAGAGTGTTTTTGAATGAAACTCAAGGTCTCTAGTTAATTCCACAATATAATACAAGTTATTGAAAATTCTAAAAAATTGACAATTGTTTCGATAAATCAATATCATCGTCAGAATGACAGAAGTTACATTTCATTTTATGCCTACCTGCTATTTAGTAGTTATATTTTTGGCTAGACCGAGAAGTAACCTAACTTGTGATTGGCTTAATATATGTTTATAGAAAAAAGAAGAAGATGTGATATTACAAATATTGAAGCTTAGATATTATTAGCCCTATGGTGATATCCTGGATATCATTTTTCCAATTAAGATCAGTATAACTGTGCAATGATATAGAAAACCAGGAAAACTATATCTGCTGATCTTTACAATTATCACTTAAGAAGACAGTTTATTAGTGGAGAATTCCCTAGATTTAACTGTTCATTGACAACTTCATATTGTGGGTTTCTTAAATGTCTTCTAATTTCCAGTTCTTCAAGGAAATCCAGTTCTTGTTTCTTTTCACAAATATGCAGCACTTCTAGTTCTGTGTTAGGTGTCAATGAATGATTGGTGTCGAGTAGATGTTTTGCGTAGTGAGATTTATCTGGTTGTTTTAATCTGTAAGCTCGTAAGTGCTCACTGTATCGTATTTCAAAATTCCTAAGGGTCTGACCCAAATAGACAGCATTACATTCTGGACATTTGAGTTTATATATACCTGACTTCTTTAATAGTGGTATTTTTGTTTTTACATTTAACAATTTTGTACTAACGTTACTTTCTGTTTTAAAAGAAATTGTTGCATTCGTTGCTGAAGATATTATCTTTGAAATATTATTAGAAATATTTCCTGCATATGTGATGGTTTTATAAGTTTTAATTTCATCAGCTTGTTTAGGATATATTAGTTGTAATGCCACTTTTTTCTCTTTTTTACTAATTAGTTTATTTATCATATCTAATGGATAACCGTTAGATGTTGCTATTTGTCTAATTGTATTAATCTCTCTATCAAAATTACATTTGTTCATAGGAACTGAAAAAGCTGTATGTATCATTGAATTATATGCTGCTAGTCTGTGTGAGACAGGGTGGTTAGAATTGAATGGAATTTTCACATCAGTCTGTGTTGGTTTCCGGTAAATTGAATAATCAAGTACATCATTAACTCTTTGAATTTTTAAATCAAGAAAATTGATTGAGCTATTTTCTTCAATTTCTAATGTAAATTTAATTTTCGGGTGTAAATTATTGATGTGGTTGAAAAACACATCTAATTGTCGCTCACTACCCATAAAACAAGCTAATATGTCATCCACATATCTATACCAAAATAAAATATTTTTCGAAATATTACTTTCAAAGATCTTTCTTTCTAAATTGTCCATAAAAATGTTTGCTAAAATAGGTGATATTGGGCTTCCCATTGGTAAACCTTCATTTTGAATATATATCTTATTGTCAAAAGTGAAATAATTCTGATTAATGCATACATCAAATAAATTAAGTATATCTGATATTATTCCTGGATTAATATTTTTATCTTCTAGTAATTTTCTTATAAGTATTAGACATTCTTCAGGAGGAATTTTAGTAAACATATTAGTTACATCGAACGATATGAGTTTATAGTTATCTTGCAAGTGGATTGATTTCAACTTTTTGATTAGTTCTATTGAATTTCTAATTGAGTACTGAGATTCATATCCGTAAGTATTGAGTATATTGTTGAGCTTTTTTGCCAATATATTATTAGGAGCATTAACATAAGAGACTACAGGTCTAATTGGTTTCGTTATTTTATGTAATTTAACTGTTCCATATAATTGTGGACAATGAGGATTCTTATGTATGATAGACCTCTTTTCGTAATCATTTAAAAGATAATTTGAATTATTAACAATATCCCTTACATTATTAGAAAACTTCTTTGTTGGGTCTGCTTTAAGAACTTTTACATCGCTGGATTCTATAAAGTTATATACTTTGGAATTGTAATTTTCAGTCGTCAAAATGAGAGTAGCATTCCCCTTATCGGATTTTGTAACTGTTAGGTTATGATTCTCTATCTTCTGTTTTATTGCGTTTAAAACTGAAATGTCATTTTTTGTTTGACGTTCAACTTTTGAAGGTTCAATATTTTTGATTAAATTGGCAATTTTTAATTTCTCATAAAGAAAATTATTTGAATTAGATTTTAAAGCTATTTCTGACTCTGTAGCTATAATTTGTTTAATATTATTCGTAAATTTAGGTGGTATGCTGTACTTTAAACCTTTATTTAAAAATTCTATTTCACTATTTGTAAAATTAGTGTCTGAAAGGTTTGCAAACCTCAAACTTCTTGGTCTAGTCAAAAATATAACTACTAAATATCAGGTAGGCATAAAATGAAATGTAACTTCTGTCATTCCGACGATGATATTGATTTATCGAAACAATTGTCAATTTTTTAGAATTTTCAATAACTTGTATTATATTGTGGAATTAACTAGAGACCTTGAGTTTCATTTAAAAACACTAATATGAGCATATTCCACGAAGTAAGGGTCGAGACAGTCAATTTAATTGCAAAAGAACGTCGCATTGGGTAAGTACAAAAGTATTTGGATATATTTAAATATTTATATATTCCATTCGAAGAATATTGTGATACAAAGAAGTACTCATAAATATAATACCTAATAAACTTGTTAAACTGCATCCATTTGCCAGTCAACAGCTCCTATTGGAGAATTGAAATAATCTTTGTAAATATCTCTAACTTGAAATGCAGTAGCTGTAACATTTCCCCTTGTTGCGGTAAAGTTCCGAAGGCAGAGTTTGTATCTGTGATAAAATTGTCCGAACGAATGGTAAATCTTTGATAAAATTATGCAATATACAAGTTGTGAGGACAATCTCATCTGCATATATTCTGGCGAGGATTTTAATCTCCGATTATAAAATTGAAACTTTTGACTCAGATTACCGAAAGAATTTTCAGAACATCTTCGAGCACGTGATAGTCTATAATCAGAAAATTTTTTTTGTTATGTCGTCTCGTTGTTGATTTGAAGGGTAGGGTCTTAATAAATTTGTCTTTAGGGGAAAAGCATCATCACCCACTATAACAAAACACGCGTTCTGGTTGGTACCCGGAAGTACTCTTGGATTAGGAATATTTAAGGCACTTCTTTCTAAAGCTCATCCCAAATTTGAATGCGCAAAAATACCGCCATCACTATTTTCCCATATGATCCTACGTCGACAGTAATGAAATTATATTGCGCATCTACAAGTGCTAGGAGAGCGATCGAGAAAGTCTTTCTGTAATTAAAAAGTTGAGAGCCAGAATTAGCTGCAGCTATTATCACCACATATTTCTCGTCTAGAGCTCCCAAGCAAATAGGAAAATTCCAAATGTTTTCAAAATCTCTGGCAACTCTTCTCCAGTCTCCCTCTATGGGTGGGGACATTGTCTTTCCTAAGATTTTCTCAATTATTGCATCACAAGCTTCTTGACAATAACACATACTGTTGAATCACCCAATCTGTAGCTAAAGGCTATTGTGCGGAAAGAATCACTTGTTAGCAAAAACCTGAAAAGAAAAAGGATTATAATATGCAGATTTTTTGTACCTGCTTCTTATAGGTCTGACTTCTATACAAGTAAATTTCCAAGTTTTGTTAAAATTGCTTTAGAACTGTTTTATTATTTAGTAAATTACATATAGGTACAATTTGGCACCTAACTATTCATTAACTGCACTAACCAACCAACTGTGGATAATGATCCACAGTAAAATAAGGCGCTTTTATCGAATTTGCAAATATCCCTGTATTTAATATTTTTTTCATTGCAGGTTCAATATGCAAAAGTAGATGGAAACAGCTAAGACACCAGTGGCGAAAAAATCGAACAAAAAGCATGTAACGAAATCGGGACAAGCCAATAAGACAGTAAGGAAGTGGCGATATGAAGAACAAATGTCTTTTTTGGAACCATTTGTGCGCCAAAGGGAAACAATTGGCAATCTTAACGACCCTAATAATATAGAGGAAGATGAGCCTGAGACACAGGAGAGTACCGCTGTTACTGAGACCCAAGAAAATACCACTGTTACTGAAAATGATGGAAATACATCAGAAGCTACAAGGATACCTGTTACTGCAATCGAATTTACCCCTACTCTAAAAAGCAGAGATTTTCTTGAAATATGAAACAATTATCGAAACTAAAAAAAGACGAACCTGCTTCTTCACAATTAATGAAATACCTTATTGAGAAGCAACAAAGAGAAGAAGCTGGTCGCTCTGCAGCAGAAGACACAACATATTTCTTTTGTGAAAGTATTGCTGAAAAAATTAAGCGATGCACGCCATATTATCGAAATATCGCTGAGAGTAGAATCTTTACTTTAGTACAAGAACTGTAATTAGAACAGCTTTTACAAACACAGGGTCGGCCACAAGAACATTCCAAACAACAATATCCTAATAACAGCAATTATGCTCTCCCAAATGACGTTCATTCTAATCAGCTTAGATATGTGTGTTCGCCTTCGCCCTCTCCTGCTTCTTCAGCTTCCACAGCTGCTTCATATATAGCAACATATTCCTATAATGATGGACATTGTGACAACAATTAGGTTCTCATGTTTAAGACTATTTATGTTTGTTAGTTATATATTTCAACTTTGTTCAAAAAAATGAACTACTTACCTTAAACAGACGCACAGTTTATGTTTCGCTGATATCGATTCCCTGAATTTGGTATTTTTTCTCTTTATTACAGGTTCCATGTTGGACAGTAATTCGTAAAACTTGTACTTTGACATGCGTAAATATTGAAAAAACTTGGTGTCATCATCTAGGAGTTCTTTATATAACGTAATATATTCGACTTCTATATTTCTTTTTTTTTAACATGCCATGTACCCAAAATTGTCGTTTGGATTTTTTCGAGTGAGCTTTTTCATCCAATATAATAGCTGCTGTAATTAAGTTTTCCTCAGACTACATTTTAAGCTAATTCCTATATCAACATAATCACACACTTCAATTTACATCAGTAACTGACTACGGACGGAAAAGTGTGCATACGACGGAATTTACTGGAACGTCGATGTAATGGTTATGGAACGGAAATGGAACGTATAGTGAGAATCAATCTTAACTCGGACAGTGTCAATAACCAGAAGGCGTATGGATGAACAGAAAAGAGGTGTTACCCAATGTGTAGACTGTAGACTGTAGACCCAATGGTCAAGAGATATCCCACGTAATAAAATGAGAACAAAAGTGAAGCCAGAAATAGAAAATAACAGCAAAATCAGAGAAAGAAAAGGCCTAAATGACAAACATTCACTTTAATATAATATACGGTGTTGGAAAAGTATAAAGTGACGGATATATAATTTATTTTTAAACTTACCTAAGTTGACATGTGGCCTTAAAGTGCCTTTGGCTTAACCAAAGTTTAAGTCAATAAATAGATTTCAGATGATATTAAAGATGCATATAATATCCACATATATGGTACTTATTCAGTGTACATAAGTCTGTAAAAAAATCTTAAATATCTCTCAAATTTTATAATTAAATCCACAAAATGTGATTAACGTTTCAGCATGTGCAACGTTATTCTAGAAGAAGCTAAACCAAAGAAAAAGAACCCTTTTTTTGGAAGACCACTAAGCGATTTTAACCTTGGAAGATCATTTGAACAAATGTTTATTTATAAAGGTTGGGGCCAAATTAACAGTAAAATCAAGAAGAAAAGAGGAAGAAATCTAACCTTGGATTTTTGACATGAATTAACTGCTTTGTTTACAATTTTTGAAAGTTGATATTCTTAATAATTTGTTTCCTTTTGTATAAGCTACATTCTGTGATGGAAAGTATAGTTGAAGAAGACTAAATTCGATAGCATACAAGAGCTTTCGAGTAGCGACAGTCCATTGCCCGAGGAAGATGATACAAGCTCGAATTGGTCACAGATTCAAACCAATTCACCGCGACTTCGCCGGCACCGTGGACGCCTTCACCGAAGAAACTCAACCAACCTGCATGTTCTGCCGAACTTCTCAGTTCGACAGTTCATAATACACTAGGAAGTGCAACCAATTGTTTCTACCGGAACAATCTTCATATTTATGAAAATAAATTCATGTAGTCTAACTGTGTTTATTTTCAGATTCCTAAACAATCAAGCCACACCAAACAAATACGAATGGAGGGACATTTAGCAACTAGGAAATTATAAAACTCTTGTAAGTTAATAAGTCAGTAAACCTTCAACTATGGAGGCAACTCCCTCCGGCAGTGATTCCGCTGTCGGTGTTAGCTTTCACCTACAATCCTACACCACATTCATAACCAATAAGGTCCTCCAGACGTACACGTAGTAGCAAAACTACCAAACGTGCCCCAACTCCGACTCCTGGTCCCATTGAAATCCCTCCAGACTTGCAGGCTTGGATGGACTCAATCGAGCCCTCTCACTCTAATTTCAACCCCGAAGCCTATAAAGCCCACCTAGAACTCGCAAGCCACCCTGCAGGTCTAAAAATCCTTGACGAATTCCACCAACAATTTCCAACTTCCAGCAAAGTCTACAAGCAAGCCCACTTCGATGTTTCGCATCGTCACCACCCCCGAAGCCCACTACCACCAGGCCCCCACCTTCGGCCTCTCATTTCATGGCCATCCACACCAGTGCTAGCCATCTAACGCCAGTTCGCTACCCCCAGTCCCCAAATATTGCAGTCGATGCACCCAAACCGGACATTCCGCTGATTCTTGTCGGTCTAAACCGATATGCCTCTCTTGCTGCCAAACAGGCCACCGCCCCGAAAATTGTCCCAAGTCCGGAACCCCTACATGCATAAATTGCGGTGGTCCTCACCCCGACTTCCACCCTTGCTGCCCCCACAGGCTATCGACACCCAAAACCCCTCAAGAAACCGCTCCAGTCACTCTTGCAAAGCCACCAGTTCCTTACGACCTCTCAACTGATACCAAAATCTCAATAGAAATTCTCACCGTCACCCTAATGAACGCCATCCCTAACTCAAGGAACTTCATAGCCGACACTCTTCGTCATTTAATCCCATCCATATATCGACAGCACTGCTCTATTACAAACATAGGCAGGCGTGCTCACTTTGCTTTCACTCCCATCAGGAGCAAAAGGGATTCAGCTTGATCCGCGAGCCCCATCCTCCCTGTCGGTGCTGCAGGTTTTTTACGTTTTTTCCTGTAGCATAGTAAATTTATTCACTAGCCAATGGACCGACGTATGACGAGATATTTGGATTTACTTGATACCAGCCAACCACTCAATTCAACACTTGAATATTTTACTATATATTGCATGATGAATCATGCTAATGTAAGCCACTCCTTTTAACCCGTAACAAGCTGGTAACACATTCTTCTAAATATCTTCACATCTTCCTCATACACCTCAGACGAGAACCGCTCATTTGACTAGAACTTCTACCAATAGTAGTTAATATATCTAAGAATTTCACGTACTCTAACGTTACCTCTGTTCCTGCTAAAAGAAAAAGACCAATTATTCTTCAAAAACCTAATGCTTCTCGAGAGCAACACAAGGAAATTCTAAGAGCTGGTTCAACAAGTCAAAACAACTTAGGCACCATTACTTCCAACTCCAATTACCTTAAAAATATCAGTTCATCCAACTCTCTATCAAATAATTCATCACAATCTTTGGAATGTGACAATAATATGGAAGTGAGCCCCTCTTCCTCCCCTTTACCTTCCTAAAACTCCAAGTTAGTTTCTAACACAATTAATTCAACTTTGACGTCGATTCTCATTACAAATAACAGATCCTCTGCGATTTATGCGAAAAATTCCATTTTGTGCGGATCAATCGCAATCGCATATTTTCATCCGAATTTGCACGAATAATTTCGGGTACAGTGTACGACCCTTAATAGGTTCCACGGGATCCTTTTCGTTCGATTTAAGACGAATGCAATTGGGCCGACAATGCTTCCAAAGAACGACCTGCCTTAGATGTATGGACACATTTAAATGAAAGGAAAAACTCGATGTTACTTTTATAGTTTCTACATGTGTTGACAATAAACTGTCATAGTTAATTAGGATGAAATTATTCAATTCTATTGACTTCGTTTTATTTGGATAATTAGATTGTACTGGCAGCTAACCTCTCCACTCTTCCTTTTTTGACCATTATATTTTAACCAACTTTTTAATTATGCGCTTGAACAGAATTGTAAACAAGTACAGTATCCTCAATAATTTGTTCTAACAATGGATTTGTTTGTGGATATACTGCTTTCCCAGCCAAACTAGCACTCCCCTCACCGTGACAGCTGCGTTTGCGCTTGTCATGTGATGAAAAATACTTTAGAAGATTTTGATAAATTTGTATAAACCTTTTTTGAATCGTAGGAAGAAATTCGAAGTCATATAAATAAGTAAATAGATCGCTAGGAAATATTACAAATACTTTGTTAGTCTGTGAGATGCAGACTGACAAATGGTGTAGAAGAAATACATATTTTATTACATATCTTCTCGGGGAATAGAAAGATGAATTTTTCCCATGAATTTAGAATTATTTGTTCCATCTCAAAACTTATAAATTATACATAAATTACAATTTTTAAAATTAATTAACTTGTCACGTAAAATGTAATTACTAAAATTGGAATTAATTGTGTAATTTTTACTAATAACCCTTGGTAGTTGGAGCGTAATTAAAAAAAAGATACATCTTAATGTTCGATTTCCCCAACGTACCGCCTATGGAATCGATAGCCTGATATCCACATGTTGATGATTTTGCGCAGACTACACGAACTCTACGAACGCGTGTTGAGTGTTGAGTTGCCTACCCGTTGTTGAACTTGTCGCATTGTAGATCTACGATGGAACAGTGAATATGACGGTCGGCGGTAGGTAAAATGTCAAAACGTTCGGATAAAACCGATAAAATGTGCGAAAAGACAAAATTATTTACTCTTTTAAACATTCTGGTGGTGTGGTTATGTTTAATGGTGGATTACACAGACACTCAGTTGGTGATCAATGTTAGGAATCAGGTGAGTTAATCAAAACATGTGTTATAACCTATTTTTTCAGTAATCATGAATATTTTGTTTAGATTTTCTGTTTGTTTTTGTATTGCCGGTAAACAAATCATTTATGAAGTGAGTAATAAAGTTTATTTAGGTATTAATATTTGATATGAATTACTTATCTGAACATTTTTTCCATAAATATCTTACAAGTAAATGTAAACATTAAACTTTTAGATATAGGTAATAAAAAAAGTTTACTCTCAATCTTCCACAATAACTTCGGTAACAAATAATTATAAAACCAGATTATGTTGAAATATCACTTTTCTACTACTTTATATACAGAGCGTTTATTTATATATATACTTACAACAAACTTTGAATGTAGTTAATGAAATTTCCTTTCTCGACCCTTACTTCGTGGAATCTACCCATATTACTGTTTTTAAATGAAACTAACTGTTTCTAGATAATTCCACAATATAATCGTCAGAATGACAGAAGATACATTTCATTTGATGCAAGATTTGATGCCTACCTGGTGTTTAATGATTATTATTTATGGCAAGACCAAGAAGTGACCTATCTTGTGATTGACTTGGTAATATATATTAATAGAAAAAAGATGAAGATATAATATTACAAATATTTAAGCTCAGATATTATTAGCCCTAAATTGTTAACTGTAAAAACAAAAATATGCCCATTGAAGAAGTCTGGTATATATCTATAAACTTAAATGACCAGAATGTAATGCTGTATATTTGGGTCAAACCCATAAAACTTTTTAAATCGGATACAGTGAACAATTATGAGCATACAGATTGAAACAACCAGATAAATCCCACTACACAAAACATCTACTTGACACTAATCATTCATTGAAACCTAACACAGAACTAGAAGTACTACATATTTGTGATAAGAAACAAGAACTGGATTTCCTTGAAGAATTGGAAATTAGAAGACACTTGAGAAATCCACAATGTAATAATAATAATAAGTTTATTTATCAAAATGTTATTACATGGTTTACATAAAAATTGTTGTTTACATGTAAATAAACATGGAATTCCCACTAAAACTAAAGTTGCGACTGGGTTTTACACATTTAAACTTTCAATAGTCTTTCTGCATAGATATTGACAATGTACAGTAGGTTTGAATTCACCTTTTTTATATTAATATATTGATTTCTAACATTTGGACATCCAACACATTTCATATATAAATAAGAGAAAATTAACAATAAAAAATATATAACATTCACAATAAAATACAAAATATTTACAACATTTCCCAAGCACATCAGATATTCAGAATGTAAAACAGGTTTACTTTCACATTGTTGATTTCCATCTTAGACATTCAACATATTTCGTTCGAATAAAATGTAACTTCTGTCATTCTGATGATAATATTTAATATCGACCACAATTGTCCATTTCCTTGAATATTTAACATTTTTTTCAATATATTGTGGAATTATCTAGAAACAGTTAGTTTCATTTAAAACAGTAATGTAATAAATTGATATTTTATTTAGATATTTTACTGTTTTAAATGCAACTTACTGCTTCTAGGTAATTCCATAATACATTTAAAAAAATTTCAAAACTAAGGAAATTGATAATTGTTTCAATATAAATATCATCGTCAGAATGAGAGAAGTTACATTTCATTTGATGCCTCTCTGATGTTTAATAATTATTTTGGCTAGAAGTGACCTACCTAGTGATTGACTCAATATATGTTAATAGAAAAAAGAAGAAGAATGATATTACAATTATTAAAGCTTCGATATTATTTGCCCTATGGGGATATCCTGGATGTTTTTTTCCAATTAAGATCAGTATAACTTTGCAATGATATAGAAAACCAGGAAAACTATATCTGTGGATCTTTACAATTATCACTTAAGAAGACAGTTTAAAAGTGGAGAACTCCCTAGATTTATCTGTTCATTGACAACTTGATAATGTGGGTTTCTTAAGTGTCTTCTAATTTCTAATTCTTCAAGGAAATCCAGTTTTTGTTTCTTATCACAAATATGTAGTACTTCTAGTTCTGTGTTAGGTGTCAATGAATGTTTGGTGTCAAGTAGATGTTTTGTGTAATGGGACTTATCTGGTTGTTTTAATCCATATGCTCGTAAATGTTCACTCTATCTGATCTCAAAATTTCTAAGGGTTTGACCCAAATTACATTCTGGACATTTAAGACTTCTTTAATGGGGATATTTTTGTTTTTACATTTAACAATTTTGTTCTCACATTACTTCCTGTTTTAAAAGAAATTGTTGTATTTGTAGCTAAAGATATATTATTATCTGTGAAATATTATTAGAAATATTACCTGCATATGTGATGGTTTTATAATTTTTTATTTCATTAATTTGTTCCGGAAATATTAGTTCAAATGCCAGTTTTTGCTCTTTTTTATTAATTAATTTATTTAAAATATGTAATGGATAACCATTGGATGTTGCTATTTGTTTAATTGTATTAATTTCTCTATCAAAATTACATTTGTTCATAGGAACTGAAAATGCTCTACGTATCATCGAATTATATGCTGCCAATTTATGTGACATGGGGTGATTTGAACTATGTGGAATGGTCACATCAGTGTGTGTTGGTTTTCTGTAAATTGAATAATCAAGTACATTATTAACTCTTTGAATGTTCAAATGAAGAAAATGGATAGAGTTATTTTCTTCAACTTCTAATGTAAATTTTATTGTGAGTGTAAATTATGAATGTGGTTGAAAAATATATCTAATTGTCGTTGACTACCTATAAAACAAGCTAATATGTCATCTACATATCAATACCAAAATAAGACATTGTTTGAAATGTTACTGTCAAAGATTTTTGTCTTTAAACTGTCCATAAAAATGCATCCCATTGGTAAACCTTCACTTTGAATATATATATATATATATATATATATATATTATAGTCAAATGTAAAATAATTCTGATTAATACATACATCAAATAAATTAAGTATATCTGAAATTATTTCTGGATTAATATTTTTATCTTCTAGTAATTTTCGTACAAGTGTTAGACGTTTTTTAGGAGGAATTTTAGTGAACATATTGGTAACATCAAATGAAATAAATTTAGAGTTATCTTGAAATTTGAATGTCTTTAATTTTTTGATTAGTTCTATTGAATTTTTAATTTAGGTTTAGATGTATATCGGTAACTATTAAGTATATTGTAAAGTTTTTTTTCCTATTATTAGGATTACGACTATTCACATAAGAAACTGAAGGTCTAATTGGTTTCGTTATTTTATGTAATATAACGGTTCCATATAATTGTGGAGAATGAGGAATTTTACTAACGACGGACTTCTTTTCATAATCACTTAAAAGATAATTTGAATTATTGACAATATGTCTTACATTATTAGAGAACGTTTTTGTTGGGTCTGCTCTAAGAACTCACTAGATTCTATAAAGTTATCTTTGAATTATAATCTTTAGTTGTCAATATGACAGAGGCATTCCCCTAGTCAGATTTTGTAACTGTTAGGTTATGATTTTCTACTTTCTTTTTGATTGAATTTAAAACTGTAATGTCATTTTTTGTTTGACGTTCATATTTTGACGGTTCAATATTTTTGATTAAATTGGCAATTTTTAATTTCTCATAAAGAAAATTATTTGAATTAGATTTTAAAGCAAAACTGTTCAGCCACTGGATCATCAATATCGTCAACTAATGAAAATAGTTTGCTCAATACTCCATTTTGGTCAAGGTAATTGTAATGGTGTTTGCTCAGTCCTAATCGAGGTCCTAATTGTGTTAGGAGTTTTACGACATTCATTTTTAATAAAATATCAATACTGTTGACTTCTAGAATTTGAGAGAGAATGCCTGTCGATTTAAAAAAAATCTAAATTTGATTGTGACTCCTTTACAATATCAATGACTACCTCATAAAATCTTAACCTTGTAAGTTCATTAATAGACATCACTTCGTGTGTTTCTTTAACCACATCTTTGGAAACGAGAGTTTTTAAACCCAAATCTGATATACCAATACTAACAGTTATTTTTATAGCCTCTCTTGCAACTGCCAAATCATTGTCTCCATTACAATTAATTACACTGTTGAAATGTTTATCCAGACTTCTGTAAGGGCCATTATCTTAACACCCGAATAAGAGTGATGTAAAGCTCTTTCTAATGGCACATCGTATTTATTTGTGGTTTTTCCTATCGTTAAGTTGTTCATACATAATGTAAGAACTTCACCCGCCAAATCAACTTGTTCAAATAATTTTCTATATGAGAAACTAAAATTCAATCAAAAATAAACTGTTTTAAGAATTGAAACTAACTTTTCCGCATCTGTGGCCCTGAACAATATTCTATCATAAAATTGTTACTTGTATACACTTCGGGGGATGTATCGTGCTAACAATCCGAAATTTCTCCAAAAATTCAGTATATCTGGATTTATAGGACCCGCTGTACTCGCTCTAGTCAACTGAAAATCAATGGGGTACATCTGTGAGACACCTTGAATAATATTCAATCATAAAATCGATCAATCGTATACTTTCTGGAGACTGTATCGTTCTAACAAACTGAAACTTCTCCAAGAATATCGTACTTAAAGTACTGTAGAACCTGTTGTATTGGCTCCGGTGAGGTGAAAATCAATAGGGTGCATCAGTGAGATGCCCTGAATAATATTCAATCATAAAATTGGTGACTTATTGAACTCCGGAGGCTGTATCGTGCTAACAAACTGAAATTTCTCAAAAAAATTACAAAATGTCGTACTTCAAGTACCATAGCACCCGTTGTACTGGCTTTGGTGAACTGAAAATCAATAGGGATCATCTGTGACATGTCCTTAACAATATTCAATCATAAAATTGCTGACTTATTGCACTCCTGAGGCTGTATCGTGCTAACAAGACATGCAAGGAAAAGTGTCCGACGACAACGACGACGACGACATACACACAGGATTTTTTTTCTAAAAACCGTTTTTTCGTGTTGTTGTTCATGGAAAACGTGAAAATAACTTAAAAAAAATTTCAAAATCCCAACTTTTTTGGAGTAAACCAATACTTTTCTCGCATATAGAAAGGTTGGGCCATTTTCAGAAGAATTATTTATTAGATAACACAGGACATCCTGCAGCTCAGAAACGGAAAATTTTACAATGCTGGTAGGTATGCATATTTTCGATTTTCTGTGCTATTTCACAGATCTCTTGTGGTGTTACGGGTGATAAAAACATGGACCTTTCAATTTCTATTTACATTACCGGTAAGCAGTATGTCGCTTAGATTATTTAACCGATTTGGCACTATAGATAATATATACTCATTATATTTTTAAAAACAATTTCCTCAGGATCTCCCACTAGTTTAATGTCTGAAAAATTATCATCCTTTCCGTTAATTTCTTTACAGTTCGCCCACATGCATTTTGTTCTATTGTCAGATTTTCTTACCTTATCCTCATAGATTTTGGCGCGTGATTCAATTAAAATCTGATCATATATTTTTTTCTCATTATTGTACTTGTTGCTTGAGCCTTCCATTATGGCTTAAAAGAGATAAGAGTATATTTAGCATATTTTTACATGCTATGAGATCTGGATTATCTGTTAGAACATTTTTAGTTTTTTTTTCTTATTAGTTTCAAAGGAAAATTATAACGCTTAACTGATTTTGTTGTTAAACGATAGAAAAAATTACAGTTCAACAAATTTTTCTTTGATTAAAATGTGTTCTTGTTAGGGGATCTAGATTATTAACATCGCTTTGGAAACTGTAACCTGGCAGTTCTTCGTCGGAGAGCTAATATGAATTCTGGGGGGATACTGTTGTTTTAATTGGACTTAGGCTAAAATGGCGTCACCCTGATTTTGATTTAAATTACACAAATAGGGAAAATATTAGTCGAAAGAACTAGAATCTTTCAACAGTTTTATAAAAGAATTAAATTTGATATCAAATATAAATCGTTACCGTACCTTTAATACTAGGAAAATAAAAAAAATATCATTGGTAGGTCATTTTATTATCAATGGGTTGTTTCTTTTTTTCTTCTTTTTTTTAGATTTACACATATGTATAATTTAATTGTCGGACATCATTGATTAAAATATCTTACTGGATGCAGACAACAGCGCATTAAAATACAACAAGAAAATTGTTAAAGGTACCCAAAAATTTAATGTTACACTTATGTAAACACTATGTAGCTACGTACAAAATGGTATGGTTTTATAGATGAAAAATTGATCATAACCAGTAGTAACGATGCACTTACAGCAAAATTTATTAATTTTAAACACCTTCTTAGGATATTTCCTAGGAAAACATTGAGTAAAAACTCACAAAAAGAACTTGAAAAATGGTCTTTGATAAGTGTTAAACCCAAACTTATGAAAACAATACCAGTCGATAGTTATAAGTAGCCATGAAATATAACCCAACAAATTTGACGTGTCTTTAATTATTAAAGATAAAAATTTGGAAATGTAGCCCAAAAGTACTGAAAAATATTTACACTAACCTTATGTTCATTATTTTCAAATTTCACCTTGTACTAAAGACACTGTCAATCGAAATCTCAAAATCGAGAGTTGTTTTCTATACGATGAAGGTTCGGTGAGTGCTCGACACTGCCCAGGTAAGGCATTCCTCAATAAAGAGGCACCTCTTGGGAGAAATGGTCGTCCTTAGGTCCGGCAGGTCCAAACATAAAAGGAGTTGGCTTACGTCCAATGTTATGAACAAAACGTTATCTGGATGACAATCACAAAGCGATGACACCATCCGACAATGTGTTGTACTTCTCCTCCAAACAATCTTCTTGTAGAAAAATTAAGTTCTTGGTTCAGCTCAGATGCATGTAAAAAATGCGTCATACTGGTTTCGTCCAGGTACCCCAAAAATTATAGGAAGTTATAATGTTATGAAATCCTCCAAAGCATCATAGAAAAAGCTGGCTTCGCCCAGTGGCTAACAAGAAAATTCGAACTCGGACATTTATGTATTCCAAGTTAAATTTAATGAAAAATACTTTCAACCATTCGTCTAGCAGGCTCTTACAAATCCTAAAATTAACTAATTTCTGATTATAATGCTTAATTCGCGAGGATGATTAAATACATCCCCTTTTTAAAATGGAAGCCATAACGACCTACACGAGTGAAAGTTGCTCACAAAAGGAAGACGCTATCTTTGACATTTGTTATTGTCAATTCCGAATTTAATAAGTTGAGACTGCCGACTGAAATATTTAGTTATTCATTCAGAACTAAACCCAAATTACAACACAACATACTTTAAGGTGTATTACTGGCTGCATACTCAGTAGTACCAATTATGACCAATCAATCACCAAATAAAATACCCATTATCAATTAGTACATAATATAATTAATCATGATGCATTGTTTATACAATCGAGGTGAAATTTAGTTCATTTTTTTAACTATGTAACGGGAATCAGTCAATTTTACCGTTCCAAAATTTTTATTAAATAATAACATAAAACAATTCATAAAAACATCCCACTGCCTATTTACATTAGAACTTTCAACATCATATATCTCTAACCAATCCTGGTTCCGCAGACAGGCCAGAAAAGTATTTTTATTCTCATCTGAAAATATTCTTTTATAATTTAATTCTTTTTCTTTTTTCTGGTTCAATTATGAAAACAATTTTCTGTGCTGTATGATCAGATATATGGTGTTCAAACGTATACGCTTCAAGAAAAACAGAATTCGTAAAAATGTTATCTATACAACTAGCTTTATTATTAGTGTCCGATAACTGAGAGTTTATTCAGATTCGGTCGTGATTTACACTTAACTTGTTTTTTAACGAACACTGCCGAACCACCATGTTTTCCTTCTTCCCTGAAAAACATAGATATCAATTTAAGATTTGGTATAGCTATATTTTTCAGCTCTTTCTCAGATTTCCAATGTTCGGTGACACATAAAATTTCACACTCTGCATTATTGTTTAACATATTACTGATCCTGTCAATAGCATTTCTTATAGATTGCGCATGTTGATGTATAATGCTTTTACTCCCTTTTACAGTCATATTGTGATTCTTTTTTCTTACGTTTTCACTAAAAAAGACGGGGAATAATTAATATGGCTTTGATGTTGCTTGATTCTCCTATGGTACACTGGACATTGTATATCTTGCGCACTATGTTGGTTGAGCAGAGGATCATATTTCATGTAAGTACAGGTTATGGGATTATGGTCAATAAAACAACGAAAATATTATTTTTTCAGCCAACGTTTCGACCTTTATTGGGTAAACTCTAACTGCATGTCGCAATTAATGACATAAAAGGATCTCACCTGTTTTCCTGTGGTTTTCATAACTGTTATTTTAAAAAATTAACTTTTAATATATTTTAACTATAATTTTTGTCGTTTCTTACATATACTATTGTACAAATTTTATTTGATTTTAACAAATTTTATGACTTGTGTTCAGTGTATCACACAAAAAAAATACATTCTTTGTATGTTTCTTGTATACGCCCTGAAGATGACCCAATAAAGGTCGAAACGTTAGCTGAAAAAATAATAGATTTTCGTTGTTTTATTGACCATAATCCCATAACCTGTACTTACACACATTGACTTGGTCAAAAAACTATTTCACAATCATATTTCATCCTCGTGCAATTTGGGCATCTTGTTATATCAGCTTCGCAGTCCTTGCCAAAATGTTCTCCACCACATTTATGGCAGCATTTTTCTTCTTTACAGTACTTAGCTATATGTCCAAATCCGGAGCATCTAAAACATATTGCAAGGTTAAAGTGTTCTTTAACGTACCCTTTGATAAGATCAAAGTGAACTTTCTCCTTTTTTAGAAACCATTTTGATATTTCTGGTGGGGCCTGAATAAACCAGTTTTCTTTATATTGATTTCGGCATCGTTTTTTGGCAATTACTTTTATTTTATCTGCTACAACGTATCCCAGCTCATCCTCGATTTCGCTGTGTAATCGAACTGGTTATTATAAAAAATATTCATGCGTCAGTCCATGTTCGATTTCTGTTATCATAAACATTGGGTCCGTGCTTTGAGATTCCTTAAACTTTATATTCTCCTTGTTTTAGTACTAATTTGAGTTTTTCTTGTTGTTCCTTGTTGTGGCTTTCAAGGACAATAGCTCCACTTTTTAAGTGTATAATGCTTTTGAAACCACCATCTGTCAAACAGGGAGCTACTTCTTTCCTAATTTCCATACTTGCTTCTTTAGAATTAGTAACGCTTTCGACGGTAATTACTGTTTCAAGCTTTGGTACTACTTTTGGGGTGACCCACGATTCAGCGACATCATCCGCAGGTTTCTCTGCCTGATTACTTTTTGTAGGTGTTAGGGTGGCTACAGTTGCATAGGTCTTGAGTACTGCCGCTTCTACCGGTTCCATTTTTTGATTTTTCTTTTTAGTATTTATGTTTTTCAGGACATTTTCTGTTTCTAAAATTATAATTTTAAATACT
This sequence comes from Galeruca laticollis, assembly GCA_963921935.1. Classification (NCBI taxonomy): domain Eukaryota; kingdom Metazoa; phylum Arthropoda; class Insecta; order Coleoptera; family Chrysomelidae; genus Galeruca; species Galeruca laticollis. The sequence continues at coordinate 178,264,813 of OY998178.1, read as the reverse complement.
AATGAAGTTAAACACTTGTGAATTGTATTACTTGCAATTCTTAGACATTTCTGATCTTTTTTTAAGAAACTGGGTCCAATTTGAAGGTTTGCCGTTTTTTGTATTTCATCTATGGCTGCGAAAACATTAAATATTATCTTTTCTGTTGACAGAGTTTCGTGCTTCTCTTGTGAGCTACATGTTTCTAGATGGTTCCCTAAGTTGAAATCAGTATCAGTGTTGGTATCTGTTTCTATTTCATTTCTGTCGCATTGTTTCTTTTTTACCTTTTCTTCCCCTGGCGTGTCATTTCCGGATCTAATCCTTTTATTCCCTGCTTCCGTTTGATTTATTTCTCTTTTTTGCTCTAATGGAGGAGTACGGAGAACTGCAATTTTTGGTTTAAAAGGGTTTCCCTTTTCAGTTGACTCTTTATTGACCACTCCTTGTATTTAATTTTTACTGTTATCATTATTCGCACATAAATGTTTGTTTACATTCTTTTTATCAGCTAAACAGGTTTTATTTATAGGTATTCGATATAGGTAATTTGTCTAGAGAACTGAAGGAAAAACTTCTTGTTTTAACGCTTTTCACATTGAACTTTAATTTGCTTTTATTTTTACCATCCTCCTTACCATCACTTTTATCTCTCATGATATACTATTCTTTTGTTCACGATATATTCATGCGTAGAAATAGTATATTATACACCAAGATGGTGAAGACTATTATTATCAACCGAGCACCAAAATTATTTCGCGAGGGGCTTTGCCCCGAGCGGAATAAGATGCGAGGTTTATAAATGTCTTCACCACCGTGGTGTATTTTAGTCCACTACTAGCCAAATTTAAGACAAAAATCAATAATAAAAAAATGTCTTATAAATATCATGTAGGTATAATTTAATCACACAGCAATAGAATACCATTATTCAGATAGTTCATAATCACCAATATTAAGTGTAACGAATTAACGAAACCAATTATACGATCACATCCAAAAATTTCACAAAACTTTGAACAATTACAGCGGTAGTGCGTTCACAACACTTGGGTACAAAGTGAGCGTTCATAAAACATTTAACATATGCTTCACCATATAGAAAGATATTATTTGTCTATGTAGGTCAAGGTTAGCTACCAGTGTCGTTGCTGAAGATATTATCTTTGAAATATTATTAGAAATATTTCCTGCATATGTAATGGTTTTATAAGCTTTTATTTCTTTAGTTTGCTTAGGAAATATTAGTTGTAATGCCACTTTTTCCTCTTTTTTACTAGTTAGTTTATTTATCATATGTAATGGCTAACCTATTTGTTTAATTGTGTTAATCTCTCTATCAAAATTATATTTGATCATAGGAACTGAAAATGCTCTATGTATCATTGAATTATATGCCGCTAGTTTATGGGACATGTGATGATTGGAACTGTATGGAATAGTCACATCAGTGTGTGTTGGTTTTCGGTGAATCGAATAATCAAGTACATTATTAACTCTTTGAATTTTTAAATCAAGAAAATTGATTGAACTATTTTCTTCAACTTCTGATGTAAATTTAATTTTTGGGTGTAAATTATTAATGTGGTTGAAAAATATATCTAATTGTCGTTCACTACCCATAAAACGGGCTAATATGTCATCTACATATCTATACCAAAATAAGACATTTTTTGAAATATTACGTTCAAAGATTTTTCTTTCTAAACTATCCATAAAAATGTTTGCCAACATTGGCGATATAGGGCTTCCCATTGTTAAACCTGAATTTTGAATATATATCTCACTCAAAAGTGAAATAATTCTGATTGATACATACATAAAATAAATTAAGTATATCTGATATTATTTCTGGATTAATATTTTTATCTTCTAGTAACTTTCTTACAAGTATTAGATATTCTTTAGGAGGAATTTTAGTGAACATATTGGTAACATCAAATGAAATAAGCTATCTTGCAAGTTGAATGCTCTTAATTTTTTGATCAGTTCCATTGAATTTCTAATTGAATATTTAGATGTATATCCGTAACTATTAAGTATATTGTTAAGTTTCTTTGCCAATATATTATTAGTAGTATTACCATAAGAATCTACAGGTCTAATTGGTTTCGTTTTTTATGTAATTTAACGGTTCCATATAATTGTGGAGAATGAGGATGCTTATTTATGGTGGACCTCTTTTCGTAATCACTGAAAAGATAATTTGAATTATTAACAATATCTCTAACATTATTAGAAAACTTTTTTGTTGGATCTGCTCTAAGAACTTAGCATTAACCAAAAAATAATTACTAATGAAATCAACACTCTCACTTTCAAAGCTTACGTGTTTCTTTTATACATCCGCACTTATATTTTAACGTTGCTTATAATTTTTGCTTCGTCGTGCATGCAAAAATGCAGCCATGTTTCAAACAAATCGCGAAGCAAGTTTTCGATTTATCAACCTCGCGATTTCAGGAGCATCTACTATTCAAGTTCAGTATTTACTCACTTTTATTCACTGCATTTTAAGTATCTACTAGTAATTTTTATCTCAACAAGTCATCAAGAAGCATTTATTTACGAGTTTCAGCATTTCCTCTTTTTATTCACTTGATGAGAAGTATATACTTAAAAATTAGGGAGTGAAATCGTTTACCCATTTTTATTCACCTCACCCATAATCAGGCCTTCTTATTGATGTGTCACCCTACTGACGAACCGCACATCTCCTGTTAATTTTGTATTTCATATTTATTCTTGTTCTTCGCTAGACTAGTATTCCTGCTATTTGTATACCGCTTACAATGCTGCTGTTGTTGTTGATAGCAAAACATAATAATGCTGTGAAAATTTTCAACTATTAAAAAGGCTATGGCAAACAGTTCAAGTTTTACATAAGGAAGATAGGGATCTTCAGATTAATTTTTGTACTGTGATTTGATAACGTGAAAAATGTTTACTGATGAGTGTACATTCACCCATACAGGGATCATAAATATTCATAACTTGTATGAATGGAGAGAAGACAACGCTTATTTGATACCTCAAAAATGTGTCACAAAAAACGATCGTCAATAAACATTTGGGCTGGATTATTAAATAGTACTGTAATCGAACCAAGCTTTCTACCTAATATATCACTTCCTTTGCTTGATCAAGTTCCATTAGCAACTAGATTGAGTTGTTTCTTCCAAAATGATGATGCTCCCGTACTTTTTAGCAGACAAGGAAGAACTTAATTAGTAAAAAATTCCCCCACTGTTGGATTGGAAGAGGCGAACCCGTAGTATGGCCTCCTAGTTCACCAAATCTAAATCCTTTAGGTTTTTCCTTCTGGAGATTCTTGAAAGAAAAGGTTTACTTCGAATCTCTTGCGAGACCAGAAGATGTAGTAACTCGACTGTTCTTGATTTAATGATAAATCGTACAAAAGTTTTCGAATTGAAGAAAGAGGTGATTTGAATTGAACACCCTTCATAAATGAATTTCTTGTTTTATAACAATACAATTATTCGTTTTTAATAATGTTTAAAGAATACAATTATTCGTTTTTCATAATGTTTAAAGATAGAATTTTGGAAATTTGTTTTTTTATCAATAACTCTGAAACCAAGTATAAAACGCAAAATTTTTCCTTAACATTTCGGTAATTTGTTTTAGTCACACCGATTCATAGTTTCACAGATATAATGAAACAAAATATAAACCTCATAAGGTAACGGCACCTATTATCGGCACTGACCCCTTCTTTGTTCCTTCCCTTAAAATTATACAAACGCGCATGATCAAGAAAGAAAAAAATGTTTAGGCAGTACAGAAGTGTCATCTAACCAGTGTAGATCGTTTCCTCGCAAGAACAAGAAACATGTAAGTTGCTGAACTGATTTTCTTTCTAATAAATACGAACTAGATATTCCTTATACTTTCATATAATAGTTCTAACTAATAGTTATTGATTTTAATACTAAGAAACTAATTTTTTTAAAGTGATTTATTAAAAAACAAGTGTGCCGCTAACAGGTACAGGTGCCAGAGATATTGACTGTATTACCGGCAGGGGTGCCGATGATATGTTTAGTGCTATATTGAATATTTTAGTCAGGTTTATACTATTTCTTAGCCTTTAATATAATTTGTATCATTTCAATCAGTAGAGAGACATTTTAATAATGTTTAGACCTATTTTCGGCACCCTATTATGTTAGTATTAAGAATTTTATTTAAACCAGATTATGAGTGCCGATAATAGGATCAATTATGTGCCGTAAAGGGCTCTGTCATGCCGATGATAGGTTAAATCTAACATCGAATGTTTTATCGTAATAATAAGTGCCGGTGATGGGTTACTTTTATTGCAAACACTGAAATGGAAGTGAAGAAACTTAGGCTTCAGTACACTCCAGAAAATCGCAAAGTTCCTGCTGAGGCAATCGAGGGAGGTACGCCTTTTAAAACTGCCAGCAAAACATATGGTATTTCCCGATCCACTTTACAAAACAAAGTAAACGGCAAAACTCCAATGGATAAAAAGAGTGGCACAGAGACAGTTCTGACCAAAGAAGAAGAATCCCATCTCGTAAACTGGTTGCTCCAAATAGCTAGCCGCGGATTTTCAGGAACCAAGGATCAGTTGTTAGATAGTGTACAAATTTTAGTTAAAAACCTTCAAAGACCCAATAATTTTACTGATGAAAGACGTGGTAGAAGGTGGTATGAAAGCTTCATGGCTCCACATCCTGAGCTATCGACAAGAGCTTTCCAAAATTTGAGTAGTTCTCGGGGAAACCTAACTGAAACACGTATAAGACAATGATTGTTTGAAGTAGAGACTTATTTAAAAAGTACTAATAACTTTGAAATATTGTTAAGTTCAGACAGAGCTTTTCACTCTGACGAAACGGCTTTCTATTGGGGTCCAAAAGGCGATAAAGTGTTGGTGAAACGAGGAGATAAAACCGCGTACTCATTTATAAATAATGATGAGGACTACCTAACAACTTTAATAACTTGTAGTGCCTCTGGGAAACTATCACCTCCCGTGATTGGTTACAGTTATAAACGAATTCCAAAATCTGTAGTGGACAAGGTTCCAAAAAACTGGTGCATTGGACGTTGTGAAAATGGCTGGATGACAGGGGAAACTTTTTTTGAATACATTGCAAATATATTTTTCCTTTGTCTAGTTGAGCAAAAAGTCACGTCCCATCTTACAATGGCTTTGAGTGACTTCTGTCTCCAGAAAAATATTATTTTGATAGCTCTCTGTCCCAATGCTACTCACGTGTTGCAGCCTTTAGACGTCGTAGTTTTTAGGCCACTAAAAATGGAGTGGAAAAAAGCATGCATTCCTGGAGTATGAAAAATGATGGGCAAAAAATGAGCAGGGACACGTTTGCCCCAATATTGGAAAGAACACTCAAGAAAATGGAGAATTCTCCCGATGTGGTTGCAAACGGCATTCGATCATGTGGACTGGTGCCTTACAATGTGAAAAATATAAAATTTTCAAAGTACTTTAAGAGTAAGCCGATTATGTCAACTACCGAAAATGAACCTAGCCAAAGTCATCCCCAAGAAGAAGACCAATATCTGAACGAATCCTTTAAGTTAATAGAATCTGAAATTAGTGCAGATACCTTAGAGCTATTTAAATCTTCCGAAATTGTCTGCAATGGCCAATTGAAGACACAACTCTCTTTTTCCTATGGAGAAAACTTAAATCTCAAATTGAAAATAAACCTATTGCGATCCTCGTTGGTGAACAGGTAGATAATAGAAACGGTTTCCCGTAATCATAGATGATCATGAAAACATACCAATTGATTTCATAGATATGATAGAAGCCCTGGATTTTATTGCAACTGAAAACTCAGCTGTGGCTGAAGAATTGATGGATTTGAGAGATATTGATTGTCATGAAACAATACCTACTGGACGCTCAAAATCGCCTGAAAAGATTCCAAATTTCACAGATACACATATAGAGGCTCTTGAAATCGAGCCTTATGATTTACCCAAAGAAGTCCCAGATTTGACAGAAGACGAGCAAGAATTGAACAGTTTAACTTCTATTCCTGTACAAGAACATTCTCTATTAACAGGAAAGGAAATAAACATTAATCAAAATTTATTGAAGCCAGTTTCCATCACACCAAAAACCCCACCTGAAAATATTCTAGCTGACAAAGAAAATTTTCCAAATCAAAGAACACCTTCTCCAGGTCATTCATCGGGAATTAAAGCTCCAACACCGTTTAAAAAGTCTCTGTTTTGGCCAGGACCAAAAAAGACTGAAATTAAAAGAAAAGTAAAAGAGAAGGTGCCAGCAGTTGCATCATCTTCACAGTGGCAAGAGTATTATCGAGCAAAAGAAGGAAAGAAAAAAATTGAAGAAGAAAAGAAACTGAAGAAGAAGGAAGCTAGAAAGAAAAAAGCAACAGAAGCGGGAAAAAAGAATAAAAATAACGATGTACCTGAGACAACAACCTTATGTGAGGACTTCCAAAGAAATGATTTTGTAATAGTGATGTGTAATGAACGGTATTACCCCGGTAAAATAATTGATATTAAAACTGAAAATAAGTGCCCTCGTCAAGAGGTTACACATATGGAGAAGAATGGAATTAATTGGTATTGGCCATAAAAGATAAATGTTCTTCTGTTTGAAATTGTAAGAAAGATTCCGGAACCAGCTCCAATAAATAAAAGAGGATATTTGTAATAAATGAAATTTCAGAGTTTGCTGTATAGGTATTACTTACTCATTTTTTACGTTAGGTACCGTTATTAAGAAAATGTATTTTTTATTTGTTTTTTATTATGCACCTACTAAAATATATAAGTGATTTTTTATTTACTCTTTCCTTTTTAATATTTTCCATGTGCCGATAATTGGGTCTCATATATGCCGTTAATTGAAGCATGTCTCATTTTGAAGTGCCGATGATGGGTACACCAGGTATTTCACCAGGTATATTTTTAGAGGTTTATATTTTTTAATTTTTTTATTAAGTATACCATAATAAAAACAGTTATTTATTTTGAAAAACAAATAGTTAATCATAATAACCCTAAAATTTTAAAATAATAGGTCTACTACAATGTTGGTTTCTAGGACGTTCAAAATGAATTACATCCTTAAGGTGCCGATAATAGGTGCGTTTACCTTAATATAGGGTAAAGTCGGGTGAGATGGCCACCGTTTTGCATAGTAGGAGCCTGTAAATTTTTGGTGAGGGTTAGGCTCCATACAATATTTTTTTGTCATTGTTTACCTATCATCCGAGCATACTGGTGAATAAAAACATTGAAAACACTTTTATTTTTTATTTATTATTATTTATAAAAAATCAGTTGTATATGGCCATCTATCCCGGTTCGGTGGGGTCAGTTGGCCAATGCAATAAGGGATAGATGGCCACAATATAAAAACGCGAATAAAATATGAAAATAACACACTACTTATTAAAACAAAATACCCTTAACAACTATCTTGCTTCTTTTTAAACGCAGTTTTACCACAATTTTGGCATGTGTTTAAATAGGAAGAGCAATTTATATGAAACCACTTCTGGCAAATTATGGACTGCAACCAATCTTCTTTTTTTTGTGATGTTATAACTTTCTCCGCATCCTACACATTCAGTTTCATCCACCTCAGAAATGGCATCATTTTCCTCTTCATATTGAACTTCAATATTCTCCTCCTCATCAGAACTTGGCGAAGGCGAACGTTTCTTTTTTTGGCCAATTGTTAGTTTTCGAATTTTAGTTTTCGGGGTGTCCTTCTGAGTCTGTTCAGATTTTTTTGTGGACTTGTTTTTTACAGTCGCTATATAGTCAGGAGACGTTAATAGGGTAGCAACTGTCTTTGCTCGTTTTTTTGCAGAAACAACTAACTTAGGTGTGGGATTAATTTGATCTAAGAGCTTTCCGGGCGTCAAATCTGGAACAGATGTCCCTTCCGCTGGAGTTGAACATCGAGGTTCTGTACCAGCATTGCTACAGGATGGCATCGACTCATCCATTATGATGACTGGGTGTCTAAGTTCTTGTGTTGCTTCAGCGTTCGATTGTTGAGTGTTCGTTACTTGTGTCTGTGTGAGGGTTCTATGTTATTTCCAAGTTTCGTTGTTCACTATTCGATCAGCAACTGTGATAAGAATGATCGGGTATGGAATCGGGGTTCCAGGGAAATATGCCAGTGGCCCTGAAGCCGTATATAGCATTTCCAGCGGTCGCGGACTTGCTCCAGCTTTTCGTTAAAAGCTCACCAAACTGGAGTCTCCCCAGTTTCCTTCCGGGGTGACTCTGCATCCACTCTGCAGGATTGATAGTAGAAGGACTTGAGCGACTTGAAAAAAGCTCTGTCGAGCGGCTGCAAATAATGGGTAGTGTGCGGAAGTAGGCACAATAAAACGACATTGTTTGCTTCAGCGGTTTCTAAAAGTTCAACACAAGAACAGTGAGAATCATGCCCGTCAAGAATTAATAATGCCTTCCCTTCTCCTTTACGTGGCAAGAAGTGGTTTTTAAATCGTTGCAGTAACGTGGGCTGATTTTTGAGACATTAAAATATGTGAACCAGGCGGCATTGAATCAGTCCACTCAGTCTTTAAATTCTTGCCTTTAAATACACAGACCGGCGGCGGAAAAAAACCTTCAGCGTTACAACAAGCTATGTACGATATTGTCCCACTCTTTTCCCCTGATGTCACTGTGACAACATCCTTTGCTCCTTTTTGGGCTAAGACATGGCCAGGACGATTATTTAATTGAAGGCCTGTTTCGTCGACATTATAAATGCATCCAGGTTTGTCGAAAAGCTCATTTTGTTCCAGTACTTCTTGCAGTAAAGTGAAATAATTTCCCACATCTAAACGGTTCATGCCTTCACCTCGCCCTAGAGATACACCCTCAGCCTTGCGAATAGACAAGTCTGGATGTCTTCTCAAAAAAGACCTAAACCAATCGGAACCGGCACATCCTTTTTCTTTGTTGAACTTGTGATTGATTTTTAGACTTTCCGCAAAATTATAGGCAAGATTTCGAACATCTGGAACTGTCATAGGAAAACCGCATTTTTGTGCCTTCTTAATATTTTGCACCAATTTATTTTCATTTGCCTCCCCCAACATGCTATCCGGCCCCATTTTACCTGTCGTCGACACATTTTTTTTTCAATTTCCTTTCAAGAGCTTTCCTAGGAATGCCATAATTTTTTGAAGCGCTGTTCACAGAAGAACCGTTTCTGACAGCGTCCATTGCTCGCCGCAGATTTTCTTCAGTATAGTTTCCACGATTCGAGTTCCTTCTTTGATACTCCGTTGGCATGTTTTCGTAGCAGAATGGAAATGATGCCAAACTGTGAAGAAAGAGACGTAAAAATATATGGCCATCTGTCCCTACTTTTGGTTGGTCATCTCTCCCAAATGCTAGGGAGAGATGGCCAACGTGACAAACAAAACCCACCGCACATTTTCAACTGTTGTTTGAGGTTAGAATCATCTAATGAACATTGTACTCACCTAATATGTTGAAATCGGCACTAAATTTCCTCACAAACATTCACAGTAGAAGGTGACACAAAACTAATATAAAATTTTATAAGGAGGTGTTATTATTTTTATTGTTTTGACGCTTTAACGTGACCTCGACTTAAACGACAACACACTGGCTGTGCTTATGGATACTCATTTATTGTCGGAGAGGACAGGCAGCACCAACTCACGACCCGTTAGTCAAGTTTTAGCTGTTGGCCATCTCTCCGGACTGGCCATCTCACCCGACTTTACCCTATTCAACATCATGTTTTACACTACCAGTTTGATAATGGAATAAGATATATTTAATATAGATACCTTATTCAATTTTATTGTTTATATGTTGAGTTCAATACTCATAAAACAATCAATTAACTATTATTCGAAAACAGTTTCGTGTAAATTGGATTTTGCTTAATGTAGGTAAACGTTTTATGTAGTCGTAACGTCATGATTTACGATACTTTTCCACTTAGATTCTGTTATGGAGTTCACTTCTCTAAGTAAACGTATTGCGTATTTAACTTTTCAACTATACCAATTCAGTTAGATTGAGCGCACAGTAGTAATTCTTCTTTGGTTCAAACTTATTCGAAAATAAATATTCTTGTATTTGTTTGTCATTGTTAGTGACGGATTCGTAATTTCTCTATTGATAATGATGCGAAATATTGATCGATAAGTGGGAAATAGTCTGTTTTTTTGTCAAATCGTTATTCATACAATAACTGCCCCTATCCTCGTTCTAATTCAAAGGATATTCAAATTTATTGGTAGATAATAGCTATGTTTAATGGATTCAAACTATATAATTTTGACTATTTAGAGATAAATTTGAGGGTGTAATGGAGATGAATGGGTCGATTGAATGCAACTGACTGTTCTGGTTTGGCAATATTTATATAGCCTATAATATACATAAAATATTCAAATTACTTTTTTAAATGAAACTAACTGTTTCTAGATAATTCCACAATATACTGAAAAAATGGTAGAAATTCTAAAAAATGTTTTTGACAATTGTTTCGATATTGCTATCATCGTCAGAATGACAGAAGTTAGATTTCATGTGACGCCTACCTGATGTTAAATAATTATTTTTGGCTAGACTGAGAAGTGACCTACCTTGTGATTGACTCAATATATATGAACAGAAAAAAGATGAAGATACGATATTACAAATATTAAAGATTATTGGGAATATCATGGATATCTTTATCCTATTTCAGATCAGTGTAACTGTGCAATGATATAGAAAAGCAGGAAAACTATATCTGCTGATATTTACAATTATTACTTATGAAGACAGTTTAAAAGTTGGGAACTCCCTAGATTTATCTGTTCACTGACCACTTCATATTGTGTGTCTCTTAAGTGTCTTCTAATTTCTAACTCTCTAATTTCTGGTTGTTAAAATATGTATGCCCGGAAGTGTTCACTGTATCTGATTTCAAAATTTCTAAGGGTTTGACCCAAATAGACAGCATTAATTTCTGGACATTTAAGTTTATATATACCAGACTTCTTTAATGGGAATATTTTTGTTTTTACATTTAACAATTTTGTAGCCACATTACTTTCAGTATTAAAAGAAAATGTTGTATTTGTTGCTAAATATATTATCTTTGAAATATTATTGAAAATATTACCTGTATGATGGTTTTGTAATTTTTTATTTCTTTAAATTGTTTAGGAAAAATTAGTTGTAAGGCCACTTTTTCCTCATTTTTATTTATTGTATGTAATATATAACCATTGGATGATGCTATTTGTTTAATCCTATTAATTTCTCTATCAAAATTATTTGTTCATAGGAACTGAACATGCTCTATGTATCATTGCATTAAATGCTGCTAATTTATGTGACGTTGGATGATTGGAATTATATGGAATAGTCACATAAGTGTGAGTTGGTTTTCTGTAAATTGAATTATCAAGTACATTATAAACTTTTTGTAGTTTTAAATCGAGGAAATTTTTTTAATTTTTTCTTATTTACAATAACCGCTTGTACCTCTAGCGTAATTAGCGGAGTAGTTTACAAATACATACAAATTTTCAATAAGCATTGTTACAGTTTATGAAAAATGTTTATGCTTTTCAGGAAGGAAATAATTTTCTGAGGGTTGCAATTTTCTCCAATTATCTCTTGAAGGGTTCTTCTTATATTGAAGGTTCTTTTTTCAGTTTCATATGATGGACACTCTGATAAAATATGAGGCACAGTTATAGTTTTATCACATAAGACGCAAAGTGGAATAGGCCTTCGAGTCATTAGGTGTTCGTGCGTTAGCCTGGTATGTCCGAGACGGAGTCGTGTGATGATCTGGTGCTGATGTTTATTTGTGTTGTATTGCCATTTTCCTGTGTTGGGTTTTACTTGTTGAAGTTTGGATGTTTTTTGTTTCCATTCAGTATTCCAATTGTTAAGAATCTGGTAGCAGAAATAAGGTTTTAAATCTGATGCAGTTGTGTGGTATGTGGACGTGTTCGGTTGATTTACTGCGGTATGGGAGTGTGTGTCTGCTGTTTCATTCCCTTTTATTCCCATATGAGATGGGACCCATAGGAAAGCAATATCTTTATTAAGATTACTAAGGTTGTGTAACTCGTGTTTGATGTAGGAAGTAATTGTATTTTTTGAGTATATCTTGGTTAGTAAAGCAACATCGTTAAGTGAGTCGGTAATTATGAGGTGTTTGTCCTTGGAGCTATTACGTATACATTTTGCGTGAGGTTCGCCTCTAGGTATGCTTGCATTGTCTGTCAGTTTGAATGTTTTTATCTCACTGGGTGCTACCACAGCTGCTGCAACCCCTTCCATGGTTTTAGACGCGTCAGTAAATATCTCAGTATAACCTTGAAAGTTGAGAAGAGATTGTGAGAAGAGTTTTGAGAAGATGTGAGGGCTGGTATCTTGTTTTCTGTATTGTGAAAGAGATGTGTTAACAGACGGAGGACTGATCAGCCAGGGAGGAGTTAGTTGGATGATTGCAGGCCAGTTAATCACAGAAGGGAAATTGTCGTTGCTAGTGGTTTGTAAATATTGGTCTATTCTTCCGTATATTGTGGTACTGCGTTGTGGGTGAAATGAAGAAGTTTTGCCGAATGTGGTGTCGTAGGTGGGAGAGCTGGGATCGGCTCGTACTCTAGCTGCATATGAAAGACTAAGGTACTGTCGTCTGTATTTGAGTAGAGCTTTTCTCCTGCTTCACAATTTAAACGATTTGTGGGGGTTGTACGGTATGCCGCTAGTATTAGTCGTAGTGCATTGTTATGGAGAGTATCTAATGGTCTTAGAACATTTGTTGTAGCTGAAGCATAGGCTACACATCCGTAATCTATTTTGGATCTGATGAGTGTTGTATATATCAGTAACAATAGTTTTCCGTCAGGTCCCTTGTGTTTATTTTAGTATGTTTAGTGCAGGTTGACAAGAGATCAGTTTTTTAATATGATTTTTCCAGTTTAGATGTTGGTCGAATATCATGCCAAGAAATTTTATTTCTCCATCATTTATCAGGTTTTTGTTATAGAGTTTTAGTGGGGGTTTTTGCCTTGTTTTTATTTTGCAGAATATTATGCATTTTGTTTTATCAGCACTGAAGGTCATGCCAGATGTCTTTGACCATAGTTCTAGTTTAAGAAGTTGTTTTTGTAGCAGATTAGCTGTGCTGCTGAAGTTTTTTCCTTTCCTAAGTAGAATCAAGTCATCTGCATATAGTCGAGCTTGTATGGGTGTATCAATATTTTGTGTAATGTCATGATATTGATTTATCGAAACAATTGTCAATTTCTTAGAATTTTCAATAACTTATATTATATTGTGGAATTAACTAGAGACCTTGAGTTTCATTTAAAAACACTAATATGAGCATATTCCACGAAGTAAGGGTCGAGACAGTCAATTTCATTATTTGTAATAAGAAACAGTGTTGGGCTTAAAACCGAGCCTTGGTGGGTTCCATTTTGTTGTGTTTTAGTATTGGCAATTGTTCCGTTCACCTTTACTTGAAAGTTCCTATTTGAGAGGAAATTTTTGACAAAAGCTAGTATGTTGCCTTGGTATCCCCAGTTTTATAGGTCTAGGACAATTTTGTGGTGCCAAGCTCTGTCAAAAGCATGATTGAAGTCGAAGTAAATTGCTAATCATTTTTGTTTTTTTGTTGAAGGCTCCGTGTACTTCACTTTCTAAGTCGATGATATTGTCCAAAGTTGATCTATTAGTTCTGAAACCGGGTACAAGTTGATTATTTGCTTCAAGGCACCAAAGTAATCGACGATTGATTATTTTTTCAAATAGCTTGCATGCGTTTCATGTGCGTGCTATCGGCCTATATGATTCCGGTAGTAAAGATTTGTTGGGTCTTAGAATAGGTATAACTATTGCCTTCCTCCAAATTTCTCAAAATGTGTGATTGGACCATATAGAGTTAAATATTTGCAAAAGAAGTTTCTTAGTACTGATAGGTAAGTTTTGAACAAAGATAACTGGTATATCATCTGGGCCGGGTGATGTATTGTTCATGGAGGATAAAGCGTCCTCGAATTCGAATTATTCCTCTGTTATCAGAGTGTTTATAGGATGTGAGTAGTCTCCAAGATATATGTCTAGCTTCTCTTTGTTCAATTTATAATTAAGAAATTCTGCATCTTATATTTGGCTGCTAGCATTTTGACTAAATAGTTTTGCTAGTACTTCAGAGCAATATCTGCATTATTTGTGGTGATGTCATTGTCTTTCAGTAATACTTTTATTCCGTAGTTGGTAGAACATCCGGAGATTTTTCTAATTTTTTCCATACAGTTGAGATAGGGGTGGAGCTATTTATTGTTTCTACATATTTTTGCCATTGTTGGTTTGTTGGTTTTTAATAACAAGTCTTGAATAGGCTTTATGCTTTTGGTATTCTGTGAGGCTATCGGTTGTTTTATGTTTTCGGTATTGATACCACGCGTGCTTGCTTGCTTTGATTGCTTTGTCGCATTCATAGTTCCACCATGGTACGGGATTGTGCCTTTTTGTGTAACGAGTTTTGCCGATTTCTTTGTATGCTGCCTTCAAAGTTATATCGTTGAAGCTGTTTATCGTAGAGTTAATGTCTGCATAGAAATTAGTATTAGGTATGTTATTTCAAATATGTGATGCAAATCCTTCCCAGTTTGCTTTTTTTAGATTCCATTTTGGTGAAGGATTAATGATGTGTGTTACTGGATTATGATTTATATTTTTTATAATTGAAGGAAAGTGACCACTGTCATTTGGCGCCCCAGCAGGGACCGTTTTTATGGTGTACTGAGTTCGCTAACTAGCGAAAGTTGTAGAAAAACTATTTTGGAGTTGGTGAAAGCGATCCAGACGTTATATAGAGCTGAAATCCGTTGCAAACTCTTCAAAGGACCGTAATACATACGAATCCGTCAAAATCCGCCGATCTGTCATTTTGACAGATTGTCACTCTTTTCCACGGATAGACCATTTTTTATAGTGTACCGGAACCGCTGATTACCGTAACTTGAGGAAAACCCGTTTTCGAGGTGGTGAAATTTATCCCGTCACTTTAGAGGTCTAAATGTACCGCAAACACTTCAGGACATCGTATTATACCCGACCCCTCGACCGGTTTCTACAAGCTATGTCCGAGCTCCTGCATGAAATACCAGCACTTTGGTTCCGGAATAATCGCAAATACTGGTCTTGCTGGCAAGAGTTCTGTACCGCCTCCCGAGATTTCTTCTTCCCGGTCAATTATCACGTCGACATACAGATAGCCATCAGTAGAAGAACTCACCGGTGTCAAGAGAGCACCGTCACATATATCACCGATATGCAAACCCTCATCCGCCGCCATGGAAATATCACCTCAAAGCAGGAACTGAACTGGCTCTACCGGAATCTCCACCCGGAATTTCGCCGTCAGATCCGTAGAGCGGACTTCTAGAATGTGCAGGAATATGAAAAGACCGCCCGGGATTACGAACTTTTGCGCTCCGTAATTGAGCAGCTTCAAGGACCAACCTCTCACACCAATTTGTACCCAGCCCAGCAACCAACGCAGTATGTACGTAGCCAGGAATACCCAGCCGCTTCTGCCGTAACACCCTCTAGCTCTCAGCCGCGCCCGGCTGAAGCGACCGCATCAGTGACCGTTAGGGCAACCGATCAAGGTGCCGCGTCCCCAACTCGGACCCCAGGACGCCCTTCTAACCCGAATGATACTGTAATAGTGACCTCATCCAACAGGCAACCGATCGGCAGGAACCAAGAATGTTGGCGATGTGGCAAGACCGGACATTTCCGCAGTCATTGTCGAGGACCTCCCAGGATCTTCTGCTCAAGATGTAAGAAGGACGGAGTCCCGAGGCTGTCCGTGTCCACGGCCAGGGCGCTGCAGCAGCCCTAGATGTACCAAAAACCCCAACTTCAGCCAGCTCAGCTCGCCTAGCCAATGGAGAAATCGTCATCATATCGAACGCATATCTCGTGGAGATACAGATGGGGGAGGAGCATTTTACCGAAACTTTTGGACATCTTTGTGGACTCTCATCCGACATGGTACTAGGAATGGATATATTACGGAAACGACGATTTAGTTTGGACTTAGGAAGTGGACAAACCATGGTGAACCACCGTTTCGTCACAAGGGAAACTCGGCCCGCACCGTGCTTTCCCATTGGGCTCACCGAAGTAAGATCAGCGCTGAATCTCACCGAAAACGAAGAAGATCGTCTACAAATATTTCTACAAAGGGAACTACCGTTATTTGAGGATATTCGAGGGGTAACACCGTTGGTCGAGAACAGGATCCGTCTTACAAATCCTGACCCAATAAAGCAACGCTATCGTCCTCAGAACCCCCGAAGAGAATTAGAAGTTCCCAAGGACATATACCGCACTGCATCTCCAGTTGAAAAGGGAAACGTAAATGCCAGCCAAGAGGAAGAGACACGGCATACTGACAGATTGCTCCGCCTAAAAAATACCTTCGAGATGGTACGGGTAAATATGGCTAAGGTATTCACCAATGAGAGTCATCATTAGGACCTCCGGCGCCGAGATTGGCGTTACCATATAGACGATCAATTCATGAAACGCGAGCACCACCTGTCCTCAACGGACCGAGAATTCGCTGCGAAACTTGCTCTTAAATATTCCGGCCCTCATACCGTGACCCATATCCTCTCGTCGGTGGTATACAACCTCTACGACCGGCACATACTTTCGATTTATACCAGGTAAGAACTCACCGTTTCCTTTCAGCGATGGCAAGCCGATGCCTCGACCGGACGATGCAGAATAAAACTGGTAGCCACCCACGGGACCACCTTGTCGGTTTGGTTGCCCCGCACGGGCAGCAGCTAACACTGACCGACTGACTTAGTGTTATTGTTTTTTTTCTCTTTCCGAATTGAACTCTTCCGTGGTTTTCTTTCTTTTCTTTTTCCGTTCTAGTTTTTTTATACGTACCAGAGTAATTAAATTGTTTATTTATTTATTTACCGAATTAAATTTCTTTTGATAAATTGAGAATCCGCTTTCTTTGATCTTTTGTTTTACTTCATTGTCGCCGGATTATTTGTTTGGCTTAGATTTACTGACATACAATAATTTTTCAGAAATTATTGAAGCCGTAAGAGAGAATAACCACCGTGGATCCAACACTTGGAAGTAAGAAGTCCGTAGATGACATCGTCGCTGACCTCCTGGATGCCATAAACGGATGTTAGGACAACCCTGGTTATCAAAGCGCCGCAGACCACGTGGCATCACCAGGAAGCCCACCCGCCAGCGCCACTTCGCATCCTGACGACCCCGCCGCAGGTCCCGAGAATCCTCCCCACCCCTACAAACAAACAAAATAGATATGGAATTACTGCTACTAAAGATAAAAATCACTTATAAATTCATAACAAGAACATAATAATAGATACTATACACCGACGTTACTCAGAACTATATAAAACATAATAAGGTTATTTCGGAAATATAAAGAAAAAATTATAAACTAAAATTAAAAACTGAACTCAACTACAACAAGAGATAAGTAAATCAGAAATAAATAAAGCTCAACGAGAAACGACAAGCAATAGGTTCCAGGAAAAGACCAAATAACAGTAGAAGTGTTAAAACATGGTGGGAAGATAGTTATTAATACTCTACAGGATCAAATACTACAAGAAAAAAGTAACGAATCAATAATACTGCTTCAACATAAAAAAGGCGCAAAATAGACTTGAAAAACTACAACCCCCATATTGTTATTTATAATATTTACGAAAATATTAACGAACAGGGAAACAAGGAAGTACATTTGAACGATACCCATCTAGAGGGATTCAGCACGAACGATCATCTCTTAATCATGCAAATTCTTATAGAACGAGCGTGTACCACTCTTCATGGCGTTTGTTGACTTCGAGAAAGAATTCGATAGTATCGAACATTGGGTAGTAAAGACTTTTTTACAAAACAACAGAATCGACTATAGATACACCGAGTTCATAGCCAATATATAAAGCAACGCCACAAAAACGATAAAAATATATGAAGGATCAGACACTGTTGAAATAATAAGAGGCATAAGTTCTTTAACTAAGCGCTGGAAAATGTTTTGAAGAAACTAGACTGAGAAGAACGAGGTAATAGAATGTGCCGCCAATCGCCAATACCTAAAAGAATTTAATATATGCAGATGACGTCGTTGATCTCACATGATAAAATAGAATTAATGAGTATGCTAAACTAACTAAATGCATAAGTAAAGAAAATGGGCCTTAATATGAGTTACTTATTCAAAAACAAAAATTGTGACAAGTAAACATGAAGACGCGACAAAAAATTTGGAAACAGAAGATAGTTGAACGAAATGAGTATGTATATTTGAGACAACTTGTGAAGATTAGGAAAGAAAATCTTGGCCTTGGGAGGTGGATCCCATTCATCCACGAATAAACTAGTAATATGACATTAAAAAGGGAATTTAAGGATATGTCGCCGCAAACATATTCACTGTCATCATTTATTGCCCTATACACCAGAATTAGTAGAAAACCAAGAATAGTACGAGCCGGAGTATTTCGCCGACTGAGAAATAAGAAAGAAACTTGACTTTATGGTAGAGGAATATTTTCTTTAAGCAGGTCAGATCAGATATCTTGTAACTTGTGTAGACAGCTAAACATCCAATTATTAATATCATCAAAACATTTATTACAATCACATACTTCAGAGTCGCTCATTTTAATTTTATAAATAAATGCGCGTCTGTTGCATGGCTCACGACACATCTAAAGCACATAGCGTTAATCTTTCTTATATGGTGCTCCTCAAGTCTTGTAGATGGAAGAGTGGCGTGTATTTTGCAGTACGAATTATTACTACTGTTGCAGAATTGCGACCATTCTATTTACCAATTGCGGGAAAGAATTTCCGCTTTAGCTAGTTGATCTACTTTTTCGTTTCCAGATAATTGAAAGTGGCATTTGACCCACATAAACGTTACATACTTATTAAGTTCTCTCAATTCAACTAATATGCATAATATTTTCACGATTATATTATTGTAATCTGTACTTGCAGAGTTTCTAATGGCTGGGAATCCGCAAGAATGACAACGTTTTGATAAGGAAGATTGTGATTGACTTTGGTAGTCAGGGGGTAGAACATAAAGGGTTGTTTGATTAAAATTGCTTTTATTCAGATTTCGTTACAGTTATGTTGGGAATAAAATTAAATAAACTCTTTCGTAGAAATAATAAAATTATGTACAATAAAATTCTATATACAACTATATACAAAGCGTCTCGCTTCTGGTCCACGCTGTTTCAATCTTGGCCGGCGGTCGCCGGTTGGGGTGGTCGGCTTCTATAAATCTCACGTACTTCGCCTCTAAAGTACTCTGCGGTGTATTCTGAAATCTCACGTACTTCGCCTCTAAAGTACTCTGCGGTGTATTCTGGGTTTAATAAGGGTCGCTCTTCCGATATCTCCGACTTCTGGGATCTAACCACGTCTTCTCTGGATTATCTACAATGTCTAGGGTCTAGGTACCTCCCCCCACGATCAATACTCAGCGGGGTTCGGTAGGGTGGGAATTCAGTACTATCTCTGGATCAATACTCGACGAAGATTTCGTACCCGCGAGGAATGCTTCTGTCCCAGGATCAATTCTCACCGGGTGTTTAGCGACGGATAGTGTTGGTTTGTGTTCTACCCTCCGGATCAATACTCGACAGAGGGGTAGGATACGTACCTAGGGTTAACCGTTATCTCCGGATCAATACTCAACAGAGATTTGACGGCTAACGCTGACGGCGTTCGAAACTT
This sequence comes from Galeruca laticollis, assembly GCA_963921935.1. NCBI lineage: Eukaryota > Metazoa > Arthropoda > Insecta > Coleoptera > Chrysomelidae > Galeruca > Galeruca laticollis. The sequence continues at coordinate 178,244,974 of OY998178.1, read as the reverse complement.
CCTTGCAATGGCGGTGCCAGGGTCAAGTTTCTGGTAACAGGTTTCGTCTTCGCTTTTACGCGTAAAAGCTTAACCTTTAATATGAAGCTACCTATCACTCCTGGTGTGAGGTTTGAGCTTGACTGGTGTTCGAATTCCCTCGAATGTATGTTCGTGATTCATTTCCATCGTTTTACGGCGAAAGTACCGCCATCTCGGTGTGGGACGTCCAAACTTGTTATACTATCGCTCTGGTCTGGTCTTACGACGTAGGTAACTGTTGTAGGGGCTACTCGCCGTGGTGTTGGAGTACTGGTTTGACGCCAGTGTCGTTACTGTATAAAGCCCAATTTAGTGTGTAATATATGGTCAATAGCTCTGCAGTGAAAATTGAGCAATGAGAGTTTAATTTATATTGTAATACTGTTTTCTCGTTAGATATGTATACATCACATCCCACCCCTAAAGAAGATTTGGACCCGCCCAGCAAGCACAAAAACATTACCTGTCTGTAACATAATGATACACAGTGACATTGATCGTCCCATGTAATGTACTTTAAATGTTCGTGGGAGCCGCCAAATTTCCGCAACGCAGAACGTTCACACTACATACCAGTAATATCGCCTCATAACTTTCTTGTGATGTAACAATGAGAAGTTAGTTGTTTTTCATGGATCGGTGCAATGTAGGTACAACGTTATTGAGTGAAACTAGTGATCCTTTCTATAGAATGTCCTCTCAATGTTACTTTGCAATATTGATGTAATATTTATATTATACCTTTTTGTTTCGTTACGATCCAGTATTTAAAAAATAGTGACGCATAAGATTGATTTTTGAGATATAGTGAGATGTTTTTTTTGTAAGACTATTTTCCTTTTTCCTAGGTTTTAAAAACAAACAAAAAATCAACTTTCAGGAAAACTGGTCTTAAAAAACGAACAAAAAATTTCATCACACTAACATCTCAAAAATCGCTCCTATGCGCATCTTTTCTATTTTTCATATCATATATATATATATATATATATATATATATATATATATATATATATATATCTATATATGTAATATCAGCTGCAATAAAACACCACGTGATTTATTTGGAGATTTATTCTTATGAAGCATTCAAAACATATATGAATATATATATTAGGTATTTTTTTCTTATTCGCCGCTGCTTTGAGTGACGAAGCCACTCACTCAACACCTCCTCAAACTATTTTCTGGTGCATTTTGATTTTTGATGCACTACACCTAAAGAGAAAAAAAATATTTTTCTCAATTCACTTTTATTACACATCTTTTTTTTTCTTAAAAATAAAAATATATAATTGAGTTTTTGTATGATAATCAAATAATTTTTCGAATATTTTTTACCCAACATTAAGATACTTTTGAAGGGGCAACATCAAATGTTTAACTGATCACAGCATGTCTAAGATATTAAGTTATATTTTCACTGTACTTATATAGTAGGTAATTGGTACTGAAATTACATATTCGATAAGGGAATTTTCAATTGCAAAGGATGTATTTTTTCCACGTAAATACATGTACTTTCTGTATACATCAATTAATTCTACAATGTAATATTACTTAACAATGTAATATTTGTAAAATTAATTTACGTTGTCACTGTAGTAATAACAATATATACTGTAAAGATCGATTTATGTATCGTAATTGAAATATTTAATTTTGAATGACCTTGAATTATACAGTTTTGTTATTTTGCTCGAATAGGAATTTATTATGCATTCTGAACAAGCACAGCATTCTGATTTTGAATCATCTGAGGCATAACTATCATTTTCACTGAATTTGAATTCCTCATCACGGTTATTTTCAATTATTGCAGCTGTATCATTTTGGCTCTCATCGGCGGGTGAGGTTTTTTCAGTGAGTACTGAATTATCCACAGCCTCATCGGGTGTATTGTGTGAAGTGTTTGGCAATCTGAGTTTTTTGGCAATGATAATAAACGTTCATTCTCTAAACTTCTCACAATTTTCTATCTGAGGTTACGTTCACTGTCGATCACTTCCCACCTTATCTGCTGCTATTTCTAGTTTGCTTAATTGTTGTTAGTCAAGTTTGTACACAATTTCTGCCGAAAATTAACGACTACTTTGTTTTCCGCAAAAAAATTACGTACCTATGAAACTATATCAACTATCAACATTACAATAACAGCGTCCTCTCTGTGTAGAAGAAGGTGGAAATATATTGAATGTACGTTCAAGCACGGTTCCCGGCGTTCGTTCGGTGCACATCTAATGGAAACTTCTAAGTTACATAATTGTGTAACAAACATACGAAAAAGGCATCAATCTCTTTTAAAAGCATATCAATACAACATATTTTGTTTCTGTTGTAGAAACTTCACAAAAATACATTGTGTGTACATCAGGGTAGAATGTTAAACAAAATATAACCTTTCCACATGTTCTGTATATCACCGGTATATTACAAACAAATGTTAAATAATGACATACATGTGACATTCAATATACTGCAGTTACGTGCAAGTGATATCAAAGTTACATTACAAATGAATGTTTCTTTGTTATCAAAATAGAACATAGCAAAATAGCCCAGTTATGTTATGTGCTTGCTGGGCGTCTGTAAATATTTTACAGAGATTACCCAGCTTTCCAATGGATTCTTCCATAACTGTGCAATAGCTATATGGTACGTCGTAATTAGGTCTGACAACTCTACACACGAAAGAAATATGTCATAAGGGGCTGAAAAAGCACTTTGCTCATCTCTATTAATTGAAAGGTGTGATGTATTGGGACATGCAATAACTAAAATTGGAGAATTTTTATTTAGCCATAATTTTTCTGTTAGGTTGCTGACTGATAATAATTGGTCTATATTCTGACAAAGTACTTCGTAGTTATTGGATGTACATTTAAGAATACATTTTTCTGCAAGAAATAAGCGCCTTAGATGTAAAGGAGGTTCAGTACATTCAGCCAAAAGTGTGTTCATAGGTGTGGACTTGAAGGCACCTAAAACCAATCGTTATGCCTTCAATTGTAATATATCTAATTTGATTAAGCGAGATTTTATGGCTGAGCCATATAAAAAACTTCCATAATCCAAGATGAATCTCGTATAGGCCCTGTAGAACAGAAGATTGATTTTGGGGTCAGCGTCTCATTCGTAACGATTAACAATTTAAAATTTTTTTCACCTTTGACAGTCCATTGGTTTATGAAATCATTTCAAGTTTGTTTTGAATGCAGTGTGATCCCTAAGTAAGTGTAGTATTAGTAAGATGCAGATTAGAAACAGGTGGTAGACGATGACGTGTGAAGAATACAACAGAAGATTTTTTTAGGTGATTGGAGGAGACCTAGATCTGAGAAACATTTATTTATATTTTCAATACATTGTTGATAAGTATTTTCCATTACGTATAAACAAAAGTCGTCTGCATACTGCAATATGTTACACTCTATACTCATAACGTGTACGTTTAAGGTATATAGGTTGAAGAGTAGCGGGCTTTGAAATAATCCCTGCGGTAAACGATAGAAAAGTCGTGGGCCAAGAATTGGGTTGTTGCACCGAATAAATATTTGTATATTTAAAAATAGTTCAACCAAGACATATGCACATCTGGGTGGAATACCAATTTGATTTAATTTATTAAAAAGTGAATGCAGTAGAAAATTATCGTAAGCACCAGTAATATCTAGAAATAACGCAGCAAGATAATTGCTTTCACACTACCACTACAGACTAATCTTCATAATCCTTTCAAAGGGTTTTAATAAAGACATAAGGGCAATGGGCCTGAGGGCAGTTGAATCAGTTAACTTTCGAATTGGAACGATAAGACATTGCTTTAAAGAGTCGGAGTTGTCTCCTTTCATCAAGATTTATTATACATTTTACATAAGAATTGTAAGTCCGGCATGTAATTTATTCCGCCAATTCCTGGACTAGACTTTTTAGCTGTTTCAACACTAAAAGCGCAGAAGGGGTCAGTCATTATGACACTCTACTGTTTTAACTTTTCCGCAACAATTCAACGGGGTGTACAAGGCTCTTGAGTATTTTTGGCTGATAAATACAAATTTCAAATATAAACCAAATTTACAGTTTCATTACCTTAGGCAGGTATATTATACCGAGAAGCGACAAGGCATCATTTTGATCTTATCGATCTTTATCAATACCTGGCTTACCTCTGAGGCTACGAAAGTCTAGATCTTATATTATACAACGCATTTATAGTAGGAAGCGCTAATCGCTGTGTGGCAATCCATTATATCAATCAGTTGAGTCAGTATTGTATCAGTGTTCGTGCATTACATACGTTTAATGTTTTTTAATTGTTTGTGCAAATCGAACTGTCACAATGTGGAAGAGAAAACTTCTTACTTCATAAAAAATTACGCATAATGCGAATATGGCTACAATGGAATTAGACTTGGCCAATTCTGGTAGAGATCATTCTCATTCCGGCATTTAGAATCTTCAGATTTGAGAAAGTTGTGGCGAGAAAAAAATTCCTCAAGGATCTCCTTCAGCAACGACACGTAAATAGAATTTTGTTTTACACCATTTCATCAATTAAACTATTATTTTTAACTCCGACTGGTATCATGATTTTTATACGATGCACGGTACTTTTTTGTACTCCCAAAACTCTAAGCAGTGGTTACTCTTCTTTAAATTTGTTGATATAATTTTATTGTTACAGAATAGTCATCTTCATCTCACACATCTGTAACTCCACATGCAGAATCTGTTGACACTTAGGAAACTACAAATAAGACTCGCGGCCGTGGACGATCATAGAAAATATAAAAAACCTTGACCGAAGGAGCAAATGAAATTTTCTCTTCTGGAACCATTTTCTTTGGAAACGATAAATTTACTGCATGGAAAGTTATTGAGTGTAGAGGCGAAACTTCTGGAAGAACACAAATTCATAACGTCTTCAAGGAGGCTTCAGGGAACGTAATGAGTTCATGGAGGCTGCTCATTTCAGACCCATTCTGAACACATAGAATTCTGCACTGATGCTGAGGCTCAAAGAAGAGGCGAAGAAAACTGGGATATCCCCTTGGAAGAACTTGAAGCATTTATTGCGTTGTTACACATTCGCAGATCATATAAATGTGGATGAATGGGCTATCATCTTTTATGGTCCAAATATTGGGGAATTAGTTCCTTTGAAAATACAATGAGTCGTAATCGATTACGAAATATCATGAGATATCTATGATTTGACGACAAAATCACCAATTCCGAACGCCTGAAAAGTGACAAATTTGCATTGATCGTCTATACGGAACATATTTATTGAAAACTGCATCTTATGTTACAAACCCAGCGAATTCGTTACGATTGATGAGCGACTTTTCCAACAAAAGCACGCTGTCAATTTACGCTATACATAGCGAACAAACCGGATACATTTGGAATACATACATTTTTTCCAAGCTTTCTTCTTCAGTTGGAGCCACTCTGATTGAGTAGTCTTTTTTCTTCTTTGGATTCCACTATAGCTCTCAGCTCTTTCACTGTATTTTTTTCTATCTATAACTATAGAACATTGACTCATGAACTCATCTGAATAAATTATCTAAGTGTTGATATTGGCCGTATTGGTATAGTCGCTCGACTTGGTCTGCCCACTTTAGATTCATTTAGTTATGTCCTGTTTGAATTATTGTCCTAGTAATCGATGTTAATTCAGTGTATGGACTGTTGATTTGTAAATTCGTTTGTTAGGCGGATCTTCTTGTCAATATCACTCTTCACTTTCATGTTCTTTGCAACTTCTTGGATTTGTCCTCTTCCAAATGTTCCTATCAGTTCTTCGCTTTCAATTTTTTGGACTGCCTCTTTAAATTCATTAATTTCTTGTGCTGTCCAAGCTGAATTACAGTAGATCGCCTTGGTACCAAAGCTATCCCCTGAGTAAAGGTTTGTATTATATTTTGCGTTGATGACGTATGTTATATTCTAGGTAAGTGTAAGCACATGTATAACTGATAACTGGTGTTCTGTGTAGCCCAGTTATATTTCATTTTGCGTTTTTTTATTAGTTCACATGTATAAATGATAACTGGTGTTCTGCGTAGCCCAATTATTTTTCAATTAATTTTTTTTATTACTTAATAGCTAACTCAAATGAGTTGACAGACGTTATAGTCGAAATTGTATCAATTGTTAGAAACATTTCATTTGTCAAGAAAATTTCAGTATCTGTCATTTATTATTTTTGTTTGTCACCTAACTACAATAAACATGGTGGTAAGTTTATAAACCTGTTTTTTTATTGTTTCCTATTTATTTGCTAGGTTTATAGTCCAGTCAATCTAGACCTAAAAATGAGAGCGAAGGTACATAAATTCCCATCAAGCTGAAAATCAGTAAGATTGTTAAAAATATGATTAAAAATAAAATTTGAAAGTTCCCCATTTTTCCCCTGTATGGAAAAAAATTTATTCAAAATCAAAGGTCAAAAAAATGAGTTTTTCACGATTTTCAGCGAAACGGTAAGTTTTATCATAAAAATATTTCAGACCAAAATTGTAGATCATAAAATAATCTACAAAAAATGTATCAATACTTTTTTTCCTACGAGCCACCGTTTTTGAGATATAACGTATTTAAAAAGTTCTTCAAATTGTTATCGTCATAATATGCATGAGTGCGCCACGTATATACATCTCTTATCTAGAGTTGTTATATACTCGTATGTTGAAATGTTTTTCTATCCGTGATTGTAATTTATACTTAAAATATAAAATATACATAAGTTAATAACTATAAGAATATCAGGTCAAATGAAACCCAGTCCCTTACTTAATACGCCAGTGTAACTTCGAGACATATGTCTCTTGTTCTATTGTGTGCGTGGCTAGGGTCTTATACCTGCTATAATAAATGAAATACCGTTAGTCTTGAGCGACACTCTGTAGAGAAATCACGTGTTTATACTAACCTATATCATGCTGTTTTGACTTTTATAAGAAAAATGTCTGAATATTGTTTTATTTGGGCTAAACTTTTAAGTGAAAGTAAAATTGTTACTGTTGAACGTGGTACGGAGTCATTAATTAATGCAAGTATCGAAATAGCAGATGAATTTTCTGAATTTCTCAAAAATCAGAAATCGGTGTTAATACATGAAAATTGTCGTAAAAATTGTACTCGAAAGTCTTCTATTGCTGCAGCTAATGAAAGACAACGCGAAGAACAAGAAGCCAGTACATTCACAGTAAGTCCTCCTCGTACTAGATCACGTGTCAGTGAATCAGCTTTTTGTTTTAAAGAACTATGCTTATTTTGTGGCCAGAAATTGAATGAAGAGTATGAAAGAAGAAAATCCTCAGATTTTCGCCGTCGCATTAGCCAAATAAGTACACTTCAGTTTAAAGATTCAATTCTGGAAGTAGTTCGGACTCGTGACGATGCTATAGCAAAAGCTGTTCTTGCTCGAGTCGAATTTTAATATGATTTAGTTGCTGCTGAAGCTAAGTATCATCATGTTGTTATATTTCTTTCCGAAAACCTTCCACTGGAGCTAAAGTTGGTCGTCCTAAAGACGAAGCTACAAATCTGGCAACGGAGGAAATATTCACTTACATTGAAAATAGCGATGACTGTCAGTTCACTTTGAATGAATTATCAAATGTTTGCAAAACTACGACATTAGATTACAGAACGATTAAGCTACGACTAAAACTAAGTATGGTGAAAAACTTATTATCACTGAGAAATCGGGAGCATTAACATTCATATGCTTAGTGGATAATCATCATGATATTTTGAAATCAAGCCTGGCACGAAAAAAAAACAAATGAATCAAAAAGAAGAACGATTCAGAGTCCTAGACGCAGGTACAAACTGTCAAGGCCGGTCGTGTTCCAATGTTGAATAACTAACAGAGGAGGATTCGTTTGATTCTTACGAGGATACATCGCTATTGACGCAATTTACTTGCACTCAGAACGAAGAAGAAGAAGAACGAGAAGAGTTTAACGGTTACAATTCAGACGAATAAAATTCACCACTTTTTTAATTTACATCGCTTTTTATCTTTTCCAATATATACAAATTTCCGTAATTTTGCAATAGTTTCAAATTAAACAGGATCACAACTAACCGGTGGAGTAGGCCTACGGGGGAAACCACGTTAAAAACGCGCTAAGTACACTACCTCATAGGTGGCGTGGCAACTTGTACAACTTTTTGAATCGTTATATCTCAAAAACGCTGGCTCGTAGACAAAAAAGTATTGAAACATTTTTTGTAGATTATTTTATGATCTACAATTTTTGTCTGAGATATTTTTATGATAAAACTTACCGTTTCGCTGAAAATCGTGAAAAACTCATTTTTTGACCTTTTCCATACAGGGGAAAGAGGGGGGAATTTTATTTTTAATCATATTTTTAACAACCTTACTGATTTTCATCTTGATGGGAATTTATGTAGCTTCGAATGTTTAAATTGACCGGACTATTAGGATAGGACGAACATTTTGGACGAGCACAAACCTGTCTGGCGCCCATTTGATTTGGCAGCATCCCATAGTACTCACTCCCACTCACCGACTAAGTGAGCTGAAGGTTTGAAAAGTGGTCACCGGGGACAGCTGGACTTACCTGTAGCCCATAGGGTCGATACTAGTGAAGCTAGTGACCAACTTGGGTGGTGGCTCGTTTCCACAATATATTGAAAAAATGAGGTAAATAGGATATTACGAAATATCATCGTCAGAATGACTGAAGTTACATTCCATGTGATGCATACCTGATGATTAATAATTATTTTTGGCTAAACTAATAATAATAATAATATCTTTATTGCTTCAAATTGACACAAATCAATATAGCAAGAAATCCGGAACAGAGCCTATAAATAAATACACAGTTCATGCGGCAAAATCACAATGAAAATAAACAATAAATAAGCGAAAATAAAATTTGTGTAAAACCCAAGCTATTCGTTTATAATAAATGAACGAATTTTGAGTACGCCAATGAAATAATTCGAAATTTGCCTGATATCCGCCAAGGAAGCAGTATTTAATAAGGCAATGAAATCATCAAAATTATGCAGATTTTTAATAATTTGCACTCTAATACAATCATACATCCTGCATTGAAGCACAATATGTTCAAGTGTTTCATTTTGACGCGAGTTGCACAGAGTACAAATTTCTTCTTGACTAATGGTATAAATACTTCCCTTATACCTCATTCTAACAAAAGTCTTCGAACATAAACGGATCTGACAAAATATTCGAACTAATTTAATCGGCAGTTTACTAGTTAGATAATCTGCAGGACCTGAAGTGACTGTTAAATGTTTATATATTACACAGTAATTACTATTAGCAAGGCGTTGTAAGTCGGAACTATACAATTTTTGTTTAAAATTCTCAAGAATTGCATCGTAATGGCTTTTTAGTGAACCAAAAGAGAGGTTATTCCACATGTCGTTCAACCCGAGATCTATAAAAATCTGTTTCATTTGTAGGGCCCAGTTATAGCAGGGGTTGTCAAAATCCTCTAACTCTAAGAGCCTAAGAAAGACAATCTTTGGCAATTTAGTGTTTGCAAAAGAAGACATTTTTAATAACCAATTGAGTCACAACTTAAATACCGTATAATCAAGCCTAACAACATCCACCTCAAGGCGTACTAAATAATCTGGAGTGTTTAGCGGTAATAGGAGCAATCTTTTGAAAAAACCAACTTGGGTTTTTTCAACAATGTTAAGATAACGCAGACCCCAGACAGGGACCGAATTGGCAAGTGTATTAATTACTATGGAATGATACAGGGTTATGCGCGATTGCCAGGAAGTTGTTTTTGAACGTGAGAGCATATTCATGACAGCACCTATGGCTTGTTTGCATTTGGAAGAGGTATTCATTGCGTGTTCGCGAAATAATGAAGAACAAGTGAGAGTAACCCCTAAGTATGTATAGTGGTTAGTCATCTCGATTTCTACTTTGTTGAACAGAAATTTGTAATTTCTTGTTATTTTGTGGCCGCCTCTCGAGAAACACATAATTTTAGATTTAGAATTGTTAACAGTAAGTTTGTTAAGGCAAGTATATTGTTCAAGGGTGCGTAGCTTTTTTGCCAGATCTATTTCAGAGTCGGCAAGGATAACCAAATCGTCCGCATACAACAGAAGTAACAAATCATTCCTGTTATCAATATTAATTCCAACCATATCAGATTTTCTGAAGAAGTCGTCAATATCAGCAATGAATAGTGAGAAAAGCAAGGGACTTAATGGTTCACCCTGCAGAACGCCCTCATTTATTTCAAAGAATTTAGAGTATTCATTGTTAACTTTTACACAAAAAGAGGATTTGTCATACAGAGCTCTGACTAGGCGAATAAATTTAGAACTGATACCCAGCTTAAATAATTTTTGCCATAAGAGGGGATGATTAATAGAGTCAAATGCGCGCTTCAAGTCAATAAAAGCGGCGAAGACACTTCTGCCTTTGCGATGTAGGTGAGTTTGAATGGTGCTATTCAAGACAAAGATGTTGTCCATACAACTTCTGTTCTTCCTGAAACCCGCCTGAATTTCTGGGAGAATATTATTACTTTCAACCCAAGAGTTTAATCTGTTCAACATGATCATATTAAAAAGTTTAATAATAGTGTTAATGCAGGCGATGCCCCTATAATTACTGGGGTTATTGATGGGGCCCTTCTTGTGTAGCATTGAGAGCGATACTGTAGACCATTCAGTAGGGAAAGCTTAGTTTTCGAAAACTTTGTTAAACAAACTACACAAAAAAGACACCAGTTTTGAGGGAAATATTTGAAAAACTCGAAGGAAATTCCATCTAATCCCGGGGCTTTGTTCCTTTTGCAACTGTTAAGCACCGCAAAAACTTCAGATTGGGAGATTTCCGTGTCTATAAACGGATACCTAGCGTCCATCTGTAAATATTGAAATCACATTTCACTGTGGTAAGGGTATCAAAATAAGTTTCCCAGGTTTCAAGCGATACACTTGAGATAATCTTATTGGGACGGAATTTTTTTATAGTCCTCCAAAATGTGAGACAGTCATTAGAGTTACTGAGCAATTGAGCCGTATTATTTTCAAATGCATTTTTTTTGCTGTACATGTGCTTTTAAAAGATTTTTTCGCCAATAGGTAGTCATTTTTGACTTCGTCAGCAAAATTATGAGTTTTACAGATTTTAAGTTTTGATTTAACTGACTTTTTTAAGTTAATGCACTCTAAGTCAAAACAAGGTTTGTTATTATGAGTGAATGGTTTGTTTAAAGTTACACATTTTTTCTTCATACCACAACTATCGGCGGCAAGGTAGATTGAATCACGCATAGCGTGGTAACTTTCTGTATTACCATTGGACAACATTGCTAAGGAAGAGTTGCACAAAATATGCTGATACCTATCTAGCTGCAAATCATCCCAAATTAATTTAGTTGTTGTGGACTGTTTATTGCTTATGAATGTGTCAGGTATGATAAAGTTTCGTGTTATTTCAACCATTATAGGGAAGTGATATGATGTTACCGGTTCATTATTTAGCACTGCAAAATTTTCAATTTATGAAAGAGAGGCATTAGAACACCAAATTTGATCAACGGTAGGATTACCGTTGGAATTACAAAATGTGAATTGACCCGGCTGATCTTTAACTGATCTGCCATTAAGTATGGTGAATGAGTTGTCATTAACAAACTCAGAGAGTAAGACACCTCTATTATTAATAATTGATTCAAGACTAATTCTTTTGACAAAAAGGCTTGTATTTTCAAAAATCTTCTCTGGAGTTTCACACTTAGCACCAAGACGGCAGTTGAAATCTCCTCCAGCTACATACAAGAAATCAGGATATGCCGAGTGCAGCTCGGTCAATGTTATTTGAAGGCTTTCTAAGATATACTTAAGCTCAAAACTAGGTTTAAAGTACACAGCACACAATATAAAAGAGAAACTTTCCAGAGAAATCAAGCAGAACAGCCAATGAGGAGAACTGTGAAGTAACCGAACATTGTAGTGTTTTTTTATTGATATAGAGATCCCCCCACTGGCCCTACCCATTAATTTCTCCTTAATAGCGTGAACAGAGTAAATGTTGAGATCAAAGAAATTTAGGATAGAGTAATCACTATCATGGGTAGCCCATGTTTCGCATAAACAAAATATGTCAACATCTTGTGAGAAAACGTCATCGAAATTCCCGATGCCCTCTGAGTTCCAAAACACAATTTTAATTGTTGAATTTTTTTATATTCCTGGTTGCTATGACCTTTGTTTTTTATTTTATTAATGCCCTGACTTTGAATATCGCTCTTAGGACCAGACTTAGAACTAAAATTTACATTCTAACTACAACTTACTCTAATACAATTATTGTGACTACATTTATCATTATATTCAGCTGCTTGGCCGAACCGATGCATTTCCGCAAATTCAAGATACGCATTAGATGTGTGGCTATCTAGTTTTTTGGCAGTCTTTGGTCTGTTCTAGAAGTTTTCATTACTTCTTTATTTTCTTCATCTTCGGTAGGTGATCTCTCACTTGTGGTTCTTGTGCCTATTTTTCTATGTGGTGTCACGCCGAGGTGTCTCTTCCCGTCTTCAATTTCCTGGCTCCTCATCAATTCCTCTACTGTGTATACAGTTCCATTCACTATGACTTTTTTGTACCGCATTGTTGCACGTTTTCGTAGTTCTCTTGCCGAGATCAAATGTTTTCTAAGCACTTTACGTTGTTCCTGTACATCCCTCGGGAAGTCTTCATTGATGCTAAATTTAGTTCTCTTAAGTTGTTTACTGGCTTTCAGGATGTCAATTCTTTTATTACCATTTCGAAGTTCTACCATTATCGGTCTGATTTTGTTTTCTTCTTTTTTGCCTATTCTTTTAATCTCAACTATATCTTTTTCTGCATCAAACTCTACACCAGTTATTTTCACCACTTCAGCTACTTTATGTTCTTGCATTTTTTGATCCTCGTTATTAGCTTCATCAATTCCAAAGATAATAATATTTTTTCTCTTAGATTCTCTCTGTAATTGCTCGATCTGATCATTTTGTATCCTTAACAAACCCATGAGTCGTTCATTCTCCTGTTTTCTTGCTTGATTTTCAGCTTCTAACATTGACAATTTAGTTTGTATATCATCAATTTTACCTTCAATTCTTATGTTTCTTTCTTCCGCGATCTTAAGTTTATCTAAAATTTCCTTAGCATAATTTTCCATATTCAGTAATTTTTGTACTTCTAAAAATAATCTGAAGCCAACCCTGTTGGCGCTCTTGAAAGAGTTCTAATATATCAGCCTACTAATTTACTTGTGTTATCCCAATTTAAAAAACTGGTTTCTTGTCTACCGACTGATTACTGTTTAATAATGGATACTAATTTAATGTGGCATATAACTAACAATATATAAGTGATCTTACTTGGCTGGTTGTTAATCTTGCTGCAATTTACAACAGGCACTCATTACACTAAGGAGAAAGATTACGTTTAGTTTGTAAATTGAAAATACTGCAATAATCCACAAATATCAGAGTATTTTAAGGAGCAGAGCTCAAGCACGCTTACTGAAACTAATGGCAGAACCGGACTCTAAGACGTGACCTACCTTGTGATTGACTTAATATATATGAATAGAAAAACGAAGAACATGTGATATTACAAATATTCAAGATTAGATATTATTATCCCTATGGGGTATCCTGATTATTATCCCTATGGGGTATCCTGGATATCTTTTTTCCCAATTAAGATCAATGTAACTGTACACTGATATAAGAAACCAGGAAAACTGTTATCTGTTGATCTTTATAATTATTAACTTGAGAACACAGTTTAATAGTGGAGAATTCTCTAGACTTATCTGTTCATTGATAACTTCATATTGTGTGTCTCTTAAGTGTCTTCTAATTTCTAATTCCTCAAGGAACTCTAGTTTTTGTTTTTTGTCACAAATATGTAGTATTTCTAGTTCTGTGTAATGAATGTTTTGTGTCAAGTAGATGTTTTGCGTAATGGGATTTCTCTGGTTGTTTTAATATGTATGCTCATAAGTGTTTATTGTGTCTTCATCATATTGTGGAATTATTTAGAAACAGTAGTTTCATTAAAAATGTGTTGAGTACAGTTTTCCTGTATGTTTCCAATAAATATTGAAATTTTTATATTCAACAATGCCAACATTTTTTTGTGAGAATTGTTTTGTATTTCGACTATCCATACCACAAAAATTTTCTTGACTGTACACTTGACTAGATTGAATATATAAATTAATAAAATGAAGTGTTTTTGCACTATAGTGTGAGTGGTGTTTTTTCATAGTCTTTGAAGTTGTCAGGTATAGACACAAAAACATCCATTTTATTAGGTACATTTTCAGCTGGAAAGCAAATAACGAAATATCGAGCATATAAAAAACAACTTTTCATGCTTTCGAAAGTGATAAGTATTGAAATATAAACTCAATCACTCCTAGTAAAAAACTTCTTTAGTTATCTTCAATTAATTCTCGACTCTACTCTATCTATTTCATAATACAATGGAGACAAAATGGCAATTCTAACAAAGTAAGTTTTTTGTATCACGTCGTCTTATCGTTGACCTGAATAATCTTACATACACTTTTTTTAATTCCATTACACAAGTCAAGTCACGGTTCTAGTTAAGAACCCTGGAAGTGTTTCACAAAGATAAGGTACGCGGGTTGTCGTATTAGTTGATCATTTTCTTTATTAACTGGGTTACTTCTATGAAGAATTTTATCTGTTCTTTCCCACACACACATCAAGCGCCCACTTACAAAGAATAAGCCGTTTTTTAAATTCTACTTTTTTGCTTTTCGTTATAGATCGGGACAATGATAAGGACGTTTCAAATATATTTCAGTTTAATGAAGCGAACATAGGACCCTAAAAGTAAAGAGAATGTCATAAAACGATAAGAAAATTGCAAATATAGGTAGTATAATAAAATAAAATCGTCACAGAGAAATATCTAAATAAAAACCAATATCAGTCTTAACAAAATATAACATTTTGAAATCAATAATAAAAATTCAACAGAAAAAGAATTCATCAATAAAATGTCATAAATGTACAACTGTGCAAGACTTATACATTTTATTTGAGAACAATTATTACAGTCTTAATAAAGTAACGACTAGTTATAAAAGAATATTATCTAAATTAATTCTTCGAAAATAATATAGACAATATTTAGTTGCTAATAAACATTTATAAACTAATATTTCATACATCATAAGGTAACAGTGTGTGGTCGCTGTCTAAAGTGAAACGTGTGTGAATTTGCTCCTGAAAATGATCCAAGCTTGATTGGTATGTACTGTACTGAATATTTTCAAACTTGCATGAATACTCTGACATATAATCAGGATGAGATAGGTGCAATTACTCAACTGTAAACTAAGCTTAGTGTCCAGAAATCAAGTATTTGGTCATTCATAACAAAATAAAAAGTTCAAAGAATTCAAACAAAAACTTCAAGGTATTCAATGGAATATTCTAAAGGCGGGTCCAGATCAAGCGCGCCGATCCGCGCCGCGCCGCGCCAAACGTTTGCGAACAAAATTCGTGTATGTTCGGAGAATTGTCTAGATAGACCAAATGCGCGCACGTTTGGCTATGTTCGGAAAGGTTCCAAGTTTAGTGCGTTTGTTTAATTCGTAGATATCAAACATGACCGATTATCAAAAAATTAAAGTAGCGAGTGCTGCATTTGTTGTAATAAGTGGCATATTAAAAAAAAAGAAGAACAATCGCCGATGGTGGATGACAAGAATTTTTAAAAATAGAAAGCATTACAGTGGCAGTGACTTATTGTGTGATTTGTCAATTGAAAACACGGGGCAATTCAAAAATTTTTGTCGCATGTCCTCTGAAGACTTTCAAAGATTAATTGAGTTATTGGGCCCTAAAATACAAAAAAAGGACACCAATTTCAGAGAGTGTATACCTGTTAAAGAAAGATTAGCGATAACCCTACGTTTTTTGGCAACCGGAGACTCATTTACTAGTTTATCATATTTGTTTAAAGTCTCAAAGCAAAGTATTTCTACAATAGTTCCTGAAGTTTGCAACGCTATAGTTGAGGCATTAAAAGACCACATACAGGTAAGTTAACTATATATTTAACCTTATTTTAGTTAGTTTATATAAATATATATAATTTCTCAATATAATTTACAAATCAGCAAAGGTATGAACATACTGTTGCAATGGACTCATTGACTGTGAATATGGGGAGCTATTTTCAAAAGTTGCTGAAGACGACGATGGATTACCAAATGAAGTTGACGGCGAAGGAAGTGGAGGATTAATAACAATTTGTTGTTGCTGTTGTTGTGGTGTGCGTGCAGCAGTATTTCTATAATAATCAAATTCGATTTGGAACAGTACATTATTTATGTGATGCATAGCTGTAGCTCGCGTCATGTCATCAAATTTTCGGAGTCTGCTTGCAATATGTTCACCGAAAGTTGAACATTCATCTTTTTCGGCGGTTGAGGCCTTTTGAAGGACATCAAAGGCGTAGGCAATTCGCGGATCCTCTGCAGGCTTCTTTTTTTTAGCCGGTGCCTTCTTTGGTGAAGCAAACAGTTTGCGTTTCTCTCTTGTTTCATTTTGGGATTGTAGTTGGGAATCTGCAGGTTCTTGGTTTTGTGTAGGGTTCGGCTCTTCTGTCGCTTCATTTGTGGTTAATTCTGAATTAACTTCGTTCCCTCCTTCCCCATCACTGTTGTCGTCCTCTTCTTCTACAGAGGTCTATAAAAATAAATTAATTTTATAATTTCTTTAATTACAGATGCCAAGTAGTTCAGAAGATTGGGCGAAGCAAGCGAAAATGTTTGAAGACGTCTGGAATTTTCCGCACTGTGTAGGAGCCATAGACGGAAAACATGTAATGATTCAAGGTCCTATTAATACAGGAAGCGAATATTTCAATTACAAATCCTTCTTTAGTATTGTATTATTTGCACTGGTGGATGCAGAGTACAATTTTATGTTTGCTGATGTAGGGTGTCAGGGACGGATATCGGACGGAGGGGTATTTAAAAACAGTGTATTGTGGCAGAAAATTACTAAGAACGAACTACATTTTCCTGAACCGGAAGCTCTTCCTGGTCGCCAAAAACTTTGTCCTTACGTAATTCTGGGCGACGAGGCATTTGCCTTACATCAAAATATCATGAAACCCTACGCAGGGGTGCACCCAAAGGGTTCAATGGAGCGGATTTTTAATTACTGACTTTCAAGAGCTCGTAGGATTGTAGAAAATGCGTTTGGGATTCTTTCTGTTGTCTTTCGAGTATTGCGGAAGCCAATGTTGCTAGAACCTCCCAACACAACTCTTATTACACTGTCAACCATCTACTTACATAATTATCTAAGGAAAAGTAAAGCCTCTCGCCAAACATACACACCTCCGGGAACATTTGATCATGAAGAAGATGGTAAATTAATACGAGGAAGTTGGAGACACGAAATAGACGATGGACCTTCCTTTATGTCTTTAAAGAAAGTCCCAAGGAAATGTTCAACAGATGCCCAAGCCATACGCAAAGAAATAGCAGACTATTTCATGAACAATGGTCGCGTACCATGGCAAAATGATTATGCGTAAGGGCATTATTACTTATTGATGCATTTGAGCGAAAGCTGCGTAACACACTATTTTATAACTATTATGATTATACTCACATTTTCAGTGTTGATATGTCCCACAGGTTTATTCTTGTCCAATAAAAAAAGAACCTTTCATATGCAAACCAGCTGCTCACATAAATCTCCCTCCGACCTGAAAATGGCACCATTATTACTTCATATGTACAATAATGTACTACATGTAACAATAAAGTGAATATTATAATACATATTAATAATAAGATTTAGTCAATACATACCTTTGCCCGTGCCTGTTGTTTTTTTTATTTTTCCCCTTTCGCGGCGAAATGACGATAGCAGGGAATTCATTTTTGCTTTTGCTGCATCCACATTGCACTTTAATTTGGCGGCTATTTTTTCCCAAGCATCTTGTTTCTTATTGCGCATATGATAATTTTTATCACGGGGATCCCACAACTCTGGACACTCGTGATATAAATCAATAAAGTATAAAATTCTTTCATGGTCCCATTCTGTATTATTAACGTCTTCCATTTTAAATAAGTTTTTACAGGTAGACAGTTGTTTAAATAAGGCAATGGACTTTATTACAACTGCATTCGCTCTTGACAAACACACCAAGTAAACTAAAAATTCGTCCAAATCAAACGCGCGCGAACAAGCAAATTTCTTTGATGTACCGACAACAAGTGGATAATGTTTGCGAACGCTTGTTCGTGCACGTTATAGCGCGTTTGTGCGCGGTAACCCGTCCAAATTGAACGCGCCTGCAACGTTCGCAAACGTTTGGCGCGGCGCGGCGCGGATCGGCGCGCTTGATCTGGACCCGCCTTGACTGTCAGTGATTAGTAATAAATAATTATAGCAGACCACACACGTTAGTTAAAAATTCTTGAAATGGTAGAAAATGAGCAAATATCAACAAAACAACTTTTGGAAGAAATTATTAAAAATCGTAATGAAATAAAAAGTTACATTGAGGCATCAGAGGGTAGGCAACAATTACAATTCGAGGAACTAAGAGAAAAAATAAGGAAGCTTGATATTGAAAATAACGAATTAAAGCTTGAAGTGGAAGAAAAGAAGAAGTTTCAAAAAAAAGAATAATATTATTAATTTTGGGCTAACCAAAAGAAGTGAGATAGATTGTGACAAGGTTTGCAACGAACTAAATAATCTTTTGAATATTAATATTACGGAGGAAGACGTCAATAATTATTACTTTTTGGGAAGAGACGCAAACAGTCCTCTTAAAATTGCATTCTCCAGATTTCTTGTTAAAAAACAAATAATCGAAAAACGAAAATTATTGAAAGGTAAAACAATTTCCATATCAGAAGATTTCACCCAAAAAACAGCGAAAACAGTACCAGTTACTCCGTAAACATCTAATTCTAGCGAAAAAAGAGGGGAAAAATATTTGCTACATAAAATATAATAAATTGTATATCGATGAAGATTCGTTCAAATGATGAAATATTAAAATTAGAAAAAATAGAAGACACAACGCTTAAATGTACATTACCGGCCTTCCCATCTAATGGGGATAATAATACTACTGCTACCTATTCTTCACTAGATGTTCTACAAATGAATCAACAACTAATAAGCACAAAAGTAACCTATACACGTTCTCGGCAAAAACTAGAGATATAATCCTACTTCTAAAAAATAACTTTTTCCCACTACTAGCTGTGAAGTTGACAATTATTGTATCATCTAGCCAACTGAGAAGTTGAATTTCTCTATTAGTGGTTAATAATATTTTCTATTGTTAACCTGGGTCAATAATGGACAAATTCAAATGTTTTGAGAATTCAGGGATAATAGCTTAACAAAAACTAGTGCAACATAATTTTGTATACCCAGGAGATTGTGTTTAACATATTTACTGCTTGAAATAACCTAAAAAGATAAAATTATTTCAATAAAACTGTCATTAGTTCAAAATTCGCGCTCAACCAAAAATTTCTGATGACATAAGGAGTGCGATCATAATATATAGGTGAGGTGAGGAGCGAAAACAGTGTCAGTCAGACGACGGAGAAACGCCTAGGGAGAAATCAGTTTGAACGATTTGTAGGTAGACACTATCAAATTTTGACAATGAAATGTGTTGTTTATTTACCGTTAATTTTAGAAAAACTAGGATCGAGGAATGCTTTTACCTTCAACGTTATCACCAGTGGAATTTGGAAAATATTCTGTTGATAGAAAGTGGTAGCTAACCTTGACCCACATAGACAAATTATATATTACTTTCTTTATGGTGAAGCATATGTTAAATGTTTTATGAACGCTCACTTTGTACCCAAGGGTTGTGAACGCACTACCACTATAATTGTTCAAAGTCCAAAATAAAACATAAACCACGTTTTGTGAAATTTTTGGATGTGGTCGTTTAATTGGTTTTGTTAATTCGTTGCACTTAATATTGGTGATTATGAACTATAGGAATAATGGTATTCTATTGCTGTGTGATTAAATTATACCTACATGATTTTTATAAGACATATTTTTTTGTGTCTTAAATTTGGCTAGTAGTGGAAAAAAATGTATATACACCACGGTGGTGAAGACATTTATAAACCTCGCACCTTATTCCGCTCGGGGCAAAGCCCCTCGCGAAATAATTTTGGTGCTCGGTTGATAATAATAGTCTTCACCACCTTGGTGTATAATGTAATATTAATTCACAGTACACTTTTGCTTTTGTTTTATTTTTAATCTTTTAAATTGTAGTTTTCTATATATTATATTCTTTTAGATTTTATCATTATCATGAACCTATACAAATTCGGGTGTACATCAGTAAAATTACTATGTTAACCAAATTATTGTCATTTTGATATTACTATTATTATTATTTTAAGTAATTTAACGTTTACCTTTATTAAATTTGTAATTATAGTTTAATTGCGATCTGTTTAAATATTTTAGATATGTTGTTATCTAAGATTTGTCACATTATTGCAAGATCAATATTGAGTAATTTTCCCGAGTTTAAGAGAGCAGTACATGAAAAATATGATATTATTACCGTATCAGAAACATGGCTAAATGTAAATATATTGAGCGACTCGATCTCCCTTCCTGGTTATCAGCTTTTTAGGAAAGATAGAAAAGATTAGAGAGGTGGAGGTGTTGCCATTTATATCAAGATAAAATTTAGAGCAAAAATAATAAATAATTTACCAGCAAGTAATATTGAACAAGTATGGATTTCATTTAGTCTAAATCATGTAACATATGCCATTTGTTACAGGCTTGGAAGATGTACTGGAAAATCTTACACCTACATTTAATTACCTGATTTTCGCTGGTGACTTAAATATTAATTTTTTAAATGTTGTCTCTAATTCTTACAACTTAATTAGCAATGTCTTGGAAGTCTTTTATTTGAACCAAGTTATTGATCAACCCACGCATATAACAGCTAATTCAAGTACACTCTTGGGTGTAATAATTTGTTCAAGTAACTTAAAATGTGATAATATTCTTGCTGTTGACTGTCCAGCCGTTACCAATCATCAATTAGTTACCTGCTCCTTTGGCTCCAAAAAACTAGAGACGGCCCTAAGTTTAAAGAGTTAAAATCCCTTGACATTTATGATAAAAAAGCTAATTGTGTAATCCCTCCCCACTTGTCTGACATTAATAAAATTAATGATTATTTTGTTAAAATAACTAATACCGTTCAAATACCCGATAACAATCTAGTAAACTATTTTAATAGTAATATTAAAACTAATGCAGGTAACTGTATATCACAAATTATTGTCTATTGAGTCTGAAGCTGTTGGTGCTGACCATATCAGCTGTAAAATGTTATTATACGGTTGTCCTTTCTTGTTAATTTATATGAAGCACATTTTTAATGTTATTTCTACAAATACTTATCCAACAGTTTGGAAAAAGGCTTTTGTGGTTCCCTTACCTAAGATCTCTTCATCTATGGACTTCTCTGATTTACGTCCAATTAGTATTGTCTGTTGTCTATGAAAAGTTTTTGAATAACTACTTGACAAGCAAATACGTGACTATTTAAACGCATTTTCGTTACTCCCGCTATGTCAGTCCGGGTCTAGGCCAGGTTTTAGTTGTACTACTGCCCTACTAAAGGTCACAGATGATATCCATAGAGCAACTGATAACAATTTGTTAACTGTTTTAATTCTTTTAGATTATTCCAAGGCCTTTGACCTTTTTTTTTTTTTTTTTGCCCATGAGGCGGGGTGGAAGCTAATGCCGTTCCCACAGCGGGCAGTGCAATGCTGTGAGTTCGTGTGGGACTTTCACCGCACTAAACCACCCTCCTCAAATACACCTCGGGTGTAACGTACACCGGAAAGAGCTAAAAAAGCCATGCCATCGATGTACCACCCGACGAAAAGGCCTTTGACCTAATTAATCATAATCTCCTTTTGGGTCTTTTGAAGTACATTGGGTTCTCACCTGAAGCAGTGTCGTTGCTTCAAAACTACTTACACAACATATGCCAAGCTGTTGTGCTAAATAATACTGTCTCAGGATTTCGTTATATTCAAACTGAAGTACCTCAAGGGTCAATCTTGGGCCCACTACTATTTGTAATATATACTTCGCTATTCTCCTTATCTCTAAAGTTTTGCACAGTACATGCCTACGCAGATGACACTCAACTCTATCTTTCTTTTCCAGAACAAGACACTGAGGTTTGCTGCAATAGCATTAACAAAGATATCGTTAATAAATATATCCAGAATGTATTGCTTAACTGTTAATCCCACTAAATCCAAAATGCTTCTATTTGGTCGCACCGCTACAAAAAACCGATCTCGTAATCACACTAAAATAAAAATTGGCAGTGAAGATCTCCGGCTAGAAAGTTGTGCCAAAAATTTAGGCATTCTCATTGACGAGTCGTTCAAATTTAGCTATCATGTGTCCGATATTGCTAGAAAAGATTATAGTAGCTTAAAATTATTATATGCAAATAAAGATCTGTTAAACAGAAAAACTAGAAAAATGCTTTGTGAGTCAATTGTTTTATCACATGCTAATTATGGAGACACAGTTTATGGGCCATGTTTATTTAAATATGATAAGACAAGATTACAAAGAATTCAGAATTCTTGCATTCGATTTATTTGTGGATTGCACAGAAGGGATCACATTTCTTCACATTTAAAAACACTTGGATGGCTAAATATGAATCAGAGACGTGCCTTACATGCTTGCACTTTATTTATGAAAATTATTAAAACTTATACACCCGCATATCTATATAACAAAATAACTTTTAGAACTGACGTTCATAATATTAACATTAGACATACGTATAAACTGACTCCAACTATCCACAAAACCAAATTGTTTCAGGGCTCTTCATCGTTTTATATAACAAGGCTACTAAATAGGATACCCAATTACTACTTAACATTTTCATTCAATAAATTTAAGTATACGGTGAAAATGGATTTAATTAATGGCAGGCTTGAACTAGACTGAATTTTTTGTTGTTCATTTTTTAACTATTTCAGTGGATCGTGTCTTGATGTGCTTGAACTTATTCGTTAATTTGCATAGTTGTGTACTTTTTTATATTTGTATTTTTGTATTTGTAATTCACATAGTTGTGTACATTTGAAAGGTTGAGTGGAAGAGCAGAACTTGGCTAATTGTTACAGATTAGGTAAGCTCTGAACTCTGACTTTTGACCACGTTTTGTAATGTAATTTTTAGTTGCTTTAAAACTTTGTGGTCAATAAAAGCGTGTTATTATTATAATAATAACTATTTTTTGAAGCAAAGATATAAAAAGTGCGCGACTGAATGAAAGTTATACAAAATGCCTCGAAAACCAAACGGAAACCATTGTGCGATTAATTAGATTAGATAGTCTTTAATAGTTTGTAATATTAAGTTCATCATCATCACACAGCTATATGTTCGTCCACTGCTGGACATAAGCCTCCCGTAAAGATTTCCATTTCCCCCTATCCTGTGCTGCATTTAACCAGTTGGTTTGGATGCGCTTCAGATCATCTGCAAAGCATGGTCTTGCGGTCTCCATTCAGTTATTTTTCTAGTCCATCTGCCGTCGTTCATTCTGGCTAGGTGACCCGCCCAGTTCCATTTTAGAGTCGATATTCTTGTGATGGCATATGTAACTCCACTTCTCCTTCTTACCTCTGTGGTTGGAACTCTATATCTCAGGGATAAGCCTAACGTTATTCTTCCCATGCTTCTTTGCGCTACTCTTATTCTGTTCGCGGTGTTCTTTGTTAGAGTCTGGAATATCAGATCTTAAGATGTAGCTCAATCTTCCAAAGGCTGCCCATGTGAGACCTCTTCCTCTGCCTATTTTGCAGGTTTGATTATCCCTTCCCAATCGAATCTCGTGGCCTAAGTATTTGTAGGAGTATACTTGCTCAATGTTTAAGTTGTTCACTGTTAGGTTTCCACTGGCAACTAGATTTGTCATGAACTTTGTTTTGCCTATATTGATTTTCAGCCCAACCTCTCTGGATGCTAGGTTCAGCTCGTTCATAATTTCTTGCGCTTCTTTGAGATCATTTGTAATTAATATCAGATCATCGAAGAAGCGAAGGTGACTAGGTTTTTCACCATTAATGTTGATGTCGAGGTTCTCGATGTTTGTGCGTTGGAATATGTACTCTAAAAGGTTGGTAAATAATTTGGGGGAGATAACATCCCCCTGATGCACACCTCTCTCTATTTGGAAGCTAGGAGTATATCCATGAAGTCTAATGGCAGCATATGCGTTCTTGTATAATTGCTTAATGATGTCGATGTAACGATGGTCGACTCTGCAAGCAGCGAGGACACTAAGCATATTATGGTGGTCTATTGTGTCAAAAGCTTTTTCATAGTCTACAAAAATGAGAACTAGCGGTTTATTATACTCTATGCATTTTTCAATGAGGATTTTAATTTTCTGAAGATGATCATTTGTGCCATAGCCCTTACGAAATCCTGCCTGCTCAATAGGTTGGTAAAGATCGAGTTTAGCTGTCAGCCTTTTGGTGATTATTCTCATAAACAGCTTATATATCTGCGATAGCAAGCTAATTGATCTGTAGTTTTCTATTTGGGCTATATCTCCTTTCTTGTGTAAAAGTATTATGATGAACTTATTCCATTGATCAGGTGTTATGGAGTTTCTTAAACAAGCGTTGTATAGCTTAAATAGTATTTTTAGAAGTGCTGATCCTCCTAGTTTTATATTTTCGGTGCTAATTTCGTCATCTCCTGGTGATTTATTGTTTTTCATGCCTTTTAAGCAGTTGTTTATTTCGTCTTGAGTGATTTCTGGGATGTCTTCTGATGCCTTGTTTTGTATTACGGGAATGCCTACTCCAATTTCTGTTGTTGTGGTTTTCTTATAGAGTTCCGCATAGAAACTTCTCACGATTAGCAGAATGTCTCGCTTATTTGTGGTGGTTTGTCCATTCTTGTTGTGAATTATCTTACTTAATTGTTTCTTACCATCATACAATCTTTTCCTCAGCACTTTCATTCCTCTGTTTACCTCTATCACCCTAGATATTTCTTCTGTTTTGTGTAGCCTCACATCTCTTCGGATAGCCTTTGATATTTCTTTGTTGATTTCTCTTAGCTGAGTGGCATTGTTTTGATGTTTGTTAGATTTCTTCTTTTTTCCAGCAACTTCTTAGTACTATTACTCAACTTCTCCTCCTTTCCAACTCCAAGCGATTGCTTGCACCTATTTTCCGCTTCTTTCATTGCTGTTATTATTTGTTTGTTTGTCTCATCAATGTCTATATCCTCTTCATTTGTTAGCATTGGTGATAGACGAGAATTAAGGAGTTGTGCGTATTGGTCTGCGCTTGTTAATGATTTTCTAGAGGCTGTTTTTCTTATTAGTTTTGACCTCTCCTTTCTTGTATTTATGACTATTTTTGCTCTGACGGCTCTGTGGTCACTTCCGATAGAAAATTTGTTAAGTTAGCACTATGTTTTTAATGTTTGAAATTATCAGATCGATTTGGTTTTTTTGTAACTCCGTCTGGGCTAGCCCAAGTCCATTTTATCTGGGGGGCCTTTTTGAAAAAGCTGTTCATTGCATAAAAGCTGTTTTGTTGTAAGAAGTCAAGCAATACTTGTTCTCTATCATTTCTTGTCCCAAACCCATGGCTTCCCAGTGATGGTTCACTGTCGTCTTATTTGTGGCCTAATTTGGCGTTAAAATCTCCTATAATTAAAGTGTGATGAGAAGGTGTCTGTCGCAAAGCTGTGTTGATGTAGTCGTAGAAGCTTCCAATATCTTCGTCCTTTAGCGTCGAGGTGGGGGCATAGGTTTGTATAATTTTCAATGTATACCTACTGTTTAATCTAAGTGTAAGGTATGCTACTCTGGGAGTTACGTTTTGGATCTGTAAGACATCGCGCACATGCGATTTTTGTATTAGGAAGCCCACTCCACCTTGGTTTATATTGTCTGTACCCACATAATATAGGGTAAGTCCGGGAGAGATGCCGATTTCTCATATCGACTTTGATTAATGCTTCCAAATTAACATGCCATAATAAAAAAATACCTCGTTAGATTCAACATTTATTTATCAAAATAGAAACATAAGTTTTATTCCGCAATAAACATGCAACAAATTTTAAAAAAATATTTAAAAGATGCCACTACACTATACGCCTGTTAATAAGCACTTTAACACAACCTTCGCACGTATTTTGATACTTGGTACATCCCTCATGCACCCTCTGCTGGCAATGAATGCATTGAATCCAATCTTCATCTTTAGTTGTATTCGTATACTCTTCGCCACATCCAGTGCAGGTTGCGTCATCATGATTTTCCAAATCTGAACTGCTATTATGAAGAGACAAGCTTGAATCTTCGTCACTGGACTCCCCTACCTGCAGTTTTAGGGTCTTCTGTTTTCCTTTTGGCACCGTTTCGCAGTAAATTTCTCCTTCTTAGATACCACAGGTGTTTTAGCTGCCCTTGTACCACGTTTCGTTTTGTTGAGATTCACTTGTTTGTGATCCTGAATGCTTTTGCGCCTTTCTGTGGCTTCTGCATTATTTAAAATCTCTGCGAGTATCCCTTCTTTTCTTTTAGCGTCTAGCACAGGAGCAGCTGGAATAGGAGACACAATATCCAAGGCTTTTCCTGGCGTAATTTTTGGAGGAGTAGATGTTTGGGTTTGAACTATAGGCTCGTCAGCTAAATCGGCAGCACGTGAAGTTGAAGGTTCGGGTACGGTATCAGAACTATTCTATTATCCTAACTAGTTTGTTGATCAGTAATATTATCTTTGCTATAGCGAACATTTATGTTCTATGCTGTTTTTATGTAGTAATAATTAAGAAATTAGGCGTGCACGCTTATCCTAGATAAAATTATTTTCCATCTCATTATCTTGACGTAACTTCCATCTTATATCCCTACGACACTAGCTCTCCAATCAAATCCAATAGCGCCGTTCGTATACGTTTTAACTGTTTATCGCCCACTACCGTTAATAATAATTGTATTTCGTTATACCAGATTTGGTCCATTCAAGAAAACTTTGTACAGAACAGTTAAGACGCTTACATTACAAATCAAGTAAAGTGGTTTGCCTTTCCATTCAATAAAAAATACGACAGTTCCCACTTACTTCGAAAAACTCGACACTCGCTATCAACTTTCCGTTCTTTATTAGAAGACATTGCAACAGGCGTAAACATAAATTACACACAACAAGCACAATCAACGTACAAGAATAGATATTCTTGTCATCAACGTTTGTCTGGCTACTGACCGAGCTGACCGCTGCCCTGCCGTTCGTTTCTGGCGATGCATCGGCGGCGTTGCCACGCGTTGACATAGAATACAGTAAAATGTTCGGGTACGTTGGCCGTGATTGGTTAGAAACGTTAGGTTAATCTACCCATGGAGGATGCTCAATTATATCAATTAATTATAATATTTATAGGATATAAAATTACAAGATTTTAAAACATAATCACATTAATTTCTAACTATGGTTAGCATATTTTCAACCAATCACAGCAGGAGGCCCCAGCAGCGCGGGCCGGATACGAATGTGTTGAGGACCGGTCGTGACCCGCGGGCCGTATCTTTGACACCACTGCGCTAGATGGATACACATATTTGGAAAGTAACAAAACATTTACTATTACAATTTTTTTCTTCATGAAATATAATATCTCATTTAAAAGTAAAATTGATACGCTATTGGTCGGTTTGCTTTAAAGATATAATCGTTTTCTTTTTATATATTTTTCAACTAGCTTTGGAAGTTTATTTAGATAAAACCGAATCACTTTGCCTCATTATAAAAAAACGATGAATTTACAAAAAATTCCATAGAAAAATGAAGTTTTTTCGATGACGAAAATGTTGAAATTAGTTTAGAACCCTCTAGTTAGTACCCTGTTTTTCAAAAAAAATCACCCGGAACCCCTCCCCCCCGAACGAAATTCCTGGCTACGCCACTGTATCGTCATTTGACGACTCAAGTTTATGACTGTTGTTATTTGTTTTCAATATCCATTCAATTCCTTGTTTTATCTTCTAATAGATTAGCCAATAAGAAATCCAATTGGAAGCATGTTTTGTGTATAGAATGTTTTATTAGTAAGTGATTTGAATTTACATTACATAGCTCAGATATTCCCCGCGGGGTATTCTGCGAAGAAATATATTCAGCTATTTTTGATTTTATCTTTTGATATCCACCGGCTAAACTTATTTTGCAGAATTATCCAAACGAACACATCCGAATTTGATAAAGTTTATCAGATGAACCTTAGCACATTGAAACACCAAAAAATAATCATAATATTATTTATTAGCTTTGTTTGTGTTTTAACTGAAACTCAATGTTTCTAACTAATTCCACAATATAATGAAAAATGATGAAAATTCTAAATTATTGAAAATTGTTTCGATAACTGAATATCATCGTCAGAATGACATAAGTTACATTTCATTTGATGCCTACCTGATGTTTTTTAGTTATTTTTGGCTAGACCAAAAAGTGACCTACCTTGTGATTGACTTAATATATGTTAATAGAAAAAAGAAGGAGATGTGATATTGCAAATATTGAAGCTTAGATATTATTAGCCCTATGGTGATATCCTGGATATCAGTTTTCCAATTAAGATCAGTATAACTGTGCAATGATATAGAAAACCAGGAAAACTACATCTGCTAATCTTTACAATTATCACTTAAGAAGACATTTTAATAGTGGAGAACTCCCTAGATTTATCTGTTCATTGACGACTTCATATTGTGGATTTTTTAAGTGTCTTCTAATTTGTAACTATTCAAGGAAATCCAGTTCTTGTTTCTTATCACAAATACGTAGTACTTCTAGTTCTGTGTTAGGTGTCAATGAATGATTGGTGTCAAGTAGATGTTTTGCGTAATGGGATTAATCTGGTTGTTTTAAGTAAAGTTCACTGTATCGGATTTCAACATTTCTAAGGGTCTGGCCCAAATAGACAGCATTACGTTCTGGACATTTGAGATTATATATACCTGATTTCTTTAATGGTGGTATTTTTTTTATATTTAACAATTTTTTACTTACGTTACTTTCTGTTTTAAAAGAAATCGTTGTATTCGTTGCTAAAGATATTATCTTTGAAATACTATTACATATATTTCCTGCATATGTGATGGTTTTATACGTTTTTATGTCTTCATTTTGTTTAGGAAATATTAGTTGTAATGCCACTTTTTCCTCTTTTTTATTAGTTCATTTATTTATCATATGTAATGGATAACCGTTGGATGTTGCTATTGGTCTAATTGTATTAATAGTCTAGTCGACAAGTTGAAAATGGTACAAAATAGAGATACTGCTCTTAAAATTATGTGCGATAGCTCATTGGATTCGGAATGATGCCTAGAAAATGTGCTAAAAGCGAGTATTAGCACATAAAAAATTGCAAAAGTTATAAACAATTAAAGATGAAAAAAAATGGCATTTCGTTTTTTGCCAATATTTCATAAACAATTAATATTTAAGAAATTTCAAAAAAATATTCTGAAAAAGGAGGAAATTTCCAATAAAAACTCCTAACTCCCGGAACTCTATCTCCATTATTTATAATTTTAATTTAACGCTGAAAATAGGTCTGCGCGCGACATTTTTAAATTTCGTCAAAAGCGAGTACGGCACATTAATTATAGTTATTTGTAAAACAAGTGTCACAATGTCTCGTTTTGTAGTACGAGTGAAGATTGCACAACAAACCGCGAAGCGGTGAGTTGTGCAAATCACGAGTACTACGGAAAGTCATTGTGGCACAAGTTTTACACAATGTTCTTTATAATTCGCTTTTATTTAATTATTTAAATAAAATAGAATTTCATATAATCCCTGTTTTTAAATTAGGAGGAGTGGTTTGAATTTAAGTTGGCAATTCTGTAGATTCCTAATTGGTCAGATCACAGATGTTTTTATTCAGCACTTCTGACTTTTGACATATTATAACCGAATAATTGTGTAAATTGTGAACAAACTTTCATTTAAGCAAAAAGAGGATGATTATGTTTAAAAAAGAGCTTCTTCGTATATGCTCTTGCGATCTATTTATATTATATCATGAACAGAATTATTTCTGTAATACATCTGGTAATTTATCCCAAAAATCGAACGTTTTGTATACCTATATGTTGATCCTATACAATATAAAAATAAACAATAGACAAATCATTGATAAATAAACGTTAGCGTACTTTATTCATCAATACTTTTAATATATAAATCATTCTAATTTACCTTTAATATAATAGTTTGCTAGCTAGAATAACGCTAGACCATTTTATTTATAATTTGTGTCAAGGTTAAAGTCAAACGTCAAATAAAAATATAACTAAATTCAATAACAACTGTACACTAAAAATTACTATAACAGTGTTCAAAGAGATTAATTGTGACACTGTAAACAATGTTATAATGAAGTCTCTTTTATACGCGAATTATAAAAATTTATTTAAGGTATTGAATATTTTTTTTTTAATTTGAAAAAATTATGGTGTATTCTGAACACTATATATAATTTATTCCCCTTGGACATTTTACTTAAAATTAATTTTTCAACAAGTTAAACAATTGTTAACTAACAAAATTTTTCTGAACTTCAGTCATAATTGTGAGTGAAAAGAAAATGGTTAAATAATAGTTCTAGAAAATTTCCGCTTCGTAGAGCCTTTCTTACCTACATACTTAACAAGGTCGTACCATAAAAGTTAAAAAAATATTTATACTTTGTTTATAATAATTTTTTTTATTTGAACAAAAACTGAAAAATCCAAGTAATGTTGTTATTGTTGTTAATTATTATAAACAAAGTATAAAATATTTTTATAACTTTTATGGCACGATCTTGTTAAGTATATGGGTAAGAAAGGCTCTACGAAGCGAAAATTTTTTACAACTATTATTTAAACAATTTTTTTCACTTACAATTAAGACTGAAGTTCAAGAAAATTTTGTTAGTTAACAATTGTTTAACTTGTTAAAAAATTAACTTTAAGTAAAATTTCCAACGGGAATAAATTATTTATAGTGTTCAGAATACACCATAATTTTTTCACAATGAAAAAAAATATTCAATACCTTAAATAAATTAATTAATGTGCCGTACTCGCTTTTGACGCAATCCAGAAATGTCGCGCGCAGACCTGTTTTCAGTGTTAAATTAAACTTATAAATCATGGAGTTCCGGGAGTTGAAATTTCTTAAATATTAATAGTTTATGAAATATTGGCAAAAAACGAAATGCCATTTTTTTCATCTTTAATTGTTTATAACTTTTGCAATTTTTTATTTGCTAATACACGCTTTTAGCACATTTTTCTAGGCGTTATTCCGAATCCAATGAGCTATCGCACATAATTTTAAGAGCAGTATCTATATTTTGTACCATTTTCAACTTGTCGACTAGACTATAATCTCTCTATCAAAATTACATCTGTTCATAGGAACTGAAAATGCTCTATGCCGCTAGTTTATGTGACATGGAGTGATTGGAACTATATGGAATTGTTACATCAGTGCTTTTTGGTAAATTGAATAATCAAGTACATTATTAACTCTTTGAATTTTCAAATGAAGAAAATTGATTGAGTTATTTTCTTCAACTTCTAATGTAAATTTAATTTTTGGGTGTAAATTGTAAATGTGGTTGAAAAATATATCTAATTATCGTTCACTATCTATAAAACAAACTAATATGTCATCTACATATCTATACCAAAATAAAACAATAACCCTTCATTTTGAATATATATGATATTGTCAAAAGTGAAATAATTCTGATTAATACATACACCAAACAAATTAAGTATATCTGATATTATGTGAACACTTACGAGCATACATATTAAAACAACCAGATAAATCCCGTTACGCAAAACATTTACTTGACACCTAACACAGAACTAGAAGTACTACATATTTGTGATAAGAAACAAGAACTGGATTTCCTTGAAGAGTTGGAAATTAGAAGACACTTAAGAAACCCATAATATGAAGTTGTCAATGAACAGATAAATCTAGGGAGTTCTCCACTATTAAATTGTCTTCTTAAGTGATAATTGTAAAAATCAGCAGACATAGTTTTCCTGGTTTTCTATATCATTGCACAGTTATACTGATCTTAATTGGAAAAATGATATCCAGGATATCACCATAGGGCTAATAATATGTAAGCTTCAATATTTGTAATATCAAATCTTCTTCTTTTTTCTATTAACATATATTAAGTCAATCACAAGGTAGGTCACTTTTTGGCCTAGTCAAAAATAACTACTAAACATCAGATAGGCATCAAATGAAATGTAACTTCTGTCTTTCTGACGATGATATTCAGGTATCGAAACAACTGTCAATTTTTTAGAATTTTGAACATTTTTTATTATATTGTGGAATTAGCTAGAAACATTGAGTTCCACTTAAAACACAAATATGAGTAGATTCCACGAAGTAAGGGTCGAGACAGTTAATTTTATTAGCTTTGTATTTCGAATTATCAATATGTTGTAATTCATGCATTCATGTCAGCATCACATATATTGCTCGTTCCTATATTTTTTGCAAAACTGTTATTTGTATGTTGAAATCAGTAATTGCAGCGAACTGAATGGATTATCCTTTTTCAATTATGCACCATCAATTTTAGAGGATTTGCATAATTTTATTGAAAATTCAAATGAATAATATTGAAAAATAAAAAAGAACTGATTGAATTTATACACGTTATCTACAGTGCAGAGACAACCAAACAAGGTTGACGTTTATTGTCAAACATTTTTTGTTAGAGCATTCTAGATTACGTAAAATTTTTATTGTTATTAAGGGAATATTTCTCAGAAGTGTATAAAATATCTTTAACACAAATGGATGTAATATACATATTTAAATCTAGGTTTCAATTCTCAACAACAGTTTTAGATATTGTGAAAAATGAATCTAGTTTTCTCATAAGCAAAATGTTTCATTTTTGGCGAACTTCTTCACTGTTGAAAAAAATTCATATCTGATAAATTGTACAGAGTGGAATAGAGCTCATTTGAATTTTGTGTCTTGGAGCGACGGCTGCTTGGAGGTGGGTGGATGCAGTCACAGTGGAAAAAGTGGGTCATTAAATTTTATGCCGCTTCTGCCAGTTAGCATTATGAAAGAGGATAATGCGTATTGTACAAGGCAGTCTATTTTTCGATTCCTTAGGCGCTCTGCTGTTTGGGTTTTCTGTTGTTCTGTGATGCAGGAATTGAAATTTCATCCTTACAAATTGGCAGAAATGCAGGAGCTCATTCCATTTATTGCTCGACAAAATTCAAGCGTTTGTAACTTATAAAAAGTTAGATAAAAAAAGATTCTAAACTTTTATGCCCAATTACCTCTCTTTTCTTTCTCGGGGAAGGTTGCAGCTTAGTTATTTGAGTCTACAAATAAAACGCTATGGTCCTGTTTAACTATATTTAGTTCTAACTTGTAAACAATAATAGCAAGGTATTGAGGGTGGCGGCACTCGTGGCGCGATACAAGAGCGAAGAACGTAAGGCCACTAGTGGCTGAATTGTGTAGCCTGGAAGAGGCCGTACACTTTAATTAATTTATCCGAAGAGACGACGTAAACTCGATTAGGTTAAGAATCCAAAAAAAATCAAAATGGTTTTTGTAAGAATAACAAAATTAGCTATGACAATGTCGCGTGACTGAAATGCCCCAACAACTATGTTATATAAGTAAGCACAGTATAATTTGCGTTTACATAACGTAAGTAAGCCACTTTGAAGTTTCGCAAATTGTTCCAATAACTAAAACCGTTTTCAGACTGCAAACTGATGTGTCTAATGTGTAATTCAATGTAATATATAAGTTCAGTGTTTAATAATTCATTGTGATTGTTTTTCCCTAAGTGAATGTTAAACTATATGTCTTAAAATTTTGTATGTTTACGAAGAACAAATCCCACTTATGACTACCACTTAGCTGTTAAATTACGGTGGAATACTCGTTCAGCACTGCCCCATACAGTTACTGTTGCTTCTTGAGCCTTTAAAATGATATGAACATGGTAGTCCTCAGACGAACAGCTGCTAACCTGTCAGGTATACAGGAGTCTTGGGTCCAAGGTATTTCCAGGACTAATTGGAAACAGATGTTCCAATGATGATTGGTATTCAAAAAAGGTGTATAAAGAATAATTCTGTATCGTCCTTTGCTGACAGGGTTTAGATAATAATAAAAATATATCCATTTTAAATAGGTAAATCAATTATTGTCCCTAAGATATCTTATATTGATTTGTATTTGTTTTCTTTATATAGATAAATTTGACTATCTAAACATACTAATCTTATAATTGAAAACTGACACTATTAGTTATGGCATACTAAGCATATCCTAATATTTAAATAACCTAAATCTCCTACGGGAAACTAAAGATTTCTCAAGCAATAATACAGTTACGTTATTGAAATTCTCAGAAAAGTGCGACTTTCGCTTAATACAGCTAGTTAATAAGTTGGAATCAATATTGAAATTTCTTTGCTTCAATATGACGACCAAGTATTACTTTCGCTTAGTACAGCTAGTTAATAAGTTGGAATCAATATTGAAATTTCTTTGCTTCAATATGACGACCAAGTATTACTTTAGGTACTGATTTTGTTAAAAAGCTAAACTGAATATGTCTGCAAAAACTGCAATTGAAGACCAATG
The DNA here is from genome assembly GCA_963921935.1 of Galeruca laticollis. Classification (NCBI taxonomy): domain Eukaryota; kingdom Metazoa; phylum Arthropoda; class Insecta; order Coleoptera; family Chrysomelidae; genus Galeruca; species Galeruca laticollis. The sequence continues at coordinate 178,210,071 of OY998178.1, read as the reverse complement.
GTTCTTTTGACCAGTTCGATAGGAATGTGCTTAGCGTTGTTCAAATCTTCGGTCTATAGAGTATAGTGAATTACTTAATTTCATAACTAGGTACAAGATATGGGAAATACATACCTTTCGAAGTCGGGTGACCTCAAGGTGAATTGAATTTTCCGTTACTACAATTGAGAATTTATCAAATATTCAATTCTGACCCCCTTCATGGTACTTATAGGTGCATCTATCACCAAAGTAATACTTAAGATTACCTGCGGAAATTCTAAAAAAACTCCGTAAAATGCGGCAATCGTTTCACTCTATCCACATGGATAGCAAAAGGGAAGATATTTTTTTGTAAACCGAAAATTCCCACCTAAATCTATTATATTCTTAGAATTGTTGGTAAAACTGATTTTAAATATTGGTTTAGCAGTCACTTATGCTTATGGGATTTCGGGACATTTATGAAGTAATGATTTTTGAAGTTTGAAAGTGACAATATTGACAAATGATAGATACATGATTAATTATAACTGGTTATCAAAATAAACATTGAATTTTATATGTATTTTAGTTTGAGAATTTGCTTCTATTTCAGTTAGAAAATCATTTTATTTTCATGTTTGGTGGTGGGATTATAGTTTTAGTTAGGGTGCATTTATGTTGGAGCTGCGATAAAGGATGAGAGCGGCGATGAGAGTAGTGACGAGAGCAGCGGAAATTTAATTTCATTGGTATGTGTTTACAGTGGAGCTTCGACAATCGCGACGACATCTGAAAATATTTTTTTTAAAATGAGTGATTCTGAAGAAGAAATACTTTTATCTTCGAGTGCTGTTATATAATATATTGCCAAAAGTTCAAATAAAAAGCGCTAGATGTCTGCACATCCCATAAACACCAAGAGGTACGAGTTTGGAGAATTAGGATTCCAAAAGTATGGAGGAATTGTCACAGTAGACCAATTTTACACGAGAAACGACTAATGATTACAGTCAGGTATGTATACAAACATATTTATTACAGAAAATATTAAGTTGTGCCACATAATCAAACATAACAGAATATACATAATCTAATTCTAATAATAACAAAAAATACTTATTCTGAAAAGTAAACTTAAACCAAAATTCAGTATATCAGATATGAGTTCAATATTAAATGTATAAACGATCATGTTCTGTGTCTGATAAATTTACTTCTGTACCATTATAAAAATCCCTTGCTGTCGTTTGGTAACCAATAAATATCGAGCCGTCATTGCCGTTAGTAGTGTTGGCAACTGGTATAGGGTTTACATCTCGTTTCAAGAAATCTTGAGTTAATTTCATTACTCTCATTTGATATTCCAACTTATCGTAAGCCGAAAACGTCTTAACATGAGGAAGTAAGCTCTTAAAAAATGCATGTCTTCATCTTCTTTCTTATTCCGTTTTTGCTCCAAATACTCTAACTTTCGCTGTTCTACCTGCTGTAAAGCCTCACCTATACCTTCGTTCAATGTGCGCTTTTGGGGATATTTTCTAGTAGAACTTGAAGCTCAGGATGACGATGGCGTGACGGACGGTGCTGAGTCACAGTTGCGGAAATGGAGATTGTGTGGTGACGTCTTCTTCTGCTGCCTGTTCGCTTACGTCATCATTATCACTTTCATCTTGTGACATTTGCGATGCCTCATCACAAATATTCTCATCACCATTTTTGGGGAAATTGCCCGTTGATTTTCATGGTACAAACTGATCTTTTGAAAGGAAAAGACTTTTAAAATATTTCCATTCGCCTCTGTAATCATTTATTTGGGCATCTCCTGACTTTGGTTTTGGAATAGACGCCTAGGTAGTCCTAAATTTGTCCCTCAAACTCTTCCATTTATTTCGTACAGCTGTTCCTAAAACAAAGATAATTTAGAAACCAATAAATTTTACTAATTATCCTGTATTATATTTCCAAGTACTTATCAACTGGTCAATCGTTTAGAAGTTTGACGTTTTCTTTCCGGATGGGAATTTCAACAGTTTTAACAATTGTCAGAGAAATCGTTAAAGTGATTTGGGAAATACTTCAACCACTACACATGGAAATTCCTAATGAACATGATTTCAAGAAGGTAGCAGACGATTTTTATAATATTTGGAACTTCCCCAACTGCATTGGCTCCATTGACGGCAAGCATATCCGAGTAAACTGTCCCACACACTCTGATACTATGTTTTATAATTGTAATAAATGCGAAAAACACATGAATATATTATTGTACAAAAATTCGGAACACTCGGTAAATACAAAATTTAATTTAATTAATATGAAACTAGAATACGACCCACATATTGTTTAACAAAATCTTTACAAAGTCAAAACAGAATAAAAAAATAAAACATTTACTGGGTCAAACCAAAACAAAGTTGTTTAAAAAAAATATCATTATTTCGATAACAAAAAGTCTGCACGCTTCAAAAACAAAGAAAAACTGCAACTCGAAAAACAAAAACATCTCACACCCAAAGTCGGGTGATGGAAAAAAACAAAAAGGAAGAACGGCTCAGGACTCGAGAGAGTACGGGTCGTACACGCGAAGGGAAAGGCTTTCCCCGAGTACGAGAGTATAGTGTTTTAGTGTTGGTGATACCCGAGGTAAAAATTTCTCCGTTGTGTCAGGGCGTAATAGGAATACTTGGTGATTCCTTGACAGTGCAGTCTGTCCCCCAGTATCAGAGCACAAACCGGTGGAATTTCCCTCGACGCTATCACTAAATCATCCTAACACGTCTCGGCAAATTTCGCATTTTCGGGGCAGCGACCCAGTTAGAGATACAGACGCAGTTCCTGCAGAATATAAAAAGGGAAGTTATTCTACCGTAAGTTTTTGAACAAAAGTATTATTTTATTTAATAACGTATATTTTTGTGAATAAGACCAGATTTACCGCGTGTCTCGAGGGTTTAGAGAATTTAAGGATTTAAACGGGCATGTTAAAGCTTGATTTGAGGATCGTAGAAGTTTTCTTACGTTATTATTTTCTCATTTTTTTTTACACAGAGTATCTTTTGGTTCGTGTGGTAGATAAGAGGAGAGCGAGAGCAATCGAGAAATAACAGAGTTGAATTTAGTTTTAAGCCAGAGCGAATTGGTTTTTCCGTTTTAATCAGGGACCATTTGATATATAACAAAAGAAAACCATATTTCGGTTAAATTCCATTTCACATTTATTTCAAGGTGATAGACAACCTTGGGGCTTATAAAAGCTGACACCGAAAAATTTGTACTATTTTGTAATGTTATAACATAAGAATCTTGTTTCACTACGGAAATATCCACTTTAAATGCCGTCATACTCCAAGGCCGTTGGTGATAAAGCACACGTAAACTAAAAATTCGCTTGGGGGTCACAAGGTAATTGGCCTATGTTTATTTGTCTACTGAATCGAATGCGACCCAGCTAACTGGAAATTCTAGACAGAAAAATATAAAAAGGAAAGCACTTGGCCCCTCGGGCTTCTTTCTATTTTTCCTATCTCTCTCTTTTATCATTTACCATCCTACTAATATTATACGCGGAATCCGAAATTTATTATTTTGTGAGTAATTCCGGCGTATACCGGAGAACCGGATGAATATCTATAATTACTAGTTGAGAGATTTATATCAGGGTACGTCTAATGTTTATTTTATATATATATTATAGTTGCTACTTCAGTGCGTAGACAGATTTCGTTAAGTTGTAAATTTAATTTTGACGCACGCATTATTATAAGTATAGTATTTTGACAAATGTATATATGATTGGTCTGATTTTTTTCCATATAGCTATTATATACGTTTAGTTACATACGCTGTGTGGTGTTTACCATAAGTTTTATTTATCACCCTATCCCTCAACCCGTACTTCCCCGGGAGGGTGTACATACGTTGGAAAAAGGGGGCCGATTGCCGAGAACAAACCCTATCCTGGCAAGGAGATTATTCCGCTTTAAGCCCAGGCGTACCTAGCTCAGAAGTCGGACTGGATGTGCCTTACCCGCTCGGATTGCACAGAATTTCATTGGAGAGGAGGTATTACTCAGTGACAGAAATAAGAAGGGTAACGAGGATTTATTAGAATAGCCCTTAGGTGCCTCAGAAATTATTAGAATAAAAAAATAACATCTAGCGATTATTAAGTTTTAGGGTTATTAGATAATTATAAATATTTTTTTTCAATTGTTCTACAAGGATTGATTGACGCAAATTATAGATTCATAAACATTGATGTTGGAGGTTACGGCAAACAGAGTGATGGTGGAACTTTTAGATCTTCATCATTGTTTTTGTACTTGTCAGATGGACGACTTAACATTCCCAGAGAATGTGCTTTACCAAATTCAGATATCACAGTACCTCACGTTTTCATAGGTGATGAAGCCTATCCACTTTTACATAATCTATTAAAACCTCATAAAAGACAACAGTTAGATGCAGACAAGGAATACTTTAATGCTAGACTATCAAGAGCACGGAGAACTGTTGAATGTACTTTTGGCATATTGTATGCTAAGTGGAGAATTTTAGGAACAGCAATACAAACATCTATAGATGTAGCTGATGATATTATGAAGTGTATCTGTCTGCTACATAACATTATTATTGACAGAGAAGGCATTGATCATCACCTTCAAGAAACATGCAGAACAGAACCAAGAAATGTTGCACCAGGTAACATTGGCAGACCAAACCGAACTGCTAAAAATATTCGCAATCTGTTTAAAACATATCTTTGTCACAATCCAATTTAAAGAATATCTACAGTGGGCCCAATTTGGCCCTGAATAACTTCGTTTAAATTAGACGGATTTTGGTGAAATTTTGTGTGAATATTAGGTGACCTTTTCTTAATTGCAGAAAAAATACCTAATCAAAATGTACAGGGGGAGCCAAGTAACAAGCAATATTTTTAAAAATGGCCTTTGGGGCCGTTGCCGAATTAAAATTTTTATTCTAAAACTACAAAAATTATTTGAAAATATTAAGAAATTATCGGAAATTTTTTTCGAAAAACGTCAGGTTTTGTATTAAAAACGTATTTTTTTCGAAAACTTCGTTAAATAAGATTACCTACCATACAGCGTATTACGGTTTAATTAAGTAACAAATTAACGGAGAGAAAATAAAATCAAAAAAACAATCGCGTGCCGAAATATTTTAAAATGAAATTTTTAGAGCCTCTTCTCCGATTTTTTTTTCTAGTTTTAGAGTTAAAAAAATAATTTTGGAACAGCCCCAAAGGCAATGATTAAAAATATTGTTTCTTACTTGGCTCCCCTGTACATTTAAATTTAAACGAAGTTATTCAGACCCAAATTGAGTTTCAAATAAATTTGACCCACAGTGTACATAAATTAAATATTTGGTTAACTTTCATATCATAACTAGTAATAAAATCAAATATGTATTTCTACTTACGTGTTGTACTTAATTTGACAGCAACATCATCCCACAATTTGTCGAGAACAAATCTATTGTGATGGTATCTACATCTTTAGTTCCACAAGACTAGTCTGATAAAAATTTCACAAATTAGCTGTCGATATCCATATCAATCAACCATATGAAAGCAAAGAAAATACACAGATCAGTTATCGACGCTCTTATCGTTGCTTGGCTACAAAGCGAGTCTCAACGCGTCGCTCCAATATAGACACTTGCATTTAAAATAATGAAATAATTCTCTTTGCTCCACTAGTATCGACGCTCTTATCGTTCATCGCAGCTCCAACATAAACGCACCCTAGTTATAGATACTTCTGATCGAAGCTATACACCTGGTAAAATTAATTGTATCTTGTTTTGTTTCTTATAAGGTTCTTAAATAAAAATTACGGAATTGCATGTTATGGTTTTTGTTTTGAACTGTGTTGTAGCCGTCCGAACCAAGCTGTCCGCATAGAATGTACTGTATAAATAATCTAATAGTGAAACATAATAGAGACATGTTATTAATGTAGTTTGAAGAAGTTAAGTACGTAATTATTATAATTGTATAAATTAGATTTATAAACACATTTGTAAATTGAGGTACGGTAATAAAATTAACGTATCTGATAAGGTTGGAGGTTTCATTCATTTTTTTTTGTTTTTAATAGGGGGTTCGCAGGCATTTTATTACATCCGTAATATGAGGGAGGGCGCCTGGGTTCAGAACGCACACGGGCGCGTCGGTGGCTAGTACCGGCGCTGGACTTATTTCAAATCCGGCAACATTGTTGATACAAAGTAGAGCACCAGTGAACTTATAGAGTGAAAATCCGAAGTCAATAGATTATTCCAGTTATAACTCCTGAAATTATGGTAATGTGAACGATTTGTGGAGAAAGGAATCGGACAACGCCACTGGATTTGTAAATTATATTCCCTTAAAATAATTTTGACAAATATACGTTATAAGTGGAGTCTCAAATTACTCAAAATAGAAAGTTGGAGTGTGGAGTGATATAAATAAATTGGTACGAAAAAATGGCTAAGAGACCTGAAAGTGACAGAACTAAATGCAGCATTGGAAAATCGCGAGATGAAAACGTGCGACAGGAACGGTAAATTAGTAGAAAGGCTCAAAATAACACTGGAAAGTGACGGTTTTGATCCAGAAACATTTTTATTCAAAGACGAGGCTACTACCTTAATCTCATCAATTTCTGCTAACATGGACAGGATTTTTGCTTATATGGACGAGAAGATTTCAACTATGAAGAACGTTAGGTGTTTCTGCTAATGTAAAGAACGACATTTCTGTTATGAAGAACGATATTTCTGTTAACATGGACGGGAAGATTTCGGCTATGAAGAACGATATTTCCGCCGATATCTTATCAATGAAAATAGTATATTGTACAATGAGCGTGAAATTACATACATTTCCCACGCTACGCTCGTACTACAAAATTTCATATACCTAAGAGTTGGAAATGGGTCATTTCATGCAAATTGTACACTATACTTTTTCTACGACCATCTGAGTCATAAACAAATCTATAATATTTTTCACAACAATTTTTACTGTTAACTTTACTGCCGTCATTGTTGCATGATTTAGAGAATTTTTTCTCTGAAATTATTCAGTCGGGCTCTTAACGCTGAACGAACCATATGTTTTTTTTTGTATGTGTACATATATATAAAGTTAAAATCCTATGAGATTTAAAGTATAAATAAAACCGTACATCCGCAATGCATTTTAGAAGTCCGTACTCGATGCCCATCCAAGTTAAGTAAAAGTCCATCCTAAGTTTTACTTATTTTTATTAAAAATGTATGTAGAATTACCAGAATGGCAAAACATATTACATACACCTCTCGACTAAAGTGACAGTAATCCCTTAGGTCAGTGGTCGCCAACCTGTCGATCGCGAGCTACCGGTAGCTCGCGGAGGCAATTCTGGTAGCTCTCACAACGATTTTAATTTAAAAAAATACAAACTGCAAAAATCAGAGAAGCTTTCGAAAATTCCACAAAAAAATCTAATTGTCATAATATTAAACATAAACAGCGGCAACGTTGCGGTGAGCGATCTGCCGCTGACGCCATCAAGCTAGAATGGGCTAGAACCGACCAGCCGGACCAGCGCGTTAGTGTTCGAGAACGATCAGGATTGCTTCGAACGGGATAAATACGCACGGCGCGGCGACATTGCGCTTAGTTTGAAACTGAACGCCTAACCAACGTCCAGCGGTTGGGTTAGTAGAGAACAACAAAAAATAATATTATGGCAAGCAGTTGTAAGAATGTAAAGACATACCACTTTCATTCGGAATGGGAAGAACAATACTTTTTACAGAAGTTAAAGATAAAAATGTGTGTGTTATAAAACTGTACATTCTAATTTTGAAAAATCATTCCTACTACATTCTGCCGCCAGAAAGGAGAAACTGAAACAGTTAAAAAAGCAGTTAATTGGACAATATTTTTAAGAACAGTCGACAAAAATAAGGCTGCAACTGAAGCATCGTACCGTGTGTCCCAGATAATTGCACAAAAAAAGAAACCTTATGAAGACGGGGAAATGATAAAACAGGCGTTTTTAGAAGCTGCTGATTCGTTATTTGCCAACTTTAGAAATAAAGACGAGATAGTTTTGGCTATAAAATGTATGCAACTTTCTGCTAATTCAGTGATGAGACGTGGAGAAGTAATGAGCAATGATATTTTTTTACAGTTAAGAACTGACTTATATAACTGTGTTTATTTTTCACTTCAACTGGATGAATTCAACAGATGTCGTTGACACTGCCCAGATGGCCGTGTTCGTCAGTATGGTTTTTAGTGATTTTACGATTAAAGAAGAAGTTTATTCTACTGAAAGGACACACTACTGGACAGGAGTTGTTTTCTCATTTAAAAAATATTATTTCTTCCGAGAAAATTTCAATATCGAAAATGGTAGGCTTGACAACCGATAGCGATCCAGATATGGTGGGTTGTGATAAGGGTCTGGTGGCGTTATGTCGTAAAGATGAAACTTTACCGCAATTTCTCTGTTACCACTGCATTATCCATCAGCAAGCATTATGTGGAAATTTCCTGAATTTAAACAACGTTATGAAACTGGTGGTAAAAATTGTGAACAAGATTAGAGCTCAAGCGTTACAAAGAAGATTATTCAAAACCTTGGCCGATGAAGTTGACTGTCAATATGGGGACCTACTCCTTCACTCTGAAGTCCGATGGTTAAGTAGAGGACGGGTGCTGAAACGTTTCAATGATGTTCTATCTGGCATAGTTCAATTATTCAGACAACGCGATGAATTGACTCCGGATCTAGAAAATTCAATCTGGCTTAGAGATTTTGGTTTTCTCGTGGACATTACAGAGAAATTAAACGAACTCAATTTGCGGCTTCAGGGGAGAGACAAAGAACTAGCGGAAATGATTTCTGATATAAAAGCATTTATCACAAATCTGGAGTTTTGGGAACAAAACCTAATTAACAGCGATGCCAAGCATTTTCCTATTCTTTCAGAAAAAATATCTCAAAATCCATTAGAATCCTATGACAGCAAATATCATGTAGAAATAGTTTCTACCCTGAAGAATAACTTCAAATATCGTTTTAAGGATTTCAACGAAATGGCTTTAGTAGCGCAGTTTGTTGTTTCACCCTATATGGAAATTGATATCCAATAGTTTGCAACTTGTGTTATGCAGAACTTTGACGAAGACATCGCTGCAACAGAAATAGAAGTAATTGAGTTTCAAAATGATTTAGCCTTAAAATCTTTAGTCTCAAGTACCAAATGTATCTGGCATATTGTAAGTAAAGACAAATATTCAGTTCTACGCTGTGTTGCCTTGAAAGTGAAAGCATTATTCAGTTCAACCTATTTGTGTGAATCTTCTTTTTCCAATATAAAGTTTATTAATAACAAATATCGGAATCGACTTATAGATGAACATTTGGATAATTGTATTTGAATGGCTGTATCAAATTATACCGCAAACATTAAACAAATTATCGATGAGTCTGAGTGTCAGCCTTCTCATTGAACGTGCTTTTTTATTTTTCAATGTTTATGTTCATGATAGTGCGTTACTTTGTTGTTATTATTAACTATTTTTAAATCTTACATGACATGCCGTTGTAGCTGGATAAAAGTTTGTGTTTATTTTTCAAACACCTTCGTTTGGTAGGTGGGAATGTAGCTATGAACAAGTACGTACTAGTAATATTAGTTAGTACTTTATTATTAGTACCTATGTATTATGTATTACCAGTTAAATAGTAAAATAAATACATATAATGATAAATTAACTGTGGATTATTTCATTTACATTGCGTTACGTGGCTTCCGTGTGGGTAGCTCGCTGTTTATTCCAAAATTACCAAAGTAGCTTAATACATTGAGAGGTTGGCGACCACTGCCTTAGGTGGATTAAATTGGTCACTTTAGTCGCTTGGTGTATAATATACTATTATAAATCAATTTTGTAAACACTGATGTGAAATGTCAAATTATTAGACAGACGTTAACAAACATGACTCTATCATATATTATAATATAATGACAGTCTAGTAGCTAATTAAAGTCGTGGGAAATGAAACATTTCGATACAGCTAGCTCGTGGGAAATTAAAATCTGTACTACAACGTGGTAGGTTTCTTAATCGAACACGCATTTGAAATGTACATTTTTCTTTATGGTCGTAGAAAATAAAATTTCGTCTCTAAAATCTGATATTGAGAATAAGATGACAACGGTTATAATATGTCAAAAGTCAAAAGTGCTGAATAAAACAATCTGTGATCTGACCAATCCGTTCAATTTTTGAACCCTTATTTCACTCCCTTAGGGATATAATTTCCAAAAATCCTTGCTTGGTGCACCTTTACACTCCTCAAGAAACATACATGCCAAATTTCAGTTTCCTTCGGCCAGTACCATACGGCTGTGCGTTGTCTGTCAGTCAGTCACTTTAGTAACGAAAGTATTCATATTGACGTAAGTAATATCAAAGATTTCGCCAATATGCAAAAGTGCGGATAGTAATTAATTAGAATGAGTAAGAGAATTTAACAAAAACTTACTTTTCGTGCTTTTGCATTGGCAATATCTTGGATGATATCACTTACGTCAACTTTGATTTCGTGTTCAATATTAAGTAATAATAAATTTGTTAGCCTGGTTTAGTAGAGAGAAGAACAAAGATAGTTTTTTATGATTTTTAATTTAGAATTTGAAAATAAGTAGTTTAAAATATCTTTAGTTTCTTCAATAAACATGGGTAATAATTCTATTTCAGTAAAGATGTTTATCCACGTTTGAAGAACCAGTGGGACAGTTTATTTTCTAAATTAGAACAATGAGTGTTTTTTGTTTCCAAATCCAAATCTTTTCAGTATTTTAATTGTTGGAGAAAATAAAATATTTTATTATTTTGGTTCAAGAGGTCAAATCTTTCCTCAAATTTGTTTATTGCTGTATCTAGAATGTAGTAGTAAAAATTTACTTTAATAGTAGTTTACGTAACAAGTCCCGAAAGTGGTCTTTTACTGGACGAGTGGGCAAATTGCAAGCCTGCGAGTCCAGTAAAAGAGCTTTTGGGACGTATTACGTACAATATTTTTTTTTAAAACGGGCATTGTTGTACCATAAACTTCATATTATTCAGTTTACATTTTTATTTTGATAATTTTTTTAACAATCGTTAGTTTTTGGTTTACAAATATAAATATTATTTTTGAATAATATAATAATAATAACTATTGAAAAATATGGTTTTACAAGAACATGAAGTGAATAAAGTAGGTTGGCGATAAGTGTTATTACACTTGTTTCGCAAAAAATACAATTTAATCATATACAATGGTCACATACAACAATACTAGTTATAAACTATTTGAAGTCAATATAAATAATAACACTATAAATTATATGTATAAAACTGAATCAAGAACACAAGGAATTTTATATTATAATTAGGCCTACATATAGTAGAACTATGCATATAATCCATTGGAGTGAAGTCAATACAATAATGTTATAAACTACAAACAACATGAACGAACTACAGTACTAAAAAAACTTTTTAAGTTAAACGGTTTTATGTTAAACATACATTGCAATGTTTAAGATAAATGTACTAAAAACCAAAACATAATAAAATAGATACAGTCGTGGGAATTATAAACATATGCATAGACTAGACCAAAATAAAACCGTGGTGCACGTCAATTGTCTACAATCGTTGATTAAAATTTTTGTTTTGTAATGTTACACTATAATTAGGCAGTTGTTCAACCGACAACGATGGACGTGTGATAAGTAGGGCTAGAATGTGGAAACAAGCTAGCAAGCTCGATTATAAGCGAGTTTTAGGGTTTCATAGTGGTGAGCGAGTAGTACTTTTATCATATGTTTTGTCGATTAAAGACAAACTACGAGCAGTGAAACGATTCCTCGCCAGCCAGCAGTGTGAATGTCCAACGATAAACTAGTTGAAACATCTCTTTTATTTACATGGAGTGTATAACTATTGGAATTTCCATGAGCAAGAAATTAGTAAGTAATTTCCTCACCGTCTGCGGGCCAACTGCCTAACGACGAATTAAACGATTCTTCTATCGCACATTAAGTCGATAATTTGTAGACAATTGACGTGCCCCACGGTTTTATTTTAGTCTAGTCTATGCATATGTTCATAATTCCCACGACTGTATCTATTTTATTATTTTTTGGTTTTTAGTACATTTATCTTTAACATTGCAATGTATGTTTAACATAAAACCGTTTAACTTAAAAAGTTTTTTTACCTATTTTTATTTATATTTTTTTTTACCATTTTGTTCCCACGAGTAATGGACATTTAAACGGTCGACCCCCCCAGAGGTCCAATAAAGGGGCAAGGCTATGTACAACAAGATGCGCCTGAGTCTTGAGGGGAAAACGCTAACGACATATCATTTTTATCCACCCTAATGCCATACAGTTCTCGGCGCGTTTTAACCTTTCACCTTAACTTGGGTGGTGTACCGCTAACGACGTATCACTTTTAGCCACCCTAACGCCACACATTCCTCAACACGATACAAAATCTTGACTTGGGTGGTGGATTCAGGCTGGATTAATCAGATACCTAAATTACAGATTCAATTTCTAAATTTAAATCTTATTATTATACGCCATTTAGTGGCTGCGCCCATCTTAAATATTGAGGTTGTATAGTGCACTGTATTCTTCTTGTCAAGCCCTTTTATTTGTTGATACCCATGTTGATGGGATTGATAAAACCTTCGCTATCCGCCATTTTGTAGAGGCCGTTATCTTGGATTTTAATTTTATATAGTATATTGTATTCTACTGGTTGAGCACTTTCATTTGATACCCATATTGATGGGATTGATAAAACCTACGTTATCCGCCATTTTGTAGCGGCCGCCATCTTGGATTTAAATTTTTTATAGTATATTGTATTCTGGTTGTTGAGCCCTTTCATTTGATACCCATGTTGATGGGATTGATAAAACCTATGTTATCCGCCATTTTGTAGCGGCCGCCATCTTGGATTTCAATTTTTTATAGTATATTGTATTCTGCTTGTTGAGCTTTTTCATTTGATGGTATTAATAAAACATAAATTATCCGCCATTTTGTAGCGGCGGCCATCTTGAATTTATAATGATAATGAATAAACATAATTGTATTGTCACCAAAATTCAAAGTGTATACAAAATTTCAGATTAATCGGTTGACAGGAAGAGGGTGAAATTTGAATTACTAAATTTGACCCAAGAATAAATAATAAATAAAAAAAAACAAACGGGGTGAGCTAAATAAAACCGTTTAAAAATAATATTTATTTACCATTTTAGGACATATAATACTACAGATAAATTGGAATGTTAGTTGGTTACAACAACAATTTTCATATGGGTAAAAGTGTGAAACATAAAATATATATAAAATGTGAAAATGTAATAAAATAACAATATTTCTTGAGGCGTATTTATATTTAACACACAGAGGACATATAATACTACAGATAAATTGGAATGTTAGTCGGTTACAACAACAATTTTGATATGGGTAAAAGTGTGAATGATAAAATATATATAAAATGTGAAAATGTTATAAAATAACAATATTTCTTGAGGCGTATTCATATTTAACACACACGGAAATGGGATAGAGATAAAAATGTATACGAAATATAACGAGGAAGTTTCTTGGTCAATATTGATTGGTTAAAATAATCATTCTCAAAAGACTCGAACTTTAGATCTCTTCATGAACATTTTCAGCTGTTTTTTGAATTGGAATGAGTTGGGTATAGCGCGAATTGTTTCAGTTAAAGAATTGAACATTTTTGGAGCGTTGTAAGAAAAACTAGTTCTCAGCAGTGATTTTGTTATTTGTGGTATTACATAGTTATTTCTTTGTCTAGTGTTATAGGTATGTTTTGGTAAGTTTGACGAGTGTTTTGTTGTATAGTACTTCATGTTGACATTGTAGTAATAGAGCTGCTTAAGGTCGAGTACCTCTGATACTTGAAATAGTAGATCACTTGGATATCTTGAGTTTTCACTTAGAATAATTTTCAGGAATCGTCGTTGTAGAACTTCAAGGGGTCGGATGTGGGATTTTAGTGCACCTCTCCATGCTAATAAACCGTATCGAGAGTGACTTTCAACGAGTGCATGATATAGTGTGAGCAAATGATGAACAGGAAGGATTTTTTTCATGTATCTTAATTTATAAAGGATACATTGTAGTTTTTTGGCTACATAGTTGATGTGTATGTCCCATTTCATGTGCCAGTCTATTATGACTCCTAAGTACTTTATGTTAGTTTCGGCTGTAATTGTAAGATTGTTTTTACCATCGAGAATGTTGAGCTGAGTAAAGTGAGGAAGATTTGTTTTATTACAACTGAAAGGTAGGAAGTTGGTTTTTTGAAGGTTTATAGTTAGCAACCTACTTGCAAGCCATTTTTGAATGATAATAAAGTCTGTTTCTATTTCTTTTAGTTCTGTCCAGGTACCCGCCTCGTAGAAAATCGCGATATCGTCTGCGAAACCGATAATGTTACCTCTACTTTTCACAGAAAACAATCCATTCATGTAAATGTTGAAAAGTGAGGGTCCAAGGACCGTACCTTGAGGCACTCCACATTGTACGACTAACGATTTACTGTCGACACCGTTTATTCGGACTGTCTGATACCTATTCGTAACATAACTTTTGAATAAATCTAAGCAAGTATTTCTGATACCGATGTCCTCCAGCGACTGAAAGAGCAACTCATGGCTAACAGTATCAAATACTTTCGATAAATCAATGAAAACACATAGACAGGGTTTGTTGTTGTTTAACGAGTTATATATTTTTTCAGTAAGGGTCAGAATAACATCTTGAGTGGACGTTTTTTCTCGAAAACCATATTGTCAATCGGAAAGTATGTTATATTTATTTATAAAATTTGGTAGTCTGTTTTTTAGAAGTTTCTCAAATATTTTTGATAAGTGGGTGATTAATGAAATGGGTCTATAATTTTCTGTCAGTTTTTTGTTACTTTTTTTATATATTGGAATGATAACTGAATGTTTGAATGCTTTAGGCCAGATACCAGTTTCTATGCATTTGTTGAAGATGTAAGTTAATGGTTCATTTATTAATGACGCGATAACTTTGAGCGTTTCCGTTTTGATTTCGTTATATTAAACGTACAATTATTAGCATTACGTATCTGTAAGCAAGGTATTTCAAAATTATTCGTTGACTTGAGATTCTTTGAACTGCTTACATTATAATGAGTTTCTGAGACAATTTCTGTGTTTGAGTTACCTGCTTTTTGAATTTTGTTAGCTATATCAATCTTATTCTGAACTGAATCCTCAATGTAGCCTTCGGCAACTTGAGATGAACTCCAACCACCATGTCGTTTTAAGGTCATGATGTCAGCACCTCCGTTAGCTAGCAAAGTCGCCGAACTACGCCTAAAGCAATGCCCTGTGTATTCCTTTGCGTTTGGCAATCTCAAAAATGTAGTTATTTTGGAGGGAGCATTACCTACAGTATATATGCCTACAGGTTGTTTATTACATTTTCCTTTATTGTAATTAATAAAGACACGTCGATGAGGAACGTTGGTTTGGCGTACCGCTATATACTTCCTATACAAATTCCGCTCTTTTTTCCCCATTAATAATAAATGATCTTGATTTGTTTGCTTTGGTGTTTGAAATTCTAACCAAAAGCCTAGTTTGTTTATCTTCTATGTCGTCAATTAATATATTAGTGATTTCTTCCCGTCGACATGCACCAGTATAACCAATAATCAACAACACTTTGGTCATTAGATATTGTTCGTTTGAAGCTTCTACTAAAAACTTATCGATATCCTCTTTATTAAGTACTCTAGACTTCTTTGCGTCATACCCTACGGATTTTTTCTTTATAAATGCTGTTAATTTAAAATATTTGCTTATGTCGATATTTCTTCTGGTACGTAGCAGGGCCTTCAGCATCGAATATAAACTCCACAACGAAGAAGATTTCAGCGTTTCTGATTTTTCTGACAAATTTGCCAATAACACATCCTCACAAATGCTTACCTTCTTTTCCAGGCAACAATTTTTGAAAAACTTGGTATGTTTGTTCATATCGTGTCCGGGACTTCGACGGTAATAAATCAAACGTTGCTTGGGTAGCCGCCTTAACAAGTTCATCTGGTATAATTTCATCTTCCATTAATTCACAATCAAATGCATCATTTTGAATATCCATTTTATAATAAATGTCACGTTTTCAACTAAACGTCAAAATATGTCAAGTTATTTTATAGTTTTAAATAATACAAAACTCGGTTACTATAAAAACCAATTGACCGCTATCTTAGACTAACTATTTTATTATTTTTTTCATTAAAGATAGACTGAAAAGTAAATAAAAATGAGTCCGGTAAAATGTTTTACCAGACTATCACAATAATTTTCTGGCTCGGTTCGTCAAATTGAGATTTTCTGACCTAAAAATAAAGTGGAAAGTACTAATTTCTGGCCGGTTTTAAAAAAAATATGTTTTAGGATCAATTATGGGGTCATCGTCGGATTCATAATCAAATAGTCTTTTCCGAGCGCGAGGGCGGGACGGTAATGAAAATTCTACAGCTTCCTCGACTTCTTCCACTACATTTTTCGCGGACAAACTAATTTTGGTATTATTTATAAGTTTTACTGCTTCAGACATCGTTACACCCGATTGTTGAAGAGCCTTGCTTGCCATATTGATTTTTCCCAAAATGTCATACCAAATAATTATGGAGCATATGAATTTAAATGTCTTTATTTTTTTGAGTAGCGAATTTGCTACATTTCTTGACTCGGCATCTTTGTTTCTATCAGAATATATGGCATCGTATATTTTGCCTAGATTAAAACGCAAGTCCTTGACAGCTTCAACTCTGCTCTCCCAATGAGTATTTCAGAGGGTTTTAGACTTAAAGTTGGTACTAAAATGGTCTAGCGTTGTTCTATCTATTAAATTATTTTATTAAATGGTCTTAAAGGTAAGTTTGAATGAATTATAAATTAAAAATATTAATATATGAAGTACGCTAACGTTTATTTATCAATGATTTATCAATTGTTCATTTTTATATTGTATAAGATCAAAATGTAGGTATACATAACGTTCGATTTTTGGGATAAATTACCAGATATCTATGTGAAGATGTATTACAGGAATAATTCTGTTCATGATATAATATAAATAGATCGCAAGCATATACGAAGAAGCTCTTTTTTAAACAAATAATCATCCTCTGTATGCTTGAATGAAAGCTTGTTTACAATTTACAAAATTATTTGGTCATATGTCAAAAGTCAAAAGTGCTGAATAAAACCATCTGTAATCTTACCAATCAGGAATCTACAGAATTTTCAACTTAAACACAAACCGCTCCTACTAGTTCAAAAACAGGGATTATGTGTAATCCTATTTTATCTAAAAATTAAATAAATGCGAATTATAAAAAATATTGTGTAAAACTTGTGTCAGAATAAGTTTCTGTAGTACTCGTGATTTGCGCAACTCACCGCTTCACTGATCGTTGCGCAAACTCGTACTACAAAACGAGTCATTGTGAAACTTGTTTTACAAATAACTATTTTCGTTTGGTGGCACTCCCACAAAATGGTGTTTGGATACGAGTACTGCAATTTCACCGGAGTCTTTTAGCGAGAATTTCGAAAACTATTTTTATTTACATATTTTTTATTAAAATTTGTCATATATTTTTTAAAAATTATTATTTTCGTGTTTATATAATATATGGTCTATCTATAAAATAAAAGCAATTCCAAAAATTGGTCAGCATTCCTATTCAGTGAACCAGCGATTAACAATGGCTTCTTGGATGGTGCTTCATTTTCAAATCATTGTAAAATACCCAAATATTGCTCGAACATCAAAACGTTGTAAATACGTCTACTGTGGAAAATGTCAAACTTTGAGATGGCAATGACAAATATCACCTGGCAACACCAGTCTTGCAGATTCTCAATACCTATGACTCTCGAATATATCTAGGTTTATTAAATTTCCAATTCAATAAACTAATTCACCCTGTATGTACCGGACAAAGATTTCATCTGGCACCGAACTGGTGTACGGTATCAAATTGATTAAAATTTTCGTAAAGTTAGGATTGAAAAGGGGATACAAACAAACGCCGGCGAGACGTCTGTCGTCGTCGCAGAGACGGAACGTCTGCCGCCGCCTTCGTTAGCAGCGTCGGTATAATGCAAGGCGCCCTGCGATCGTGAATCGAGATGTTACTTTTCACTTTTTGTTATCTTGTTCATATCCCGATATTTTATTACTCGCCAACAAAATTTAATTCGGAATTTTATTGAATCCACATACTCGGGTTTAAGCTGCGTACAAACATGCCGCAGTATGAGAGAAATGTCAGTCTTTTTTTTTATTTTTTTCTCTAAATTCGTTATAATTAAAGCATCCGTGATGCTATTATTCAAGGAATTTGTTAATAAAAGTATACGTAAATGTGCCATTTTGAAAATCACTGGAAACAGGAACATTTATTAAAGATTAATACCAGGTCAAATCCCATAGTAATTGTAATTAATTACTGTTTTAAATGAAACTAACTGTTTATAGATAATTCCATAATATTATATTGAAAAAATGTTAAAAATTTTAAGCAATTGACAATTGTTTCGATACTGCTATCATCGTCAGAATGACAGAAGTTACATTTCATGTGATACCTACCGGATTTTAATAATTATTTTTGGCTAGACCAAGAAGTGACCTACCTTGTGATTGAATTAATATACCCATCTTAATAGAAAAAAGAAGAAGATGTGAGATTACAAATATTAAAGCTTAGATATTATTAGCCCTACGGGAATATCCTGGACATCTTTATCCCATTTAAGATCAGTATAACTGTGGAATAATATAGAAAACCAGGAAAACTATACCTATACAATTAATACTTAAGAAGACAGTTTAAAAGTGGAGAAGTCCCTAGATTTATCTGTTCATTGATGACTTCATATTGTGGGTGTCTTCTAATTTCTAATTCTTCAAGGAAATCCAGTTCATCTTTCTGATCACAAATACGAGGTCTGATCAAAAAATAACCGTTATTTTCGAATTTCGTGAGTTACGTATGTTCGACTTGCGCATTTTTTTTCTGTTATATTGGTACACATGTTTGTTAGATTTGTTGGCTATATCAGCCATTTTGGATTGTCAGTTTGTTTTTGACAGATAAAAAGGCTAGTCGTGTTCTGGTGTGCTCTGCGCAAGGACATTTGAAATGTTGACTGTGACGTTTGGCGAGTCTACTATGAGCAGAACTCAAGCTCAATTATGGAAGCGTCCAGAAGAGCCAAGACCGAAAAAAGCAAGTCAAGTTCGGTCAAATGTGAAGGTTTTGCTCACTGTTTTCTTCGACTGCAATGGCATGGTGCATCATGAATTCTTGGCACAAGGTCGTACGGTCAATAAGGAATACTACCATGAAGTTATGCGCCGTTTGCGCGAAGCAGTTCGTCATAAACGCACAGAATTGTGGAAAAAGAAATCATCAATTTTGCACCATGATAACGCACCAGCGCACACATCGATGCTTGTGCGTGAGTTTTTGGCCAAAAACATAACCGTTATCATGCCTCAACCACCGTATTCACCGGACTTGGTCCCCGCTGACTTTTTCCTCTTCCCAAAACTGAAGACACCGATGAAAGGAAAGCGTTTGGCCACGATTGAGGAGATAAAAGAAAAATCGAAACAGGAGCTGTTGGCGATATCAAAAAGCGCGTTTCAGAAGTGTTTGGAGGATTGGAAAAAACGCTGGCATAAGTGTATTATATCTGAGGGGGATTACTTTCAAGGGGACAAGATAGTTATTGATGAATAAATAAATACTTTTTGAAAAAATTGAAAATAGCGATAATTTTTTGATCAGACCTCGTATGTAGTACTTCCAGTTCTGTGCTAGGTGTCAATGAATGTTTGGTGTCAAGTAGATGTTTTGCGTAGTTGGGTTTATCTGGTTGTTTTATTCTGTATGGTCCCAAATCATCTGTTGAAAGGATGTATATTCCAAGAAGAGAAGGAGGTAGAGGGTTACTTGACATTAGAAACTTATGTGTGCGCCGAGAAAAGAGTATGAGGCATCGACTGACGAATCAAAGAGGTGATCTAATGATGTTAGTTACGCAGCAAGATGCAGGGTATACGCCACTAAGCTTAAGTGCTCATAATCTGGTGCTGGAAGATCGATCAACTATAGCTCCTGGTATAGATAAAAAAATCGTCTTTTAAGTGGCTTACCAGAAAAGAACTTTAAACGGAAACTGAAGGTTTCATCATTGCTATTCAAGACTGTCATAACAAAGAGAAATTACGAAAAGCACTGTCTTAAGTTAGATATAGCCGACAATTGTCGAAAATGCGGGATGGTTGGTGAGACAATCGAGCATATTACCTTTGGTTGTACAGAAGAATCAGCCTACTTAGGAAAGCACAATAAGGTAGATAAACTTATCCATCAGCAATTAGGAGATAAGTATTCACTTTATGACGTGACTTCTCCCCCCTACTACAAGTACAACCCCTTACGAGTAATAGAAACGAGGTGCTTTACTGGGATAGGTCGATGCAAAATGATCGCACTGTGGATTATGTTAGACCAGATATCCTATAGATTCATAAAGAAGGAGAAGTGGGCATTATTATCGACATTGCTGTGCCTCTCACTCACAACATCAGTAAGACCGAGGCAGAAAAGTATACCAAATATGAAAATATCGCCTATCAAGTCTCGGGAAACTAAATACAGTGGAAATAAATCCATTAGTGTTTTCGACGGAAGGAATTGTCAGTGACGAGCTTTCCAAAAATTAAGGAGAATTAGAATGGCCACATAATATAGTGGACATCATACAAAGAGCAGTCTTACTGCAGACATGCCATATGGTTAGAAAATTTTGGGACTAGCAGTGACAAACTGATTTGTTTCCTCTCGAGCATATTAAAACCGCACGCCCTTGTAAGGTAGATGAAATGATACTAATAACAGTAGTAATAACAATAATACTGGAAATGATGTTGGGAAGTATGGAAACAATATTTTAATCAAAGGGAGTATATTTTCAGCAATGTAAAAATAGTTATTTATTATACATGGGAAAAAAGTATTAGATTTTAGCGGTTATGTTGTCTCCCGACGCGAAGCGGAGGGAGACAAAAAACCGAGAGCTAAAATCTAATATTTTTCGATGACTTAATAGTGAAAGAACATATTATTACCATATATTAAAGTCAGAATGTTATCGATATGAAATTCGAATTTTTAAACTAGTAAGCTGTTGTAGTTATAGCGACAATTAGACCTGCGTTGCCAAGAAAACTTCAAAGTAATCAAATATATGTCAATTTAATTCTGTGATTTGATTCAAAAATTGCGAACTCAGTGATTGTTTAGTAGTTATTTTGGAAAATATAAAGTTAAAAAATGTCTGATTCCGAGTTTTCTCTGACTCCACCGGAGTTGATAGAAGCAGCGCAAGTAGCGTCACGAAAATTATTGCCAGCTAAATCGCGGAAATTTTATGAAACCGCGTATTCAAGATTTAAGGAATGGAAAATGAAAAAGCCATGCAGTTCTTTCTTGGAGACAGTGTTATTGGCTTTATTTTTCGGAACTGGCACAACAACAAAAGCCATCAACAGTGTGGTCGAATTATTCAATGATTAAAAGTATGTTACGATCCAAGAGTAATGTAGACATTCCAAAATATTTCAAACTCATTACATTTCTGAAACAAAATGGGAATTGTTACAAACCCAAGAAAGCTGCGATTTTTACGAGTACACAAACTACTGATTTTTTAAATAATGCACCCGATGAAGTTTATTTAATGGCCAAGGTTGTTGTTGTATTTGGGATTGCAGGAGCTATTGAAGTTTCGGGAAAGTTATTAATTGTAAAACTGAAGCAAACAAAGAATTATGTAAACAGGAGATTTGTAGTTACTGAAGAATATATTAAATATTACCGAATGTACATAGCCCTTCGTCCAGCAGCAGCAAAGGATCGCCGCCTTTTTTCCCGGGGAAAAAAGTAATTTCGTGAAAAGTTGTATTTTGTTACCTGTCAACAGAGATAAAATGTCAAATTTTTTTCCTGTTACAGAAAAAAATATTTTTTTACTTTGCGATTCTAATGATTACCTTATGAAACCGTGTTGAGGTTAAAAAAAGAGCATTTTTCGAAACGCAATATTTTATTCATCAAGGTTGGTAACACTAACACCGAAATGTCAACTTTCTTCGCTTAAAAATCGAGCACACAAATAACATAACCCACCTTTAATCCAAGGAATGTTTTAATCGTAACATAGTGCGTCATTGAACAATATACACTACAACAAACAGTTCAGGCTGGTTACACCTTTCATAATTTCCCATTTTTTTTTCACGCAAATATACTTTATTGACAATAACTACAATAGTTAATAAGAAAATACATTGTATCCCATATATTCAATCAATCGAACTTATATATAGAAAGAAATGCAACTATAGACTAAAAATATGCAATTCTGCAGAATCATCAGTTGTTGTAAGAAGTTATTGAAACATGGACCAGCGTCTGTGAATTGTAACGGGAGCTCAAAGTTCAATACCATGCATGAATCGTGGGTCAGCGAACTGTAACTTCTCCATCCCCTGAAGAAGTTTTGTAAGGGACGAACAAATCTGATAGTGATGATGGCACATCTTGTTGGATTTCTGGTTCTTCTGGAGCTTTGCGTAGACGTCCTCGGAGTTTATACAAGCCCAGTATTGTATAAATGGTTACGATGATGTAGATTGGAGTCATCCAGAAGTGTATAGGGTCTGTTTTTTGCTGATTGATAGATATTGATTGAACTCGTTCTTCTTCCCTGGTAAGAATGTGGGGTTGGTCCAACACTATCTTTCTGTATATATATATATATATATATATATATGTATATATATATATATGTATATATATATATGTATATATATATATATATGTATATATATATATATATATTATAACATTTATGTGATATTATACTTACTTTTATTGTGAAATTTATATGTATATGTTTATAATTTAGAATTTTTGTTTTAAGTTTGGCTAGCTCAGTTTGTTTTTAATATTTGTTTAATAATTTATTTTAATTAGATTATTCGGGAGCATGAAATCCTTTTTCCCTTTGAGTCCTGGCAATTTATACTGATGTAATAGTTGAAATAAAAAGAAAACACATTATTTGAAATCAATTTAATTATCAATGCAATATTTATTTGATAAAATAATATGCGACGCCAATGGTTATATGTACCTTTTTATTGATTTTAATAATATCATAAATGCGCATGCGTGAAAAAATTAGTCATGCGCTTTAGCATGAAACAAACAATTATGATACGTAAGAAGCATCTATATTATACAACACAGTTTGTTAACGATGAAAATAATTGAATGGTTAAAACACATAAGAGAATTTATCTATAAATCATAGTTATATATGATACAAGTAGCTGTGGGAAGAAATTAGTTATATACATGGATAGAGAAATAGAAATTATATACAGAAGGACATAGTTATTACATTATGAAATTTCAATCACCATATTTATGCAATTACAAGATGGCGTGATTAGCGTAAGTACATATTTTAATTTATATAAAGTTCGGCCTTTTATTAAATTTAATGATTTATGTAATGAATACACTATATGAAGTCTGTTTCTTTCTTTTTTAGATCGATCATGTTTGAAAAAGTTTATCAATTTATGAAATTAAGTACTTAATTGGGATTTTGAGTTTTTACACTATTTATTGGCCAATAAATGATTTAAATACACTGACCTGTTGATCTTGAATTTGGAAGAAAGTCTCTGGATCCCAGGAACACCCACTGAATCTCCAAAAAACCAAAATTGTTGAAAATTTCGCAAATTCTTGTCGGAAAACTTGTTACAATTAACTGTAAGTATTTCTAATATTATATTTAACAGTACTTTAGGAGTTTAAATGTCTTATACCGGGAATATCTTTAAATTTTTAGGAACACTATCCCACACACTCCTCGCTTCTTAACACCAGCTACCGTTCTTCTTAAGCGTCCCCTCGATTTTCAACTTTTTTAAACAACACAGTCTTTTGTTCTTTTCCAGATCACTATTCAACAGTTTATTTATTGATTCACAGTTTGTTATGTCATCTTTTATAACCAATAAGATATTGTCTTTTGTAATCAGATAATTGAAACTTCAATCACTTATCAAAACAATTTCATACATACAAATACATTAAAATTGGTTATACTTAGATACACTTACATAGTACAACATTCAATATTATTATTGATAGTATATTCTTGTTACATTCATATCAATTATAAATATAAATTCTCTTATGTTATTTGTCTATATGTCATTATTTGTTTATCTATGAAATCTATTGGATTATATTCTATTCAATATTTATATTTGTTCTTATTCTTAAATTAATGATTATAATGAATTAACTATAGTAATATTTGTTTTCATTTCAGATGAACAGCTGTTATGATATGGAAATTATTCTTCGTCTTAGGCAACTTTATTTACACCATTACATTGGTTAGGCAATATCTATATTTTATGTTATCATTTAGGTAATTCCTTTTTTATTATATTGTTATTGGCTGTTGTTCAATATATCTTTATTTGATATGTTGTTTAAATTAAGAAAAGTGTTCCCTTTTTACTTGTTTTTTTAAATTATGTTATTTTCATATATATTTCATACTAGCAAACTTAATTTTATAATACTACTTCTCTTATTATCTAAGATATCTGGTTCAATTCCCCTCAAATTTAAATTTAAATGATATCCATACCCTGGATATTTATTTAAATTTCAATTTTCTTATTATAAATGATTGATTTTATTTTATTCAAAAAAAATTTAACAATTTTATGACATAATCTTACTTTCTTTAACTTTGTTTCTCAAATATTTGTTCACATTTTTCCTACTATAAAATCTATTTCTTTCAATAACTGTCTCCTAATTCTTTCCTTAAAATACACTTGATTAAGATCAATGTCAATTTATATTTTTAATATTACTTCATATAATACTTCATTATTATCATTTCTTCCTAACATCCACTTATATATCAACTTATTTCTTTGTAATTACATTATACTTCTATATACTCCTCATATCATATTTCTTTTCAATATTCATTATTCAATATAATTAATTATTTCTTAAATTCATATATACATCAATATCAATTTCCTTATTCCTTCCTGTATTTTCAAGTAATCTATAAGATTCTAATTGACATTAAACATTACCTCCTATATTTTTAATCAATATCATGTATTATTATCCTTTCCTATCCTTTATTACTTACATCTTATTTCCCTATTTAAAAATGTGAACTTCTATTTGATACTTGAGTTATTCTTATTTTATCCCCTCTATCCTATATTCTTTAATAGTTTCATTCTATGTAAAACCAGTATCTCTTATAAATTGTTTCCTTTATTTGCTATATATATAGATTTGCCATACTCAAAAATTTTTTTTTTAAATGTTTTAATTATAAGTTTTACCTAATATATTTTTCTTTATATTATATTATATTTATTTTTTTAGGTTCTGAAGAAACAAACGAGATGAATTTAATTGGATCACCAGCTGCCAAATGGAAAACAAAACTCTGTCTAATATCTACTTTATCTTTGTACACTACTTAATATTAAATTTTAAATCTATCCTTATGACTATAATTTCCTCTTTTCAAATATTATTCGTAACATAACATATATACATTCTTCAGAATTGGGTTACTCATTAATAATAAATTCTATGTACATTATTTATACTTGTGTTACTCATTAATAATAAATTTTAATTTCAACTTCATTTCTGTATCCTTTCCCTTTTCCATAGAATTGCATTTTCGTCTCCATATTTCATTCCTATTCTCTTGTTCTATTATTTAATTTGCTTTTCTTTTTCTAACCTTTTTCTTGCTTTCTTCTCTTGTTGTTTGATGCTCGATAAATTTCTGAAGCGTCTGTCTATTCTCTACTGTATCCTTTTTAATTTTGTTGCCCCATATCTCATAAATTTCTTCCCATGAATCCATTAAAATCTGCGTTTCCAATTCTTCCATATTATGCAATTTACTATGTATTATTTTAAAGAAAGCTTTTGTATGAATCATAGTCATCATGTTGTCCCATTTTATTCCTGTTACTACATTATTATAAAAATTTCCTGAACATCCTATACCTCCTTCATTGCTTCTTATGCTATCTTCTATTTCTTCCACTGTGTCCTTTAATCTCCGGTTCATTTCTTCTATTTCTTTATTAAATTGTTTATCCATGATTTGACTCCTTCTAGTACATATGCCTGTTGATTTTTCTATTCTACCATACAAATCTGTGATTTCTTCATTCACTTTTCCTTGAGAATGTTGATTTACCTGTTTACTTACTTGTCCTTGTAATTTACTGTATCCTACTTCTCCAGTTTCCTTCTTAATTTCTTCTCTCCCATCTGTGATATTTGTTAATTCCTGATTATTCTTCTCAATATTCTTAATTTCCATGAAACTTTCCATTTTTACTTCATCTATGTTCTTTGTTAACTTATTTGCTTGTTTTGATATTTCCGTTTGTATAGTTCCTGGTAAATTTTCTTCCATTTTGATTCCGCTTTCTTTTGGTTCTATTTTCAAGTTTTTATTTTGATCCTCCATATCTAAGTTAACTTTATCTATTTGCCTTCTAGATTGTTCATTCTTCTCCATACAATTCTTAATTCCCTCAATTTGCTGAATACTTTCTGGTTTCGTATCTTCAGTTTTCTTTTTCAAATTATTATCTGTTTTCTGTTCCATAGTATCAATATTTTTATTTAAAGTCGCATTCAAATCTTCCTTAATATTGTTCATATTTTCATTAATCTTGTCCTCCTTACCATTCATTTCTTCCTTCATAGTAGTCTTATCATCTGACAACTTATCCATTTTATTATCTATGTTCCCCTCTACTTTGTTAAAATCTTTTACCATAGTTTTCCTATCCTTTTTTCTTTCATCATCCCGCTTACTCCTATTTTCCACAATTCTGTTTATAATCTCATTTTGTTCGTCCAATTCTTTATTTAAATCTGCATTCATATTATTCCTACCTTCCCGTATATTTTTACTTATCTCATTCTCAATATCCCATTTTCTATTCATACTGTTCATAAATTGCATTAATTGTTGCATCATGTTTTCATTTATGCTCTTCAAAATTTGCTGCATCCGTTGTTCGCTGATATTCATTCCTCCTTGTGGTTCCCTTCTCTCTTGTTGTTCTACTTGTTCTATAGTTTCCTCGTCTCCTGTCAAACCTTCTTCCTGTGCATCACCTTCCGCTTGTTGTCCCTGCTCCAAATATACTGCTTGATAATCTCCCATACCATGACTTCGTTCTTCCCTTTCCTCTTCTGATCCACTGTCTGCTCCTACCTGCCTTCCATCTCTCAACGTCATCCGTTTTGCCATTTTAATTGAGTTCAAATTTTACAGATGTTTCCTATATTCTAATAAACCGCCCCACGTTGGGCGCCAATTATAACATTTATGTGATATTATACTTACTTTTATTGTGAAATTTATATGTATATGTTTATAATTTAGAATTTTTGTTTTAAGTTTGGCTAGCTCAGTTTGTTTTTAATATTTGTTTAATAATTTATTTTAATTAGATTATTCGGGAGCATGAAATCCTTTTTCCCTTTGAGTCCTGGCAATTTATACTGATGTAATAGTTGAAATAAAAAGAAAACACATTATTTGAAATCAATTTAATTATCAATGCAATATTTATTTGATAAAATAATATGCGACGCCAATGGTTATATGTACCTATTTATTGATTTTAATAATATCATAAATGCGCATGCGTGAAAAAATTAGTCATGCGCTTTAGCATGAAACAAACAATTATGATACGTAAGAAGCATCTATATTATACAACACAGTTTGTTAACGATGAAAATAATTGAATGGTTAAAACACATAAGAGAATTTATCTATAAATCATAGTTATATATGAAACAAGTAGCTGTGGGAAGAAATTAGTTATATACATGGATAGAGAAATAGAAATTATATACAGAAGGACATAGTTATTACATTATGAAATTTCAATCACCATATTTATGCAATTACAAGATGGCGTGATTAGCGTAAGTACATATTTTAATTTATATAAAGTTCGGCCTTTTATTAAATTTAATGATTTATGTAATGAATACACTATATGAAGTCTGTTTCTTTCTTTTTTAGATCGATCATGTTTGAAAAAGTTTATCAATTTATGAAATTAAGTACTTAATTGGGATTTTGAGTTTTTACACTATTTATTGGCCAATAAATGATTTAAATACACTGACCTGTTGATCTTGAATTTGGAAGAAAGTCTCTGGATCCCAGGAACACCCACTGAATCTCCAAAAAACCAAAATTGTTGAAAATTTCGCAAATTCTTGTCGGAAAACTTGTTACAATTAACTGTAAGTATTTCTAATATTATATTTAACAGTACTTTAGGAGTTTAAATGTCTTATACCGGGAATATCTTTAAATTTTTAGGAACACTATCCCACACACTCCTCGCTTCTTAACACCAGCTACCGTTCTTCTTAAGCGTCCCCTCGATTTTCAACTTTTTTAAACAACACAGTCTTTTGTTCTTTTCCAGATCACTATTCAAAAGTTTATTTATTGATTCACAGTTTGTTATGTCATCTTTTATAACCAATAAGATATTGTCTTTTGTAATCAGATAATTGAAACTTCAATCACTTATCAAAACAATTTCATACATACAAATACATTAAAATTGGTTATACTTAGATACACTTACATAGTACAACATTCAATATTATTATTGATAGTATATTCTTGTTACATTCATATCAATTATAAATATAAATTCTCTTATGTTATTTGTCTATATGTCATTATTTGTTTATCTATGAAATCTATTGGATTATATATTATTCAATATTTATATTTGTTCTTATTCTTCAATTAATGATTATAATGAATTAACTATAGTAATATTTGTTTTCATTTCAGATGAACAGCTGTTATGATATGGAAATTATTCTTCGTCTTAGGCAACTTTATTTACACCATTACATTGGTTAGGCAATATCTATATTTTATGTTATCATTTAGGTAATTCCTTTTTTATTATATTGTTATTGGCTGTTGTTTAATATATCTTTATTTGATATGTTGTTTAAATTAAGAAAAGTGTTTTTTTTTACTTGTATTTTTAAATTATGTTATTTTCATATATATTTCATACTAGCAAACTTAATTTTATAATACTACTTCTCTTATTATCTAAGATATCTGGTTCAATATATATATATATATATATATATATATATATATATATATATATATATATATATATATATATATTCTATTGATGCCTCATATTACCTATTTAAAGCACGCCTCAGCGTGTTTAAATCGAACTTTCAAACAAGTGCGTTTTTTAAAGTCCCTATGGTAACAACAACAACTCGAGAAACGTAAGTATCAATGACAACTTTTTTTATTAGTTTATAAATTGTAGGTATATTTTCATTGTGAACCAATGTCTTATCTGGTTTTTTCTGCAAAATGTATTTATATATTCATATATACATTGTATCCTTTTAAATATAAATAAAGAAACTTGATTATTGATCTGGCAACAGTACCTCGTAACGTCAAATAAAAATAAATACTATTTAGGATGGACTTTCACGAAACTTGGCTGGGCATCAAGGACGGACTTCCATTTTTTTGTAGTGATACTATAATAATAATATTTTATAATTTCAAAGTGCACCAATAAAAAAAATAGCGTAAAGTATTCGTGGATAACTGAACTTTCAAACACTTGCTCTATCTGGAGCACTCCGGCTGCGCCGTCGTGCTCGAAAAATCGCGCGTGTTTGAAAGACCTCTTTATCCACTTATACTTTAATATACTAACGGCCGATTTCATAATAAATTTGAAAGTTACTTTAATCTTAAAGCAACCTTTAACAGAAAAGTTTGGTTTCAAAATCAATATTAAAGTACCCTTTTGGCCAAAAGTCGACTTTAAAGAAAAAGTGAAGATTTTGGCGCTTTAATAGATTAAAGCTTCCTTTACTTTGACAGTGATATAACCTCAAATTTTTAGTTTGTTTATAAAAATATGGATATGTTCATAGATAAATACTTTTAATACGGGGAAGAATGGAATCTCCTGTACCAAGTCCGAAGCCACAAAGTTTTGTCGAGTTCTGCGCCATCTATTGTGGTGGAAGGTTACTATTCACCAACAGGGAAAAAAAGAAAGAGACCTGCATGATTAGTCACAGTTTACTAGCTACTACTAGATGGCAAGCCAAGCAAATACTGAAGGTTTTTTAAATTATGCCTATATTGTTTTTTCTTAAATAAACAAATAAAAACAGTCACACAAAGTTTAAACACTTTTTGAAACAACCTGTTATTTTATTTTGGCTTAAAAGTAGGATAGGTTGTTTCAAAAAGTTGTTCAAAGCTTTTATCCGTTTTTATTAACCAGAATAGTTTATTAAAAGACGAATGTCGACAAATAGTTCCAAAAATTTAATATAAAATTTAGTTTATAAAATAGTACAGGTGATTTTCTTTATTTTAATGTCAAACTTTAGATAAGAATAATTTATTGATAATAGCATGTGCTAACAAATATTACACATATGATACAATATAATGGATTCCAATGTTTTTCAAACACTAATTTTTTTCCGATATACATTGTGTATTTTGTAGTGTATTTGTCATCCAAGGGGCGATCTTCGTGTTTCTCCTTTTACATTTTTTTGTATATGTACAGTCGTCTATATATTTTTGAAGTGTTTCAATGAAAGTATTTGTTGCATTTGCATTTGGTCTTTTCCAGTACTATCTGTAGTATTGTTGAGAAATGATCTGTAATGTCGGTTTGCAATACTAGGGACAGTATTTGATCGAGTACGTTGAATTTGGATTTTAAAAATATGTCAAATTACTGGAATTTTTTCATATAACGTTTTCACATTACGAGTATTTTCAAACGATGTTACTTGCAGGTTACTCGGAATTCTTTGTGTTTTCAAGAGAGTGCCAACGCTTTCAATTCAAGTGTTGATTTTTAAATTTAATTGAGATATTTCATCTATCATCAACCTTTTAAATTCTAAAATAAATTTAAAATATGAATAAATATAAAAATTAATCAAAATTATTTAGTTTAGTCACCTTGATAATCAAGTGTATCTATTTGTGGTGATGATTTATCTCTTTTGTGAAGTGTTCATCTGATTCCACTGCCACAAGGTACATTATAAAATTAAGTATTTTTATACTGAAAGTCAAATTTAATATGCAAACTTTAGGTTATTATAAATTATGATTTAACTTAAGAAACAAATAACCTCTAGGAACAGCAAATCTCGCCATATGATTTGATTCTTTATTTTCAAGGGAAATTCCTTCAGCTTCAGACCTCATAGTTTCGGCAATAGTTCCACTTGAATCTCTGGAGAAGAACTACCCGATTTATAATT